>JAMSGZ010000088.1:0-92276 GCA_030272315.1 Paspalum vaginatum
ATGCCGCGACGGTGCCGAGGCGGCACGGTTAGAATGTCGCAAGGAGGACGTTGAATTTGACCTGACCGGTTCTTCTTGGGTTTTATATTTTATATTTATTTTTTTTGAAATGTGGTTTCTTCGTTTTTCGCTTTCAGGTGTGCCCATGTGATTCTGCACCTGGCAAAAAAACTTGGCCCAAAAACTGGATCCGGACGGGGAAGTTATGGCCATTCAGATGGGTGCGCGGTGTCTTCGACCCCATCCGGCCAACGCTCCGGGACCTATCAGCACCGCAATCATGTGAACATGATAGTACCGGGGAGGCCTATCCAGAGGGAGGCACTGTCCAGAACATCGGGTGGTACGCGTCCCGGATCATGCCGCGACGGTGCCGAGGAGGCGGCACGGTAGAATGTAGCAAGCGGAGGACGTTGAATTTGACCTGACCGGTCTTCTTTTTTATATTTATATTTATTTTTTTGAAATGTGGTTTTCTCCGTTTTGCCATTCAGGGTGTCCCATGTGATTCTGCACCTGGCAAAAAAAACTTGGCCCAAAACTGGATCCGGACGGGGAAGTTATGGCCATTCAGATGGGTGCGCGGTGTCTCGACCCCATCGGCCAACGCTCCGGGACCTATCAGCACCGCAATCATGAACATGATAGTACGGGGAGGCCTATCAGAGCGAGGCACTGTCTCGGAACATATGGGTGGTACGCGGTCCGGATCATGCCGCGACGGTGCCGAGGAGGCGGCACGGTTAGAATGTCGCAAGGAGGACGTTGAATTTGACCTGACCGGTTCTTCTTGGGTTTTATATTTTATATTTATTTTTTTGAAATGTGGTTTCTCCGTTTTCGCCATTCAGGGTGTGCCCCATGTGATTCTGCACCTGGCAAAAAAAACTTGGCCCAAAACTGGATCCGGACGGGGAAGTTATGGCCATTCAGATGGGTGCGCGGTGTCTTCGACCCCATCCGGCCAACGCTCCGGGACCTATCAGCACCGCAATCGTGAACATGATAGGTACCGGGGAGGCCTATCCAGAGCGAGGCACTGTCTCGGAACATCCTGGGTGGTACGCGGTCCCGGATCATGCCCGCGACGGTGCCGAGGAGGCGGCACGGTTAGAATGTCGCAAGGAGGACGTTGAATTTGACCTGACCGGTTCTTCTTCGGTTTTATATTTGTATTTATTTTTTTTGAAATGTGGGTTTTCTTTCTCGTTTTCGCCATTCAGGGTGTTCCCCATGTGATTCTGCACCTGGCAAAAAAAAACTTGGCCCAAAACTGGATCCGGACGTGGAAGTTATGGCCATTCAGATGGTGCGCGGTGTCTTCGACCCCATCCGGCCAACGCTCCGGGACCTATCAGCACCGCAATCAGTGAACATGATAGTACCGGGGGGAGGCCTATCTAGAGCGAGGCACTTGTCCTCAGGAACATCCTGGGTGGTACGCGGTCCCGGATCATGCCGCGACGGTGCCGAGGAGGTCGGCACGGTTAGAATGTCGCAAGGAGGACGTTGAATTTGACCTGACCGGTTCTTCTTCGGTTTTATATTTTATATTTATTTTTTTGAAATGTGGTTTTCTCCGTTTTCGCCATTCAGGGTGTTCCCCATGTGATTCTGCACCTGGCAAAAAAAAACTTGGCCCAAAACTGGATCCGGACGGGGAAGTTAGTGGCCATTCAGATGGGTGCGCGGTGTCCTTCGACCCCATCCGGCCAACGCTCCGGGACCTATCAGCACCGCAATCGTGAACATGATAGTACAGGGGAGGCCTATCTCAGAGCGAGGCACTGTCTCAGGAACATCCTGGGTGTACGCGGTCCCGGATCATGCCGCGACGGTGCCCGAGGAGGCGGCACGGTTAGAATGTCGCAAGGAGGACGTTGAATTTGACCTGACCGGGTTTCTTCTTGGGTTTTATATTTATATTTATTTTTTTTGAAATGTGGTTTTCTCCTCTTTTTTGCCATTTCAGGGTGTTCCCCATGTGATTCTGCACCTGGCAAAAAAAACTTGGCCCAAAACTGGATCCGGACGGGGAAGTTATGGCCATTCAGATGGGTGCGCGGTGTCTTCGACCCCATCCGGCCAACGCTCCGGGACCTATCAGCACCGCAATCGTGAACATGATAGTACCAGGGGAGGCCTATCCAGAGCGGAGGCACTGTCTCAGAACATCCTGGGTGGTACGCGGTCCCGGATCATGCCGCGACGGTGCCGAGGAGGCGGCACGGTTAGAATGTCGCAAGGAGGACGTTGAATTTGACCTGACCGGGTTCTTCTTGGGTTTTATATTTTATATTTATTTTTTTTGAAATGTGGTTTTCTCCTTTTTGCCATTCAGGGTGTGCCCCATGTGATCTGCACCTGGCAAAAAAAAACTTGGCCCAAAACTGGATCCGGACGGGGAAGTTATGGCCATTCAGATGGTGCGCGGTGTCTTCGACCCCATCCGGCCAACGCTCCGGGACCTATCAGCACCGCAATCAGTGAACATGATAGTACCGGGGAGGCCTATCCAGAGGGAGGCACTGTCCCAGAACATCCTGGGTGGTACGCGGTCCCGGATCATGCCGCGACGGTGCCGAGGAGGCGGCACGGTTAGAATGTCGCAAGGAGGACGTTGAATTTGACCTGACCGGTTTCTTCTTGGTTTTATATTTTATATTATTTTTTTTGAAATGTGGTTTTCTCCGTTTTCGCCATTCAGGGTGTTCCCCATTGTGATTCTGCACCTGGCAAAAAAAACTTGGCCCAAAACTGGATCCGGACGGGGAAGTTATGGCCATTCAGATGGGTGCGCGGTGTCTTCGACCCCATCCGGCCAACGCTCCGGGACCTATCAGCACCGCAATCGTGAACATGATAGTACCGGGGAGGCCTATCCAGAGGCGAGGCACTGTCCCGAACATCCTGGGTGGTACGCGGTCCCGGATCATGCCGCGACGGTGCCGAGGAGGCGGCACGGTTAGAATGTCGCAAGGAGGACGTTGAATTTGACCTGACCGGTTCTTCTTCGGTTTTATATTTTATATTTATTTTTTTTGAAATGTGGTTTTCTCCGTTTTTGCCATTCAGGGTGTTCCCCATGTGATTCTGCACCTGGCAAAAAAAAACTTGGCCCAAAACTGGATCCGGACGGGGAAGTTGTGGCCATTCAGATGGGTGCGCGGTGTCTTCGACCCCATCCGGCCAACGCTCCGGGACCTATCAGCACCGCAATCGTGAACATGATAGTACAGGGGAGGCCTATCCAGAGGGAGGCAGTGTCTCAGAATATCCTGGGTGGTACGCGGTCCCGGATCATGCCGCGACGGTGCCGAGGTTTCGGCACGGTTAGAATGTCGCAAGGAGGACGTTGAATTTGACCTGACCGGTTCTTCTTCGGTTTTATATTTTATATTTATTTTTTTGAAATGTGGTTTTCTCCGTTTTGCCATTCAGGGTGTTCCCCATGTGATTCTGCACACTGGCAAAAAAAACTTGGCCCAAAACTGGATCCGGACGGGGAAGTTATGGCC
Organism: Paspalum vaginatum; assembly: GCA_030272315.1. Lineage (NCBI taxonomy): Eukaryota > Viridiplantae > Streptophyta > Magnoliopsida > Poales > Poaceae > Paspalum > Paspalum vaginatum. The sequence goes on from JAMSGZ010000088.1 coordinate 3,519, forward strand.
ATTCAGATGGGTGCGCGGTGTCTTCGACCCCATCCGGCCAACGCTCCGGGACCTATCAGCACCGCAATCGTGAACATGATAGTACCGGGGAGGCCTATCCAGAGGGAGGCACTGTCTCAGGAACATCCTGGGTGGTACGCGGTCCCGGATCATGCCGCGACGGTGCCGAGGAGGGCGGCACGGTTAGAATGTCGCAAGGAGGACGTTGAATTTGACCTGACCGGTTCTTCTTGGGTTTTATATTTTATATTTATTTTTTTGAAATGTGGTTTCTCCAGTTTTCGCCATTCAGGGTGTTCCCCATGTGATTCTGCACCTGGCAAAAAAAACTTGGCCCAAAACTGGATCCGGACGGGGAAGTTATGGCCATTCAGATGGGTGCGCGGTGTCTTCGACCCCATCCGGCCAACGCTCCGGGACCTATCAGCACCGCAATCATGAACATCATAGTACCGGGGAGGCCTATCCAGAGGGAGGCACTGTCCCAGAACATCCTGGGTGGTACGCGGTCCCGGATCATGCCGCGACGGTGCCGAGGAGGCGGCACGGTTAGAATGTCGCAAGGAGGACGTTGAATTTGACCTGACCGGTTCTTCTTGGGTTTTATATTTTATATTTATTTTTTTTGAAATGTGGTTTTCTCCGTTTTTGCCATTCAGGGTGTTGCCCCATGTGATTCTGCACCTGGCAAAAAAAACTTGGCCCAAAACTGGATCCGGACGGGGAAGTTATGGCCATTCAGATGGGTGCGCGGTGTCTTCGACCCCATCCGGCCAACGCTCCGGGACCTATCAGCACCGCAATCGTGAACATGATAGTACCGGGGAGGCCTATCCAGAGGGAGGCACTGTCCCAGAACATCCTGGGTGGTACGCGGTCCCGGATCATGCCGCGACGGTGCCGAGGAGGCGGCACGGTTAGAATGTCGCAAGGAGGACGTTGAATTTGACCTGACCGGTTCTTCTTGGGTTTTATATTTTATATTTATTTTTTTTGAAATGTGGTTTTCTCCGTTTTGCCATTCAGGGTGTTCCCCATGTGATTCTGCACCTGGCAAAAAAAACTTGGCCCAAAACTGGATCCGGACGGGGAAGTTATGGCCATTCAGATGGGTGCGCGGTGTCTTCGACCCCATCCGGCCAACGCTCCGGGACCTATCAGCACCGCAATCAGTGAACATCATAGTACCGGGGAGGCCTATCCAGAGGGAGGCACTGTCCCAGAACATCCTGGGTGGTACGCGGTCCCGGATCATGCCGCGACGGTGCCGAGGAGGCGGCACGGTTAGAATGTCGCAAGGAGGACGTTGAATTTGACCTGACCGGTTCTTCTTGGGTTTTATATTTTATATTTATTTTTTTTGAAATGTGGTTTTCTCCGTTTTCGCCATTCAGGGTGTGCCCCATGTGATTCTGCACCTGGCAAAAAAAACTTGGCCCAAAACTGGATCCGGACGGGGAAGTTATGGCCATTCAGATGGGTGCGCGGTGTCTTCGACCCCATCCGGCCAACGCTCCGGGACCTATCAGCACCGCAATCGTGAACATGCATAGTACCGGGGAGGCCTATCCAGAGGGAGGCACTGTCTCCAGGAACATCCTGGGTGGTACGCGGTCCCGGATCATGCCGCGACGGTGCCGAGGAGGCGGCACGGTTAGAATGTCGCAAGGAGGACGTTGAATTTGACCTGACCGGTTCTTCTTCGGTTTTATATTTTATATTTATTTTTTTTGAAATGTGGTTTTCTTCGTTTTTGCCATTCAGGGTGTTCCCCATGTGATTCTGCACCTGGCAAAAAAAACTTGGCCCAAAACTGGATCCGGACGGGGAAGTTATGGCCATTCAGATGGGTGCGCGGTGTCTTCGACCCCATCCGGCCAACGCTCCGGGACCTATCAGCACCGCAATCGTGAACATGATAGTACAGGGGAGGCCTATCCAGAGCGAGGCACTGTCCTCGGAACATCCTAGGGTGGTACGCGGTCCCGGATCATGCCGCGACGGTGCCGAGGAGGCGGCACGGTTAGAATGTCGCAAGGAGGACGTTGAATTTGACCTGACCGGTTCTTCTTGGGTTTTATATTTTATATTTATTTTTTTTGAAATGTGGTTTTCTCCGTTTTTGCCATTCAGGGTGTTCCCCATGTGATTCTGCACCTGGCAAAAAAAACTTGGCCCAAAACTGGATCCGGACGGGGAAGTTATGGCCATTCAGATGGGTGCGCGGTGTCTTCGACCCCATCCGGCCAACGCTCCGGGACCTATCAGCACCGCAATCGTGAACATGATAGTACCGGGGAGGCCTATCCAGAGGGAGGCACTGTCCCAGAACATCCTGGGTGGTACGCGGTCCCGGATCATGCCGCGACGGTGCCGAGGAGGCGGCACGGTTAGAATGTCGCAAGGAGGACGTTGAATTTGACCTGACCGGTTCTTCTTGGGTTTTATATTTTATATTTATTTTTTTGAAATGTGGTTTTCTCCGTTTTCGCCATTCAGGGTGTTCCCCATGTGATTCTGCACCTGGCAAAAAAAACTTGGCCCAAAACTGGATCCGGACGGGGAAGTTATGGCCATTCAGATGGGTGCGCGGTGTCTTCGACCCCATCCGGCCAACGCTCCGGGACCTATCAGCACCGCAATCGTGAACATGATAGTACCGGGGAGGCCTATCCAGAGGGAGGCACTGTCCCAGAACATCCTGGGTGGTACGCGGTCCCGGATCATGCCGCGACGGTGCCGAGGAGGCGGCACGGTTAGAATGTCGCAAGGAGGACGTTGAATTTGACCTGACCGGTTCTTCTTGGGTTTTATATTTTATATTTATTTTTTTTGAAATGTGGTTTTCTCCGTTTTTGCCATTCAGGGTGTTCCCCATGTGATTCTGCACCTGGCAAAAAAAACTTGGCCCAAAACTGGATCCGGACGGGGAAGTTATGGCCATTCAGATGGGTGCGCGGTGTCTTCGACCCCATCCGGCCAACGCTCCGGGACCTATCAGCACCGCAATCATGAACATGATAGTACCGGGGAGGCCTATCCAGAGGGAGGCACTGTCTCAGAACATCCTGGGTGGTACGCGGTCCCGGATCATGCCGCGACGGTGCCGAGGAGGCGGCACGGTTAGAATGTCGCAAGGAGGACGTTGAATTTGACCTGACCGGTTCTTCTTGGGTTTTATATTTTATATTTATTTTTTTTGAAATGTGGTTTTCTCCGTTTTTCGCCATTCAGGGTGTGCCCCATGTGATTCTGCACCTGGCAAAAAAAACTTGGCCCAAAACTGGATCCGGACGGGGAAGTTATGGCCATTCAGATGGGTGCGCGGTGTCTTCGACCCCATCCGGCCAACGCTCCGGGACCTATCAGCACCGCAATCATGAACATCATAGTACCGGGGAGGCCTATCCAGAGGGAGGCACTGTCCCAGAACATCCTGGGTGGTACGCGGTCCCGGATCATGCCGCGACGGTGCCGAGGAGGCGGCACGGTTAGAATGTCGCAAGGAGGACGTTGAATTTGACCTGACCGGTTCTTCTTGGGTTTTATATTTTATATTTATTTTTTTTGAAATGTGGTTTTCTCCAGTTTTCGCCATTCAGGGTGTGCCCCATCTGATTCTGCACCTGGCAAAAAAAACTTGGCCCAAAACTGGATCCGGACGGGGAAGTTATGGCCATTCAGATGGGTGCGCGGTGTCTTCGACCCCATCCGGCCAACGCTCCGGGACCTATCAGCACCGCAATCATGAACATCATAGTACCGGGGAGGCCTATCCAGAGGGAGGCACTGTCCCAGAACATCCTGGGTGGTACGCGGTCCCGGATCATGCCGCGACGGTGCCGAGGAGGCGGCACGGTTAGAATGTCGCAAGGAGGACGTTGAATTTGACCTGACCGGTTCTTCTTGGGTTTTATATTTTATATTTATTTTTTTTGAAATGTGGTTTTCTCCGTTTTCGCCATTCAGGGTGTGCCCCATCTGATTCTGCACCTGGCAAAAAAAACTTGGCCCAAAACTGGATCCGGACGGGGAAGTTATGGCCATTCAGATGGGTGCGCGGTGTCTTCGACCCCATCCGGCCAACGCTCCGGGACCTATCAGCACCGCAATCATGAACATCATAGTACCGGGGAGGCCTATCCAGAGGGAGGCACTGTCCCAGAACATCCTGGGTGGTACGCGGTCCCGGATCATGCCGCGACGGTGCCGAGGAGGCGGCACGGTTAGAATGTCGCAAGGAGGACGTTGAATTTGACCTGACCGGTTCTTCTTGGGTTTTATATTTTATATTTATTTTTTTTGAAATGTGGTTTTCTCCGTTTTTGCCATTCAGGGTGTTCCCCATGTGATTCTGCACCTGGCAAAAAAAACTTGGCCCAAAACTGGATCCGGACGGGGAAGTTATGGCCATTCAGATGGGTGCGCGGTGTCTTCGACCCCATCCGGCCAACGCTCCGGGACCTATCAGCACCGCAATCGTGAACATGATAGTACAGGGGAGGCCTATCCAGAGCGAGGCACTATCTCGGAACATCCTAGGTGGTACGCGGTCCGGGACCATGCCGCGACGGTGCCGAGGAGGCGGCACGGTTAGAATGTCGCAAGGAGGACGTTGAATTTGACATGACCGGTTCTTCTTGGGTTTTATATTTTATATTTATTTTTTTTGAAATGTGGTTTTCTCCGTTATTGCCATTCAGGGTGTTCCCCATGTGATTCTGCACCTGGCAAAAAAAACTTGGCCCAAAACTGGATCCGGACGGGGAAGTTATGGCCATTCAGATGGGTGCGCGGTGTCTTCGACCCCATCCGGCCAACGCTCCGGGACCTATCAGCACCGCAATCGTGAACATGATAGTACAGGGGAGGCCTATCCAGAGCGAGGCACTATCTCGGAATATCCTGGGTGGTACGCGGTCCCGGATCATGCTGCGACGGTGCCCAGGAGGCGGCACGGTTAGAATGTCGCAAGGAGGACGTTGAATTTGACCTGACCGGTTCTTCTTCGGTTTTATATTTTATATTTATTTTTCTTGAAATGTGGTTTCTCCATTTTCGCCATTCAGGGTGTGCCCCATCTGATTCTCCACCTGGCAAAAAAAACTTGGCCCAAAACTGGATCCGGACGGGGAAGTTATGGCCATTCAGATGGGTGCGCGGTGTCTTCGACCCCATCCGGCCAACGCTCCGGGACCTATCAGCACCGCAATCATGAACATCATAGTACCGGGGAGGCCTATCCAGAGGGAGGCACTGTCCCAGAACATCCTGGGTGGTACGCGGTCCCGGATCATGCCGCGACGGTGCCGAGGAGGCGGCACGGTTAGAATGTCGCAAGGAGGACGTTGAATTTGACCTGACCGGTTCTTCTTGGGTTTTATATTTTATATTTATTTTTTTTGAAATGTGGTTTCTCCATTTTCGCCATTCAGGGTGTGCCCCATCTGATTCTGCACCTGGCAAAAAAAAACTTGGCCCAAAACTGGATCCGGACGGGGAAGTTATGGCCATTCAGATGGGTGCGCGGTGTCTTCGACCCCATCCGGCCAACGCTCCGGGACCTATCAGCACCGCAATCATGAACATCATAGTACCGGGGAGGCCTATCTAGAGGGAGGCACTGTCCCAGAACATCCTGGGTGGTACGCGGTCCCGGATCATGCCGCGACGGTGCCGAGGAGGCGGCACGGTTAGAATGTCGCAAGGAGGACGTTGAATTTGACCTGACCGGTTCTTCTTCGGTTTTATATTTTATATTTATTTTTTTTGAAATGTGGTTTTCTCCGTTTTTGCCATTCAGGGTGTTCCCCATGTGATTCTGCACCTGGCAAAAAAAAACTTGGCCCAAAACTGGATCCGGACGGGGAAGTTGTGGCCATTCAGATGGGTGCGCGGTGTCTTCGACCCCATCCGGCCAACGCTCCGGGACCTATCAGCACCGCAATCATGAACATATAGTACCGGGGAGGCCTATCCAGAGGGAGGCACTGTCCCGGAACATCCTGGGTGGTACGCGGTCCCGGATCATGCCGCGACGGTGCCGAGGAGGCGGCACGGTTAGAATGTCGCAAGGAGGACGTTGAATTTGACCTGACCGGTTCTTCTTGGGTTTTATATTTTATATTTATTTTTTTTGAAATGTGGTTTTCTCCATTTTCGCCATTCAGGGTGTGCCCCATCTGATTCTGCACCTGGCAAAAAAAACTTGGCCCAAAACTGGATCCGGACGGGGAAGTTATGGCCATTCAGATGGGTGCGCGGTGTCTTCGACCCCATCCGGCCAACGCTCCGGGACCTATCAGCACCGCAATCATGAACATCATAGTACCGGGGAGGCCTATCCAGAGGGAGGCACTGTCCCAGAACATCCTGGGTGGTACGCGGTCCCGGATCATGCCGCGACGGTGCCGAGGAGGCGGCACGGTTAGAATGTCGCAAGGAGGACGTTGAATTTGACCTGACCGGTTCTTCTTGGGTTTTATATTTTATATTTATTTTTTTGAAATGTGGTTTTCTCCGTTTTTGCCATTCAGGGTGTTCCCCATGTGATTCTGCACCTGGCAAAAAAAACTTGGCCCAAAACTGGATCCGGACGGGGAAGTTATGGCCATTCAGATGGGTGCGCGGTGTCTTCGACCCCATCCGGCCAACGCTCCGGGACCTATCAGCACCGCAATCGTGAACATGATAGTACAGGGGAGGCCTATCCAGAGCGAGGCACTGTCTCGGAACATCCTGGGTGGTACGCGGTCCCGGATCATGCCGCGACGGTGCCGAGGAGGCGGCACGGTTAGAATGTCGCAAGGAGGACGTTGAATTTGACCTGACCGGTTCTTCTTGGGTTTTATATTTTATATTTATTTTTTTGAAATGTGGTTTTCTCCGTTTTTGCCATTCAGGGTGTTCCCCATGTGATTCTGCACCTGGCAAAAAAAACTTGGCCCAAAACTGGATCCGGACGGGGAAGTTATGGCCATTCAGATGGGTGCGCGGTGTCTTCGACCCCATCCGGCCAACGCTCCGGGACCTATCAGCACCGCAATCATGAACATCATAGTACCGGGGAGGCCTATCCAGAGGGAGGCACTGTCTCAGAACATCCTGGGTGGTACGCGGTCCCGGATCATGCCGCGACGGTGCCGAGGAGGCGGCACGGTTAGAATGTCGCAAGGAGGACGTTGAATTTGACCTGACCGGTTCTTCTTCGGTTTTATATTTTATATTTATTTTTTTTGAAATGTGGTTTTCTCCGTTTTCGCCATTCAGGGTGTGCCCCATGTGATTCTGCACCTGGCAAAAAAAACTTGGCCCAAAACTGGATCCGGACGGGGAAGTTATGGCCATTCAGATGGGTGCGCGGTGTCTTCGACCCCATCCGGCCAACGCTCCGGGACCTATCAGCACCGCAATCATGAACATCATAGTACCGGGGAGGCCTATCCAGAGGGAGGCACTGTCCCAGAACATCCTGGGTGGTACGCGGTCCCGGATCATGCCGCGACGGTGCCGAGGAGGCGGCACGGTTAGAATGTCGCAAGGAGGACGTTGAATTTGACCTGACCGGTTCTTCTTGGGTTTTATATTTTATATTTATTTTTTTTGAAATGTGGTTTTCTCCGTTTTTGCCATTCAGGGTGTTCCCCATCTGATTCTGCACCTGGCAAAAAAAACTTGGCCCAAAACTGGATCCGGACGGGGAAGTTATGGCCATTCAGATGGGTGCGCGGTGTCTTCGACCCCATCCGGGCAACGCTCCGGGACCTATCAGCACCGCAATCATGAACATCATAGTACCGGGGAGGCCTATCCAGAGGGAGGCACTGTCCCAGAACATCCTGGGTGGTACGCGGTCCCGGATCATGCCGCGACGGTGCCGAGGAGGCGGCACGGTTAGAATGTCGCAAGGAGGACGTTGAATTTGACCTGACCGGTTCTTCTTGGGTTTTATATTTTATATTTATTTTTTTTGAAATGTGGTTTTCTCCGTTTTTGCCATTCAGGGTGTTCCCCATGTGATTCTGCACCTGGCAAAAAAAACTTGGCCCAAAACTGGATCCGGACGGGGAAGTTATGGCCATTCAGATGGGTGCGCGGTGTCTTCGACCCCATCCGGCCAACGCTCCGGGACCTATCAGCACCGCAATCAGTGAACATGATAGTACAGGGGAGGCCTATCCAGAGCGAGGCACTGTCTCAGAACATCCTGGGTGGTACGCGGTCCCGGATCATGCCGCGACGGTGCCGAGGAGGCGGCACGGTTAGAATGTCGCAAGGAGGACGTTGAATTTGACCTGACCGGTTCTTCTTGGGTTTTATATTTTATATTTATTTTTTTTGAAATGTGGTTTTCTCCGTTTTCGCCATTCAGGGTGTGCCCCATGTGATTCTGCACCTGGCAAAAAAAACTTGGCCCAAAACTGGATCCGGACGGGGAAGTTATGGCCATTCAGATGGGTGCGCGGTGTCTTCGACCCCATCCGGCCAACGCTCCGGGACCTATCAGCACCGCAATCAGTGAACATCATAGTACCGGGGAGGCCTATCCAGAGGGAGGCACTGTCCCAGAACTATCCTGGGTGGTACGCGGTCCCGGATCATGCCGCGACGGTGCCCAGGAGGCGGCACGGTTAGAATGTCGCAAGGAGGACGTTGAATTTGACCTGACCGGTTCTTCTTCGGTTTTATATTTTATATTTATTTTTCTTGAAATGTGGTTTCTCCATTTTCGCCATTCAGGGTGTTCCCCATCTGATTCTGCACCTGGCAAAAAAAACTTGGCCCAAAACTGGATCCGGACGGGGAAGTTATGGCCATTCAGATGGGTGCGCGGTGTCTTCGACCCCATCCGGCCAACGCTCCGGGACCTATCAGCACCGCAATCGTGAACATCATAGTACCGGGGAGGCCTATCCAGAGGGAGGCACTGTCCCAGAACATCCTGGGTGGTACGCGGTCCCGGATCATGCCGCGACGGTGCCGAGGAGGCGGCACGGTTAGAATGTCGCAAGGAGGACGTTGAATTTGACCTGACCGGTTCTTCTTGGGTTTTATATTTTATATTTATCTTTTTTGAAATGTGGTTTTCTCCGTTTTTGCCATTCAGGGTGTTCCCCATCTGATTCTGCACCTGGCAAAAAAAACTTGGCCCAAAACTGGATCCGGACGGGGAAGTTATGGCCATTCAGATGGGTGCGCGGTGTCTTCGACCCCATCCGGCCAACGCTCCGGGACCTATCAGCACCGCAATCATGAACATCATAGTACCGGGGAGGCCTATCCAGAGGGAGGCACTGTCCCAGAACATCCTGGGTGGTACGCGGTCCCGGATCATGCCGCGACGGTGCCGAGGAGGCGGCACGGTTAGAATGTCGCAAGGAGGACGTTGAATTTGACCTGACCGGTTCTTCTTGGGTTTTATATTTTATATTTATTTTTTTTGAAATGTGGTTTTCTCCGTTTTTGCCATTCAGGGTGTTCCCCATGTGATTCTGCACCTGGCAAAAAAAACTTGGCCCAAAACTGGATCCGGACGGGGAAGTTATGGCCATTCAGATGGGTGCGCGGTGTCTTCGACCCCATCCGGCCAACGCTCCGGGACCTATCAGCACCGCAATCGTGAACATGATAGTACCGGGGAGGCCTATCCAGAGCGAGGCACTGTCTCAGGAACATCCTGGGTGGTACGCGGTCCGGATCATGCCGCGACGGTGCCGAGGAGGCGGCACGGTTAGAATGTCGCAAGGAGGACGTTGAATTTGACCTGACCGGTTCTTCTTGGGTTTTATATTTTATATTTATTTTTTTTGAAATGTGGTTTTCTCCGTTTTCGCCATTCAGGGTGTTCCCCATGTGATTCTGCACCTGGCAAAAAAAACTTGGCCCAAAACTGGATCCGGACGGGGAAGTTATGGCCATTCAGATGGGTGCGCGGTGTCTTCGACCCCATCCGGCCAACGCTCCGGGACCTATCAGCACCGCAATCAGTGAACATGATAGTACCGGGGAGGCCTATCCAGAGGGAGGCACTGTCCCAGAACATCCTGGGTGGTACGCGGTCCCGGATCATGCCGCGACGGTGCCGAGGAGGCGGCACGGTTAGAATGTCGCAAGGAGGACGTTGAATTTGACCTGACCGGTTCTTCTTGGGTTTTATATTTTATATTTATTTTTTTTGAAATGTGGTTTTCTCCGTTTTCGCCATTCAGGGTGTGCCCCATGTGATTCTGCACCTGGCAAAAAAAACTTGGCCCAAAACTGGATCCGGACGGGGAAGTTATGGCCATTCAGATGGGTGCGCGGTGTCTTCGACCCCATCCGGCCAACGCTCCGGGACCTATCAGCACCGCAATCAGTGAACATCATAGTACCGGGGAGGCCTATCCAGAGGGAGGCACTGTCCCAGAACATCCTGGGTGGTACGCGGTCCCGGATCATGCCGCGACGGTGCCGAGGAGGCGGCACGGTTAGAATGTCGCAAGGAGGACGTTGAATTTGACCTGACCGGTTCTTCTTGGGTTTTATATTTTATATTTATTTTTTTTGAAATGTGGTTTTCTCCATTTTCGCCATTCAGGGTGTGCCCCATCTGATTCTGCACCTGGCAAAAAAAACTTGGCCCAAAACTGGATCCGGACGGGGAAGTTATGGCCATTCAGATGGGTGCGCGGTGTCTTCGACCCCATCCGGCCAACGCTCCGGGACCTATCAGCACCGCAATCATGAACATCATAGTACCGGGGAGGCCTATCCAGAGGGAGGCACTGTCCCAGAACATCCTGGGTGGTACGCGGTCCCGGATCATGCCGCGACGGTGCCGAGGAGGCGGCACGGTTAGAATGTCGCAAGGAGGACGTTGAATTTGACCTGACCGGTTCTTCTTGGGTTTTATATTTTATATTTATTTTTTTTGAAATGTGGTTTTCTCCGTTTTTGCCATTCAGGGTGTTCCCCATGTGATTCTGCACCTGGCAAAAAAAACTTGGCCCAAAACTGGATCCGGACGGGGAAGTTATGGCCATTCAGATGGGTGCGCGGTGTCTTCGACCCCATCCGGCCAACGCTCCGGGACCTATCAGCACCGCAATCGTGAACATGATAGTACAGGGGAGGCCTATCCAGAGCGAGGCACTGTCTCAGAACATCCTAGGTGGTACGCGGTCCGGGACCATGCCGCGACGGTGCCGAGGAGGCGGCACGGTTAGAATGTCGCAAGGAGGACGTTGAATTTGACATGACCGGTTCTTCTTGGGTTTTATATTTTATATTTATTTTTTTTGAAATGTGGTTTTCTCCGTTTTTGCCATTCAGGGTGTTCCCCATGTGATTCTGCACCTGGCAAAAAAAACTTGGCCCAAAACTGGATCCGGACGGGGAAGTTATGGCCATTCAGATGGGTGCGCGGTGTCTTCGACCCCATCCGGCCAACGCTCCGGGACCTATCAGCACCGCAATCGTGAACATGATAGTACAGGGGAGGCCTATCCAGAGCGAGGCACTATGTCGGAATATCCTGGGTGGTACGCGGTCCCGGATCATGCTGCGACGGTGCCCAGGAGGCGGCACGGTTAGAATGTCGCAAGGAGGACGTTGAATTTGACCTGACCGGTTCTTCTTCGGTTTTATATTTTATATTTATTTTTCTTGAAATGTGGTTTCTCCATTTTCGCCATTCAGGGTGTGCCCCATCTGATTCTCCACCTGGCAAAAAAAACTTGGCCCAAAACTGGATCCGGACGGGGAAGTTATGGCCATTCAGATGGGTGCGCGGTGTCTTCGACCCCATCCGGCCAACGCTCCGGGACCTATCAGCACCGCAATCATGAACATCATAGTACCGGGGAGGCCTATCCAGAGGGAGGCACTGTCCCAGAACATCCTGGGTGGTACGCGGTCCCGGATCATGCCGCGACGGTGCCGAGGAGGCGGCACGGTTAGAATGTCGCAAGGAGGACGTTGAATTTGACCTGACCGGTTCTTCTTGGGTTTTATATTTTATATTTATTTTTTTTGAAATGTGGTTTTCTCCGTTTTTGCCATTCAGGGTGTTCCCCATCTGATTCTGCACCTGGCAAAAAAAACTTGGCCCAAAACTGGATCCGGACGGGGAAGTTATGGCCATTCAGATGGGTGCGCGGTGTCTTCGACCCCATCCGGGCAACGCTCCGGGACCTATCAGCACCGCAATCATGAACATCATAGTACCGGGGAGGCCTATCCAGAGGGAGGCACTGTCCCAGAACATCCTGGGTGGTACGCGGTCCCGGATCATGCCGCGACGGTGCCGAGGAGGCGGCACGGTTAGAATGTCGCAAGGAGGACGTTGAATTTGACCTGACCGGTTCTTCTTGGGTTTTATATTTTATATTTATTTTTTTTGAAATGTGGTTTTCTCCGTTTTTGCCATTCAGGGTGTTCCCCATGTGATTCTGCACCTGGCAAAAAAAACTTGGCCCAAAACTGGATCCGGACGGGGAAGTTATGGCCATTCAGATGGGTGCGCGGTGTCTTCGACCCCATCCGGCCAACGCTCCGGGACCTATCAGCACCGCAATCGTGAACATGATAGTACAGGGGAGGCCTATCCAGAGCGAGGCACTGTCTCGGAACATCCTAGGTGGTACGCGGTCCGGACCATGCCGCGACGGTGCCGAGGAGGCGGCACGGTTAGAATGTCGCAAGGAGGACGTTGAATTTGACCTGACCGGTTCTTCTTGGGTTTTATATTTTATATTTATTTTTTTTGAAATGTGGTTTTCTCCGTTTTCGCCATTCAGGGTGTTCCCCATGTGATTCTGCACCTGGCAAAAAAAACTTGGCCCAAAACTGGATCCGGACGGGGAAGTTATGGCCATTCAGATGGGTGCGCGGTGTCTTCGACCCCATCCGGCCAACGCTCCGGGACCTATCAGCACCGCAATCATGAACATGATAGTACCGGGGAGGCCTATCCAGAGGGAGGCACTGTCCAGGAACATCCTGGGTGGTACGCGGTCCCGGATCATGCCGCGACGGTGCCGAGGAGGCGGCACGGTTAGAATGTCGCTAGGAGGACGTTGAATTTGACCTGACCGGTTCTTCTTCGGTTTTATATTTTATGTTTATTTTTTTGAAATGTGGTTTTCTCCGTTTTCGCCATTCAGGGTGTGCCCCATGTGATTCTGCACCTGGCAAAAAAAACTTGGCCCAAAACTGGATCCGGACGGGGAAGTTATGGCCATTCAGATGGGTGCGCGGTGTCTTCGACCCCATCCGGCCAACGCTCCGGGACCTATCAGCACCGCAATCGTGAACATGATAGTACCGGGGAGGCCTATCCAGAGGGAGGCACTGTCCCAGAACATCCTGGGTGGTACGCGGTCCCGGATCATGCCGCGACGGTGCCGAGGAGGCGGCACGGTTAGAATGTCGCAAGGAGGACGTTGAATTTGACCTGACCGGTTCTTCTTGGGTTTTATATTTTATATTTATTTTTTTTGAAATGTGGTTTTCTCCGTTTTCGCCATTCAGGGTGTGCCCCATGTGATTCTGCACCTGGCAAAAAAAACTTGGCCCAAAACTGGATCCGGACGGGGAAGTTATGGCCATTCAGATGGGTGCGCGGTGTCTTCGACCCCATCCGGCCAACGCTCCGGGACCTATCAGCACCGCAATCATGAACATCATAGTACCGGGGAGGCCTATCCAGAGGGAGGCACTGTCTCCAGAACATCCTAGGGTGGTACGCGGTCCCGGATCATGCCGCGACGGTGCCGAGGAGGCGGCACGGTTAGAATGTCGCAAGGAGGACGTTGAATTTGACCTGACCGGTTCTTCTTGGGTTTTATATTTTATATTTATTTTTTTTGAAATGTGGTTTTCTCCGTTTTTGCCATTCAGGGTGTTCCCCATGTGATTCTGCACCTGGCAAAAAAAACTTGGCCCAAAACTGGATCCGGACGGGGAAGTTATGGCCATTCAGATGGGTGCGCGGTGTCTTCGACCCCATCCGGCCAACGCTCCGGGACCTATCAGCACCGCAATCGTGAACATGATAGTACCGGGGAGGCCTATCCAGAGGGAGGCACTGTCCCAGAACATCCAGGGTGGTACGCGGTCCCGGATCATGCCGCGACGGTGCCGAGGAGGCGGCACGGTTAGAATGTCGCAAGGAGGACGTTGAATTTGACCTGACCGGTTCTTCTTGGGTTTTATATTTTATATTTATTTTTTTTGAAATGTGGTTTTCTCCGTTTTCGCCATTCAGGGTGTGCCCCATGTGATTCTGCACCTGGCAAAAAAACTTGGCCCAAAACTGGATCCGGACGGGGAAGTTATGGCCATTCAGAAGGGTGCGCGGTGTCTTCGACCCCATCCGGCCAACGCTCCGGGACCTATCAGCACCGCAATCGTGAACATGATAGTACCGGGGAGGCCTATCCAGAGCGAGGCACTGTCTCGGAACATCCTGGGTGGTACGCGGTCCCGGATCATGCCGCGACGGTGCCGAGGAGGCGGCACGGTTAGAATGTCGCAAGGAGGACGTTGAATTTGACCTGACCGGTTCTTCTTCGGTTTTATATTTTATATTTATTTTTTTGAAATGTGGTTTTCTCCATTTTCGCCATTCAGGGTGTGCCCCATGTGATTCTGCACCTGGCAAAAAAAACTTGGCCCAAAACTGGATCCGGACGGGGAAGTTATGGCCATTCAGATGGGTGCGCGGTGTCTTCGACCCCATCCGGCCAACGCTCCGGGACCTATCAGCACCGCAATCGTGAACATGATAGTACCGGGGAGGCCTATCCAGAGCGAGGCACTGTCTCGAACATCCTGGGTGGTACGCGGTCCCGGATCATGCCGCGACGGTGCCGAGGAGGCGGCACGGTTAGAATGTCGCAAGGAGGACGTTGAATTTGACCTGACCGGTTCTTCTTGGGTTTTATATTTTATATTTTTTTTTTGAAATGTGGTTTTCTCCGTTTTCGCCTTTCAGGGTGTGCCCCATGTGATTCTGCACCTGGCAAAAAAAACTTGGCCCAAAACTGGATCCGGACGGGGAAGTTATGGCCATTCAGATGGGTGCGCGGTGTCTTCGACCCCATCCGGCCAACGCTCCGGGACCTATCAGCACCGCAATCGTGAACATGATAGTACCGGGGAGGCCTATCCAGAGGGAGGCACTGTCCCAGGAACATCCTGGGTGGTACGCGGTCCCGGATCATGCCGCGACGGTGCCGAGGAGGCGGCACGGTTAGAATGTCGCAAGGAGGACGTTGAATTTGACCTGACCGGTTCTTCTTGGGTTTTATATTTTATATTTATTTTTTTTGAAATGTGGTTTTCTCCGTTTTCGCCTTTCAGGGTGTGCCCCATGTGATTCTGCACCTTGGCAAAAAAAACTTGGCCCAAAACTGGATCCGGACGGGGAAGTTATGGCCATTCAGATGGGTGCGCGGTGTCTTCGACCCCATCCGGCCAACGCTCCGGGACCTATCAGCACCGCAATCGTGAACATGATAGTACCGGGGAGGCCTGTCTAGAGGGAGGCATTGTCTCGGAACATCCTGGGTGGTACGCGGTCCCGGATCATGCCGCGACGGTGCCGAGGAGGCGGCACGGTTAGAATGTCGCTAGGAGGACGTTGAATTTGACCTGACCGGTTCTTCTTCGGTTTTATATTTTATATTTATTTTTTTTGAAATGTGGTTTTCTCCGTTTTCGCCATTCAGGGTCTGCCCCATGTGATTCTCCACCTGGCAAAAAATACTTGGCCCAAAACTGGATCCGGACAGGGGAGTTATGGCCATTCAGATGGGTGCGCGGTGTCTTCGACCCCATCCGGCCAACGCTCCGGGACCTATCAGCACCGCAATCCTGAACATGATAGTACCGGGGAGGCCTATCCAGAGGGAGGCACTGTCTCGGAACATCCTGGGTGGTACGCGGTCCCGGATCATGCCGCGACGGTGCCGAGGAGGCGGCACGGTTAGAATGTCGCAAGGAGGACGTTGAATTTGACCTGACCGGTTCTTCTTGGGTTTTATATTTTATATTTATTTTTTTTGAAATGTGGTTTCTCCATTTTCGCCATTCAGGGTGTGCCCCATCTGATTCTGCACCTGGCAAAAAAAACTTGGCCCAAAACTGGATCCGGACGGGGAAGTTATGGCCATTCAGATGGGTGCGCGGTGTCTTCGACCCCATCCGGCCAACGCTCCGGGACCTATCAGCACCGCAATCGTGAACACTGATAGTACCAGGGGAGGCCTAGTCTAGAGCGAGGCACTATCTCGGAACATCCTGGGTGGTACGCGGTCCCGGATCATGCCGCGACGGTGCCGAGGAGGCGGCACGGTTAGAATGTCGCAAGGAGGACGTTGAATTTGACCTGACCGGTTCTTCTTGGGTTTTATATTTTATATTTATTTTTTTTGAAATGTGGTTTTCTCCGTTTTCGCCTTTCAGGTTGTGCCCCATGTGATTCTGCACTTGGCAAAAAAAACTTGGCCCAAAACTGGATCCGGACGGGGAAGTTCTGGCCATTCAGATGGGTGCGCGGTGTCTTCGACCCCATCCGGCCAACGCTCCGGGACCTATCAGCACCGCAATCGTGAACATGATAGTACCGGGGAGGCCTATCCTAGAGGGAGGCACTGTCTCGGAACATCCTGGGTGGTACGCGGTCCCGGATCATGCCGCGACGGTGCCGAGGAGGCGGCACGGTTAGAATGTCGCAAGGAGGACGTTGAATTTGACCTGACCGGTTCTTCTTGGGTTTTATATTTTATATTTATTTTTTTGAAATGTGGTTTTCTCCGTTTTAGCCATTTCAGGGTGTGCCCCATGTGATTCTGCACCTTGGCAAAAAAAACTTGGCCCAAAACTGGATCCGGACGGGGAAGTTATGGCCATTCAGATGGGTGCGCGGTGTCTTCGACCCCATCCGGCCAACGCTCCGGGACCTATCAGCACCGCAATCGTGAACATGATAGTATCGGGGAGGCCTATCTCGAGGGAGGCACAGTCCCAGAACATCCTGGGTGGTACGCGGTCCCGGATCATGCCGCGACGGTGCCGAGGAGGCGGCACGGTTAGAATGTCGCAAGGAGGACGTTGAATTTGACCTGACCGGTTCTTCTTGGGTTTTATATTTTATATTTATTTTTTTTGAAATGTGGTTTTCTCCGTTTTCGCCTTTCAGGGTGTGCCCCATGTGATTCTGCACTTGGCAAAAAAAACTTGGCCCAAAACTGGATCCGGACGGGGAAGTTCTGGCCATTCAGATGGGTGCGCGGTGTCTTCGACCCCATCCGGCCAACGCTCCGGGACCTATCAGCACCGCAATCGTGAACATGATAGTACCGGGGAGGCCTATCCAGAGCGAGGCACTGTCTCGGAATATCCTGGGTGGTACGCGGTCCCGGATCATGCCGCGACGGTGCCGAGGAGGCGGCACGGTTAGAATGTCGCAAGGAGGACGTTGAATTTGACCTGACCGGTTCTTCTTGGGTATTATGTTTTATATTTATTTTTTTGAAATGTGGTTTTCTCCGTTTTAGCCTTTCAGGGTGTGCCCCATGTGATTCTGCACCTGGCAAAAAAAACTTGGCCCAAAACTGGATCCGGACGGGGAAGTTATGGCCATTCAGATGGGTGCGCGGTGTCTTCGACCCCATCCGGCCAACGCTCCGGGACCTATCAGCACCGCAATCGTGAACATGATAGTACCGGGGAGGCCTATCCAGAGGGAGGCACTGTCCCAGAACATCCTGGGTGGTACGCGGTCCCGGATCATGCCGCGACGGTGCCGAGGAGGCGGCACGGTTAGAATGTCGCAAGGAGGACGTTGAATTTGACCTGACCGGTTCTTCTTGGGTTTTATATTTTATATTTATTTTTTTTGAAATGTGGTTTTCTCCGTTTTCGCCATTCAGGGTGTGCCCCATGTGATTCTGCACCTAGGCAAAAAAATCTTGGCCCAAAACTGGATCCGGACGGGGAAGTTATGGCCATTCAGATCGGTGCGCGGTGTCTTCGACCCCATCCGGCCAACGCTCCGGGACCTATCAGCACCACAATCGTGAACATGATAGTACCGGGGAGGCCTATCCAGAGGCGAGGCACTGTCTCGGAACATCCTGGGTGGTACGCGGTCCCGGATCATGCCGCGACGGTGCCGAGGAGGCGGCACGGTTAGAATGTCGCAAGGAGGACGTTGAATTTGACCTGACCGGTTCTTCTTGGGTATTATATTTTATATTTATTTTTTTTGAAATGTGGTTTTCTCCGTTTTAGCCTTCAGGGTGTGCCCCATGTGATTCTGCACCTGGCAAAAAAAACTTGGCCCAAAACTGGATCCGGACGGGGAAGTTATGGCCATTCAGATGGGTGCGCGGTGTCTTCGACCCCATCCGGCCAACGCTCCGGGACCTATCAGCACCGCAATCGTGAACATGATAGTACCGGGGAGGCCTGTCAGAGGGAGGCACTGTCTCGAAACATCCTGGGTGGTACGCGGTCCCGGATCATGCCGCGACGGTGCCGAGGAGGCGGCACGGTTAGAATGTCGCAAGGAGGACGTTGAATTTGACCTGACCGGTTCTTCTTGGGTTTTATATTTTATATTTATTTTTTTGAAATGTGGTTTTCTCCGTTTTCGCCTTTCAGGGTGTGCCCCATGTGATTCTGCACCTGGCAAAAAAAACTTGGCCCAAAACTGGATCCGGACGGGGAAGTTATGGCCATTCAGATGGGTGCGCGGTGTCTTCGACCCCATCCGGCCAACGCTCCGGGACCTATCAGCACCGCAATCGTGAACATGATAGTACCGGGGAGGCCTATCCAGAGCGAGGCACTGTCTCAGAATATCCTGGGTGGTACGCGGTCCCGGATCATGCCGCGACGGTGCCGAGGAGGCGGCACGGTTAGAATGTCGCAAGGAGGACGTTGAATTTGACCTGACCGGTTCTTCTTGGGTATTATGTTTTATATTTATTTTTTTTGAAATGTGGTTTTCTCCGTTTTAGACCTTCAGGGTGTGCTCCATGTGATTCTGCACCTAGGAAAAAAAACTTGGCCCAAAACTAGATCCGGACGGGGAAGGTATTGCCATTCAGATGGGTGCGCGGTGTCTTCGACCCCATCCGGCCAACGCTCCGGGACCTATCAGCACCGCAATCGTCAATATGATAGCTACCGGGAGGCCTATCCAGAGGGAGGCACTGTCTCAGAACATCCTGGGTGGTACGCGGTCCCGGATCATGCCGCGACGGTGCCGAGGAGGCGGCACGGTTAGAATGTCGCAAGGAGGACGTTGAATTTGACCTGAACGGTTCTTCTTGGGATTTATATTTTATATTTATTTTTTTTGAAATGTGGTTTTCTCCGTTTTCGCCCTTCAGGGTGTGCTCCATGTGATTCTGCACCTAGGAAAAAAAACTTGGCCCAAAACTAGATCCGGACGG
Organism: Paspalum vaginatum; assembly: GCA_030272315.1. Classification (NCBI taxonomy): domain Eukaryota; kingdom Viridiplantae; phylum Streptophyta; class Magnoliopsida; order Poales; family Poaceae; genus Paspalum; species Paspalum vaginatum. The sequence goes on from JAMSGZ010000088.1 coordinate 22,964, forward strand.
GGAAGGTATTGCCATTCAGATGGGTGCGCGGTGTCTTCGACCCCATCCGGCCAACGCTCCGGGACCTATCAGCACCGCAATCATCAATATGATAGCACCGGGAAGGCCTATCCAGGGGGAGGCACTGTCTCAGAACATCCTGGGTGGTAGGCGGTCCCGGATCATGCCGCGACGGTGCCGAGGAGGCGGCACGGTTAGAATGTCGCAAGGAGGACGTTGAATTTGACCTGAACGGTTCTTCTTGGGATTTATATTTTATATTTATTTTTTTTGAAATGTGGTTTTCTCCGTTTTCGCCCTTCAGGGTGTGCTCCATGTGATTCTGCACCTAGGAAAAAAAACTTGCCCAAAACTAGATCCGGACGGGGAAGGTATTGCCATTCAGATGGGTGCGCGGTGTCTTCGACCCCATCCGGCCAACGCTCCGGGACCTATCAGCACCGCAATCATCAATATGATAGCACCGGGAAGGCCTATCCAGGGGGAGGCACTGTCTCAGAACATCCTGGGTGGTAGGCGGTCCCGGATCATGCCGCGACGGTGCCGAGGAGGCGGCACGGTTAGAATGTCGCAAGGAGGACGTTGAATTTGACCTGAACGGTTCTTCTTGGGTTTTATATTTTATATTTATTTTTTTTGAAATGTGGTTTTCTCCGTTTTCGACCTTCAGGGTGTGCTCCATGTGATTCTGCACCTAGGAAAAAAAACTTGGCCCAAAACTAGATCCGGACGGGGAAGGTATTGCCATTCAGATGGGTGCGCGGTGTCTTCGACCCCATCCGGCCAACGCTCCGGGACCTATCAGCACCGCAATCGTCAATATGATAGCACCGGGAAGGCCTATCCAGGGGGAGGCACTGTCTCAGAACATCCTGGGTGGTAGGCGGTCCCGGATCATGCCGCGACGGTGCCGAGGAGGCGGCACGGTTAGAATGTCGCAAGGAGGACGTTGAATTTGACCTGAACGGTTCTTCTTGGGTTTATATTTTATATTTATTTTTTTCGAAATGTGGTTTTCTCCGTTTTCGCCCTTCAGGGTGTGCTCCATGTGATTCTGCACCTAGGAAAAAAAACTTGGCCCAAAACTAGGATCCGGACGGGGAAGGTATGGCCATTCAGATGGGTGCGCGGTGTCTTCGACCCCATCCGGCCAACGCTCCGGGACCTATCAGCACCGCAATCATCAATATGATAGCACCGGGAAGGCCTATCCAGGGGGAGGCACTGTCTCAGAACATCCTGGGTGGTAGGCGGTCCCGGATCATGCCGCGACGGTGCCGAGGAGGCGGCACGGTTAGAATGTCGCAAGGAGGACGTTGAATTTGACCTGAACGGTTCTTCTTCGGGATTTATATTTTATATTTATTTTTTTTGAAATGTGGTTTTCTCCGTTTTCGCCCTTCAGGGTGTGCTCCATGTGATTCTGCACCTAGGAAAAAAAACTTGGCCCAAAACTGGATCCGGACGGGGAAGTTATGGCCATTCAGATGGGTGCGCGGTGTCTTCGACCCCATCCGGCCAACGCTCCGGGACCTATCAGCACCGCAATCATCAATATGATAGCACCGGGAGGCCTATCCAGGGGGAGGCACTGTCTCAGAACATCCTGGGTGGTAGGTGGTCCCGGATCATGCCGCGACGGTGCCGAGGAGGCGGCACGGTTAGAATGTCGCAAGGAGGACGTTGAATTTGACCTGAACGGTTCTTCTTGGGTTTATATTTTATATTTATTTTTTTTGAAATGTGGTTTTCTCCGTTTTCGCCCTTCAGGGTGTGCTCCATGTGATTCTGCACCTAGGAAAAAAAACTTGGCCCAAAACTAGATCCGGACGGGGAAGGTATTGCCATTCAGATGGGTGCGCGGTGTCTTCGACCCCATCCGGCCAACGCTCCGGGACCTATCAGCACCGCAATCGTCAATATGATAGCACCGGGAAGGCCTACCCAGGGCGAGCCACTGTCTCAGAACATCCTGGGTGGTAGGCGGTCCCGGATCATGCCGCGACGGTGCCGAGGAGGCGGCATGGTTAGAATGTCGCAAGGAGGACGTTGAATTTGACCTGAACGGTTCTTCTTGGGATTTTATATTTTATATTTATTTTTTTTCGAAATGTGGTTTTCTCCGTTTTCGCCCTTCAGGGTGTGCTCCATGTGATTCTAGCACCTAGGAAAAAAAACTTGCCCAAAACTAGATCCGGACGGGGAAGGTATTGCCATTCAGATGGGTGCGCGGTGTCTTCGACCCCATCCGGCCAACGCTCCGGGACCTATCAGCACCGCAATCGTCAATATGATAGCACCGGGAAGGCCTATCCAGGGGAGGCACTGTCTCAGAACATCCTGGGTGGTAGGCGGTCCCGGATCATGCCGCGACGGTGCCGAGGAGGCCGCACGGTTAGAATGTCGCAAGGAGGACGTTGAATTTGACCTGAACGGTTCTTCTTGGGTTTTATATTTTATATTTATTTTTTTCGAAATGTGGTTTTCTCCGTTTTCGCCCTTCAGGGTGTGCTCCATGTGATTCTGCACCTAGGAAAAAAAACTTGGCCCAAAACTGGATCCGGACGGGGAAGTTATGGCCATTCAGATGGGTGCGAGGTGTCTTCGACCCCATCCGGCCAACGCTCCGGGACCTATCAGCACCGCAATCATCAATATGATAGCACCGGGAAGGCCTATCCAGGGGGAGGCACTGTCTCAGAACATCCTGGGTGGTAGGCGGTCCCGGATCATGCCGCGACGGTGCCGAGGAGGCGGCACGGTTAGAATGTCGCAAGGAGGACGTTGAATTTGACCTGAACGGTTCTTCCTTGGATTTATATTTTATATTTATTTTTTTTGAAATGTGGTTTTCTCCGTTTTCGCCCTTCAGGGTGTGCTCCATGTGATTCTGCACCTAGGAAAAAAAACTTGGCCCAAAACTAGGATCCGGACGGGGAAGGTATGGCCATTCAGATGGGTGCGCGGTGTCTTCGACCCCATCCGGCCAACGCTCCGGGACCTATCAGCACCGCAATCATCAATATGATAGCACCGGGAAGGCCTATCCAGGGGGAGGCACTGTCTCAGAACATCCTGGGTGGTAGGCGGTCCCGGATCATGCCGCGACGGTGCCGAGGAGGCGGCACGGTTAGAATGTCGCAAGGAGGACGTTGAATTTGACCTGAACGGTTCTTCTTGGGATTTATATTTTATATTTATTTTTTTGAAATGTGGTTTTCTCCGTTTTCGCCCTTCAGGGTGTGCTCCATGTGATTCTGCACCTAGGAAAAAAAACTTGGCCCAAAACTAGATCCGGACGGGGAAGGTATTGCCATTCAGATGGGTGCGCGGTGTCTTCGACCCCATCCGGCCAACGCTCCGGGACCTATCAGCACCGCAATCAGTCAATATGATAGCACCGGGAAGGCCTATCCAGGGGAGGCACTGTCTCAGAACATCCTGGGTGGTAGGCGGTCCCGGATCATGCCGCGACGGTGCCGAGGAGGCGGCACGGTTAGAATGTCGCAAGGAGGGACGTTGAATTTGACCTGAACGGTTCTTCTTGGGTTTTATATTTTATATTTATTTTTTTTGAAATGTGGTTTTCTCCGTTTTCGCCCTTCAGGGTGTGCTCCATGTGATTCTGCACCTAGGAAAAAAAACTTGGCCCAAAACTAGATCCGGACGGGGAAGGTATTGCCATTCAGATGGGTGCGCGGTGTCTTCGACCCCATCCGGCCAACGCTCCGGGACCTATCAGCACCGCAATCGTCAATATGATAGCACCGGGAAGGCCTATCCAGGGGGAGGCACTGTCTCAGAACATCCTGGGTGGTAGGCGGTCCCGGATCATGCCGCGACGGTGCCGAGGAGGCGGCACGGTTAGAATGTCGCAAGGAGGACGTTGAATTTGACCTGAACGGTTCTTCTTGGGATTTATATTTTATATTTATTTTTTTTGAAATGTGGTTTTCTCCGTTTTCGCCCTTCAGGGTGTGCTCCATAGTGATTCTGCACCTAGGAAAAAAAACTTGGCCCAAAACTAGATCCGGACGGGGAAGGTATTGCCATTCAGATGGGTGCGCGGTGTCTTCGACCCCATCCGGCCAACGCTCCGGGACCTATCAGCACCGCAATCGTCAATATGATAGCACCGGGAAGGCCTATCCAGGGGGAGGCACTGTCTCAGAACATCCTGGGTGGTAGGCGGTCCCGGATCATGCCGCGACGGTGCCGAGGAGGCGGCACGGTTAGAATGTCGCAAGGAGGACGTTGAATTTGACCTGAACGGTTCTTCTTGGGTTTATATTTTATATTTATTTTTTTTGAAATGTGGTTTTCTCCGTTTTCGCCCTTCAGGGTGTGCTCCATGTGATTCTGCACCTAGGAAAAAAAACTTGGCCCAAAACTAGATCCGGACGGGGAAGTTATTGCCATTCAGATGGGTGCGCGGTGTCTTCGACCCCATCCGGCCAACGCTCCGGGACCTATCAGCACCGCAATCATCAATATGATAGCACCGGGAAGGCCTATCCAGGGGGAGGCACTGTCTCAGAACATCCTGGGTGGTAGGCGGTCCCGGATCATGCCGCGACGGTGCCGAGGAGGCGGCACGGTTAGAATGTCGCAAGGAGGACGTTGAATTTGACCTGAACGGTTCTTCTTGGGATTTATATTTTATATTTATTTTTTTTGAAATGTGGTTTTCTCCGTTTTCAGCCCTTCAGGGTGTGCTCCATGTGATTCTGCACCTAGGAAAAAAAACTTGGCCCAAAACTAGATCCGGACGGGGAAGGTATTGCCATTCAGATGGGTGCGCGGTGTCTTCGACCCCATCCGGCCAACGCTCCGGGACCTATCAGCACCGCAATCATCAATATGATAGCACCGGGAAGGCCTATCCAGGGGGAGGCACTGTCTCAGAACATCCTGGGTGGTAGGCGGTCCCGGATCATGCCGCGACGGTGCCGAGGAGGCGGCACGGTTAGAATGTCGCAAGGAGGACGTTGAATTTGACCTGAACGGTTCTTCTTGGGATTTATATTTTATATTTATTTTTTTTGAAATGTGGTTTTCTCCGTTTTCGCCCTTCAGGGTGTGCTCCATGTGATTCTGCACCTAGGAAAAAAAAACTTGGCCCAAAACTAGATCCGGACGGGGAAGGTATTGCCATTCAGATGGGTGCGCGGTGTCTTCGACCCCATCCGGCCAACGCTCCGGGACCTATCAGCACCGCAATCATCAATATGATAGCACCGGGAAGGCCTATCCAGGGGAGGCACTGTCTCAGAACATCCTGGGTGGTAGGCGGTCCCGGATCATGCCGCGACGGTGCCGAGGAGGCGGCACGGTTAGAATGTCGCAAGGAGGACGTTGAATTTGACCTGAACGGTTCTTCTTGGGTTTTATATTTTATATTTATTTTTTTTGAAATGTGGTTTTCTCCGTTTTCGCCCTTCAGGGTGTGCTCCATGTGATTCTGCACCTAGGAAAAAAAACTTGGCCCAAAACTAGATCCGGACGGGGAAGGTATTGCCATTCAGATGGGTGCGCGGTGTCTTCGACCCCATCCGGCCAACGCTCCGGGACCTATCAGCACCGCAATCGTCAATATGATAGCACCGGGAAGGCCTATCCAGGGCGAGGCACTGTCTCAGAACATCCTGGGTGGTAGGCGGTCCCGGATCATGCCGCGACGGTGCCGAGGAGGCGGCACGGTTAGAATGTCGCAAGGAGGACGTTGAATTTGACCTGAACGGTTCTTCTTGGGATTTATATTTTATATTTATTTTTTTTGAAATGTGGTTTTCTCCGTTTTCGCCCTTCAGGGTGTGCTCCATGTGATTCTGCACCTAGGAAAAAAAACTTGGCCCAAAACTAGATCCGGACGGGGAAGGTATTGCCATTCAGATGGGTAGCGCGGTGTCTTCGACCCCATCCGGCCAACGCTCCGGGACCTATCAGCACCGCAATCATCAATATGATAGCACCGGGAAGGCCTATCCAGGGGGAGGCACTGTCTCAGAACATCCTGGGTGGTAGGCGGTCCCGGATCATGCCGCGACGGTGCCGAGGAGGCGGCACGGTTAGAATGTCGCAAGGAGGACGTTGAATTTGACCTGAACGGTTCTTCTTGGGATTTATATTTTATATTTATTTTTTTTAAATGTGGTTTTCTCCGTTTTCGACCTTCAGGGTGTGCTCCATGTGATTCTGCACCTAGGAAAAAAAACTTGCCCAAAACTAGATCCGGACGGGGAAGGTATTGCCATTCAGATGGGTGCGCGGTGTCTTCGACCCCATCCGGCCAACGCTCCGGGACCTATCAGCACCGCAATCATCAATATGATAGCACCAGGAAGGCCTATGCAGGGGAGGCACTGTCTCAGAACATCCTGGGTGGTAGGCGGTCCCGGATCATGCCGCGACGGTGCCGAGGAGGCGGCACGGTTAGAATGTCGCAAGGAGGACGTTGAATTTGACCTGAACGGTTCTTCTTGGGATTTATATTTTATATTTATTTTTTTTGAAATGTGGTTTTCTCCGTTTTCGCCCTTCAGGGTGTGCTCCATGTGATTCTGCACCTAGGAAAAAAAACTTGGCCCAAAACTAGATCCGGACGGGGAAGGTATTGCCATTCAGATGGGTGCGCGGTGTCTTCGACCCCATCCGGCCAACGCTCCGGGACCTATCAGCACCGCAATCATCAATATGATAGCACCGGGAAGGCCTATCCAGGGGGAGGCACTGTCTCAGAACATCCTGGGTGGTAGGCGGTCCCGGATCATGCCGCGACGGTGCCGAGGAGGCGGCACGGTTAGAATGTCGCAAGGAGGACGTTGAATTTGACCTGAACGGTTCTTCTTGGGATTTATATTTTATATTTATTTTTTTTGAAATGTGGTTTTCTCCGTTTTCGCCCTTCAGGGTGTGCTCCATGTGATTCTGCACCTAGGAAAAAAAACTTGGCCCAAAACTAGATCCGGACGGGGAAGGTATTGCCATTCAGATGGGTGCGCGGTGTCTTCGACCCCATCCGGCCAACGCTCCGGGACCTATCAGCACCGCAATCATCAATATGATAGCACCGGGAAGGCCTATCCAGGGGGAGGCACTGTCTCAGAACATCCTGGGTGGTAGGCGGTCCCGGATCATGCCGCGACGGTGCCGAGGAGGCGGCACGGTTAGAATGTCGCAAGGAGGACGTTGAATTTGACCTGAACGGTTCTTCTTGGGTTTTATATTTTATATTTATTTTTTTTGAAATGTGGTTTTCTCCGTTTTCGCCCTTCAGGGTGTGCTCCATGTGATTCTGCACCTAGGAAAAAAAACTTGGCCCAAAACTAGATCCGGACGGGGAAGGTATTGCCATTCAGATGGGTGCGCGGTGTCTTCGACCCCATCCGGCCAACGCTCCGGGACCTATCAGCACCGCAATCAGTCAATATGATAGCACCGGGAAGGCCTATCCAGGGGGAGGCACTGTCTCAGAACATCCTGGGTGGTAGGCGGTCCCGGATCATGCCGCGACGGTGCCGAGGAGGCGGCACGGTTAGAATGTCGCAAGGAGGACGTTGAATTTGACCTGAACGGTTCTTCTTGGGATTTATATTTTATATTTATTTTTTTTGAAATGTGGTTTTCTCCGTTTTCGCCCTTCAGGGTGTGCTCCATGTGATTCTGCACCTAGGAAAAAAAACTTGGCCCAAAACTAGATCCGGACGGGGAAGGTATTGCCATTCAGATGGGTGCGCGGTGTCTTCGACCCCATCCGGCCAACGCTCCGGGACCTATCAGCACCGCAATCATCAATATGATAGCACCGGGAAGGCCTATCCAGGGGGAGGCACTGTCTCAGAACATCCTGGGTGGTAGGCGGTCCCGGATCATGCCGCGACGGTGCCGAGGAGGCGGCACGGTTAGAATGTCGCAAGGAGGACGTTGAATTTGACCTGAACGGTTCTTCTTGGGATTTATATTTTATATTTATTTTTTTTGAAATGTGGTTTTCTCCGTTTTCGCCCTTCAGGGTGTGCTCCATGTGATTCTGCACCTAGGAAAAAAAACTTGGCCCAAAACTAGATCCGGACGGGGAAGGTATTGCCATTCAGATGGGTGCGCGGTGTCTTCGACCCCATCCGGCCAACGCTCCGGGACCTATCAGCACCGCAATCATCAATATGATAGCACCGGGAAGGCCTATCCAGGGGGAGGCACTGTCTCAGAACATCCTGGGTGGTAGGCGGTCCCGGATCATGCCGCGACGGTGCCGAGGAGGCGGCACGGTTAGAATGTCGCAAGGAGGACGTTGAATTTGACCTGAACGGTTCTTCTTGGGATTTATATTTTATATTTATTTTTTTTGAAATGTGGTTTTCTCCGTTTTCGCCCTTCAGGGTGTGCTCCATGTGATTCTGCACCTAGGAAAAAAAACTTGGCCCAAAACTAGATCCGGACGGGGAAGGTATTGCCATTCAGATGGGTGCGCGGTGTCTTCGACCCCATCCGGCCAACGCTCCGGGACCTATCAGCACCGCAATCATCAATATGATAGCACCGGGAAGGCCTATCCAGGGGGAGGCACTGTCTCAGAACATCCTGGGTGGTAGGCGGTCCCGGATCATGCCGCGACGGTGCCGAGGAGGCGGCACGGTTAGAATGTCGCAAGGAGGACGTTGAATTTGACCTGAACGGTTCTTCTTGGGTTTTATATTTTATATTTATTTTTTTTGAAATGTGGTTTTCTCCGTTTTCGACCCTTCAGGGTGTGCTCCATGTGATTCTGCACCTAGGAAAAAAAACTTGGCCCAAAACTAGATCCGGACGGGGAAGGTATTGCCATTCAGATGGGTGCGCGGTGTCTTCGACCCCATCCGGCCAACGCTCCGGGACCTATCAGCACCGCAATCATCAATATGATAGCACCGGGAAGGCCTATCCAGGGGGAGGCACTGTCTCAGAACATCCTGGGTGGTAGGCGGTCCCGGATCATGCCGCGACGGTGCCGAGGAGGCGGCACGGTTAGAATGTCGCAAGGAGGACGTTGAATTTGACCTGAACGGTTCTTCTTGGGATTTATATTTTATATTTATTTTTTTCGAAATGTGGTTTTCTCCGTTTTCGCCCTTCAGGGTGTGCTCCATGTGATTCTGCACCTAGGAAAAAAAACTTGGCCCAAAACTAGATCCGGACGGGGAAGGTATTGCCATTCAGATGGGTGCGCGGTGTCTTCGACCCCATCCGGCCAACGCTCCGGGACCTATCAGCACCGCAATCATCAATATGATAGCACCGGGAAGGCCTATCCAGGGGGAGGCACTGTCTCAGAACATCCTGGGTGGTAGGTGGTCCCGGATCATGCCGCGACGGTGCCGAGGAGGCGGCACGGTTAGAATGTCGCAAGGAGGACGTTGAATTTGACCTGAACGGTTCTTCTTGGGATTTATATTTTATATTTATTTTTTTTGAAATGTGGTTTTCTCCGTTTTCGCCCTTCAGGGTGTGCTCCATGTGATTCTGCACCTAGGAAAAAAAACTTGGCCCAAAACTAGATCCGGACGGGGAAGGTATTGCCATTCAGATGGGTGCGCGGTGTCTTCGACCCATCCGGCCAACGCTCCGGGACCTATCAGCACCGCAATCATCAATATGATAGCACCGGGAAGGCCTATCCAGGGGGAGGCACTGTCTCAGAACATCCTGGGTGGTAGGCTGGTCCCGGATCATGCCGCGACGGTGCCGAGGAGGCGGCACGGTTAGAATGTCGCAAGGAGGACGTTGAATTTGACCTGAACGGTTCTTCTTGGGTTTTATATTTTATATTTATTTTTTTGAAATGTGGTTTTCTCCGTTTTCGCCCTTCAGGGTGTGCTCCATGTGATTCTGCACCTAGGAAAAAAAACTTGGCCCAAAACTAGATCCGGACGGGGAAGGTATTGCCATTCAGATGGGTGCGCGGTGTCTTCGACCCCATCCGGCCAACGCTCCGGGACCTATCAGCACCGCAATCATCAATATGATAGCACCGGGAAGGCCTATCCAGGGGGAGGCACTGTCTCAGAACATCCTGGGTGGTAGGCGGTCCCGGATCATGCCGCGACGGTGCCGAGGAGGCGGCACGGTTAGAATGTCGCAAGGAGGACGTTGAATTTGACCTGAACGGTTCTTCTTGGGTTTATATTTTATATTTATTTTTTTGAAATGTGGTTTTCTCCGTTTTCGCCCTTCAGGGTGTGCTCCATGTGATTCTGCACCTAGGAAAAAAAACTTGGCCCAAAACTGGATCCGGACGGGGAAGTTATGGCCATTCAGATGGGTGCGAGGTGTCTTCGACCCCATCCGGCCAACGCTCCGGGACCTATCAGCACCGCAATCATCAATATGATAGCACCGGGAAGGCCTATCCAGGGGGAGGCACTGTCTCAGAACATCCTGGGTGGTAGGCGGTCCCGGATCATGCCGCGACGGTGCCGAGGAGGCGGCACGGTTAGAATGTCGCAAGGAGGACGTTGAATTTGACCTGAACGGTTCTTCTTGGGATTTATATTTTATATTTATTTTTTTCGAAATGTGGTTTTCTCCGTTTTCGCCCTTCAGGGTGTGCTCCATGTGATTCTGCACCTAGGAAAAAAACTTGGCCCAAAACTAGATCCGGACGGGGAAGTTATGGCCATTCAGATGGGTGCGAGGTGTCTTCGACCCCATCCGGCCAACGCTCCGGGACCTATCAGCACCGCAATCATCAATATGATAGCACCGGGAAGGCCTATCCAGGGGGAGGCACTGTCTCAGAACATCCTGGGTGGTAGGCGGTCCCGGATCATGCCGCGACGGTGCCGAGGAGGCGGCACGGTTAGAATGTCGCAAGGAGGACGTTGAATTTGACCTGAACGGTTCTTCTTGGGATTTATATTTTATATTTATTTTTTTTGAAATGTGGTTTTCTCCGTTTTCGCCCTTCAGGGTGTGCTCCATGTGATTCTGCACCTAGGAAAAAAAACTTGGCCCAAAACTAGATCCGGACGGGGAAGGTATTGCCATTCAGATGGGTGCGCGGTGTCTTCGACCCCATCCGGCCAACGCTCCGGGACCTATCAGCACCGCAATCATCAATATGATAGCACCGGGAAGGCCTATCCAGGGGGAGGCACTGTCTCAGAACATCCTGGGTGGTAGGCGGTCCCGGATCATGCCGCGACGGTGCCGAGGAGGCGGCACGGTTAGAATGTCGCAAGGAGGACGTTGAATTTGACCTGAACGGTTCTTCTTGGGATTTATATTTTATATTTATTTTTTTGAAATGTGGTTTTCTCCGTTTTCGCCCTTCAGGGTGTGCTCCATGTGATTCTGCACCTAGGAAAAAAAACTTGGCCCAAAACTAGATCCGGACGGGGAAGGTATTGCCATTCAGATGGGTGCGCGGTGTCTTCGACCCCATCCGGCCAACGCTCCGGGACCTATCAGCACCGCAATCATCAATATGATAGCACCGGGAAGGCCTATCCAGGGGGAGGCACTGTCTCAGAACATCCTGGGTGGTAGGCGGTCCCGGATCATGCCGCGACGGTGCCGAGGAGGCGGCACGGTTAGAATGTCGCAAGGAGGACGTTGAATTTGACCTGAACGGTTCTTCTTGGGTTTTATATTTTATATTTATTTTTTTGAAATGTGGTTTTTCTCCGTTTTCGCCCTTCAGGGTGTGCTCCATGTGATTCTGCACCTAGGAAAAAAAACTTGGCCCAAAACTAGATCCGGACGGGGAAGTTATGGCCATTCAGATGGGTGCGCGGTGTCTTCGACCCCATCCGGCCAACGCTCCGGGACCTATCAGCACCGCAATCATCAATATGATAGCACCGGGAAGGCCTATCCAGGGGGAGGCACTGTCTCAGAACATCCTGGGTGGTAGGCGGTCCCGGATCATGCCGCGACGGTGCCGAGGAGGCCGGCACGGTTAGAATGTCGCAAGGAGGACGTTGAATTTGACCTGAACGGTTCTTCTTGGGATTTATATTTTATATTTATTTTTTTTGAAATGTGGTTTTCTCCGTTTTCGCCCTTCAGGGTGTGCTCCATGTGATTCTGCACCTAGGAAAAAAAACTTGGCCCAAAACTAGATCCGGACGGGGAAGGTATTGCCATTCAGATGGGTGCGCGGTGTCTTCGACCCCATCCGGCCAACGCTCCGGGACCTATCAGCACCGCAATCATCAATATGATAGCACCGGGAAGGCCTATCCAGGGGGAGGCACTGTCTCAGAACATCCTGGGTGGTAGGCGGTCCCGGATCATGCCGCGACGGTGCCGAGGAGGCGGCACGGTTAGAATGTCGCAAGGAGGACGTTGAATTTGACCTGAACGGTTCTTCTTGGGATTTATATTTTATATTTATTTTTTTTGAAATGTGGTTTTCTCCGTTTTCGCCCTTCAGGGTGTGCTCCATGTGATTCTGCACCTAGGAAAAAAAACTTGGCCCAAAACTAGATCCGGACGGGGAAGGTATTGCCATTCAGATGGGTGCGCGGTGTCTTCGACCCCATCCGGCCAACGCTCCGGGACCTATCAGCACCGCAATCATCAATATGATAGCACCGGGAAGGCCTATCCAGGGGGAGGCACTGTCTCAGAACATCCTGGGTGGTAGGTGGTCCCGGATCATGCCGCGACGGTGCCGAGGAGGCGGCACGGTTAGAATGTCGCAAGGAGGACGTTTAATTTGACCTGAACGGTTCTTCTTGGGTTTTATATTTTATATTTATTTTTTTTGAAATGTGGTTTTCTCCGTTTTCGCCCTTCAGGGTGTGCTCCATGTGATTCTGCACCTAGGAAAAAAAACTTGGCCCAAAACTAGATCCGGACGGGGAAGGTATTGCCATTCAGATGGGTGCGCGGTGTCTTCGACCCCATCCGGCCAACGCTCCGGGACCTATCAGCACCGCAATCGTCAATATGATAGCACCGGGAAGGCCTATCCAGGGGGAGGCACTGTCTCAGAACATCCTGGGTGGTAGGCGGTCCCGGATCATGCCGCGACGGTGCCGAGGAGGCCGCACGGTTAGAATGTCGCAAGGAGGACGTTGAATTTGACCTGAACGGTTCTTCTTGGGTTTTATATTTTATATTTATTTTTTTGAAATGTGGTTTTCTCCGTTTTCGCCCTTCAGGGTGTGCTCCATGTGATTCTGCACCTAGGAAAAAGAACTTGGCCCAAAACTGGATCCGGACGAGGAAGTTATGGCCATTCAGATGGGTGCGAGGTGTCTTCGACCCCATCCGGCCAACGCTCCGGGACCTATCAGCACCGCAATCATCAATATGATAGCACCGGGAAGGCCTATCCAGGGGGAGGCACTGTCTCAGAACATCCTGGGCGGTAGGCGGTCCCGGATCATGCCGCGACGGTGCCGAGGAGGCGGCACGGTTAGAATGTCGCAAGGAGGACTTTGAATTTGACCTGAACGGTTCTTCTTCGGATTTATATTTTATATTTATTTTTTTTGAAATGCGGTTTTCTCTGTTGTCACCCTTCAGGCTGTGCTCCATGTGATTCTGCACCTAGGAAAAAAAACTTGGCCCAAAACTGGATCCGGATGGGGAAGTTATGGCCATTCAGATGGGTGCGAGGTGTCTTCGACCCCATCCGGCCAACGCTCCGGGACCTATCAGCACCGCAATCATCAATATGATAGCACCGGAGGCCTATCCAGGGGGAGGCACTGTCTCAGAACATCCTGGGTGGTAGGTGGTCCCGGATCATGCCGCGACAGTGCCGAGGAGGCAGCAGGGTTAGAATGTCGCAAGGAGGACGTTGAATTTGACCTGAACGGTTCTTCTTGGGATTTATATTTTATATTTATTTTTTTTGAAATGTGGTTTTCTCCGTTTTCGCCCTTCAGGGTGTGCTCCATGTGATTCTGCACCTAGGAAAAAAAACTTGGCCCAAAACTAGATCCGGACGGGGAAGGTATTGCCATTCAGATGGGTGCGCGGTGTCTTCGACCCCATCCGGCCAACGCTCCAGGACCTATCAGCACCGCAATCATCAATATGATAGCACCGGGAAGGCCTATCCAGGGGGAGGCACTGTCTCAGAACATCCTGGGTGGTAGGTGGTCCCGGATCATGCCGCGACGGTGCCGAGGAGGCGGCACGGTTAGAATGTCGCAAGGAGGACGTTTAATTTGACCTGAACGGTTCTTCTTGGGTTTTATATTTTATATTTATTTTTTTTGAAATGTGGTTTTCTCCGTTTTCGACCTTCAGGGTGTGCTCCATGTGATTCTGCACCTAGGAAAAAAAACTTGGCCCAAAACTAGATCCGGACGGGGAAGGTATTGCCATTCAGATGGGTGCGCGGTGTCTTCGACCCCATCCGGCCAACGCTCCGGGACCTATCAGCACCGCAATCAGTCAATATGATAGCACCGGGAAGGCCTATCCAGGGGGAGGCACTGTCTCAGAACATCCTGGGTGGTAGGCGGTCCCGGATCATGCCGCGACGGTGCCGAGGAGGCGCACGGTTAGAATGTCGCAAGGAGGACGTTGAATTTGACCTGAACGGTTCTTCTTGGGTTTTATATTTTATATTTATTTTTTTCGAAATGTGGTTTTCTCCGTTTTCGCCCTTCAGGGTGTGCTCCATGTGATTCTGCACCTAGGAAAAAGAACTTGGCCCAAAACTGGATCCGGACGAGGAAGTTATGGCCATTCAGATGGGTGCGAGGTGTCTTCGACCCCATCCGGCCAACGCTCCGGGACCTATCAGCACCGCAATCATCAATATGATAGCACCGGGAAGGCCTATCCAGGGGGAGGCACTGTCTCAGAACATCCTGGGCGGTAGGCGGTCCCGGATCATGCCGCGACGGTGCCGAGGAGGCGGCACGGTTAGAATGTCGCAAGGAGGACGTTGAATTTGACCTGAACGGTTCTTCTTGGGATTTATATTTTATATTTATTTTTTTTGAAATGTGGTTTTCTCCGTTTTCGCCCTTCAGGGTGTGCTCCATGTGATTCGGCACCTAGGAAAAAAAACTTGGCCCAAAACTAGATCCGGACGGGGAAGGTATTGCCATTCAGATGGGTGCGCGGTGTCTTCGACCCCATCCGGCCAACGCTCCTGGGACCTATCAGCACCGCAATCATCAATATGATAGCACCGGGAAGGCCTATCCAGGGGGAGGCACTGTCTCAGAACATCCTGGGTGGTAGGCGGTCCCGGATCATGCCGCGACGGTGCCGAGGAGGCGGCACGGTTAGAATGTCGCAAGGAGGACGTTGAATTTGACCTGAACGGTTCTTCTTGGGATTTATATTTTATATTTATTTTTTTTAAATGTGGTTTTCTCCGTTTTCGCCCTTCAGGGTGTGCTCCATGTGATTCTAACACCTAGGAAAAAAAACTTGCCCAAAACTAGATCCGGACGGGGAAGGTATTGCCATTCAGATGGGTGCGCGGTGTCTTCGACCCCATCCGGCCAACGCTCCGGGACCTATCAGCACCGCAATCATCAATATGATAGCACCGGGAAGGCCTATCCAGGGGGAGGACACTGTCTCAGAACATCCTGGGTGGTAGGCTGGTCCCGGATCATGCCGCGACGGTGCCGAGGAGGCGGCACGGTTAGAATGTCGCAAGGAGGACGTTTAATTTGACCTGAACGGTTCTTCTTGGGTTTTATATTTTATATTTATTTTTTTTGAAATGTGGTTTTCTCCGTTTTCGACCTTCAGGTTGTGCTCCATGTGATTCTGCACCTAGGAAAAAAAACTTGGCCCAAAACTAGATCCGGACGGGGAAGGTATTGCCATTCAGATGGGTGCGCGGTGTCTTCGACCCCATCCGGCCAACGCTCCGGGACCTATCAGCACCGCAATCATCAATATGATAGCACCGGGAAGGCCTATCCAGGGGGAGGCACTGTCTCAGAACATCCTGGGTGGTAGGCGGTCCCGGATCATGCCGCGACGGTGCCGAGGAGGCGGCACGGTTAGAATGTCGCAAGGAGGACGTTGAATTTGACCTGAACGGTTCTTCTTGGGTTTTATATTTTATATTTATTTTTTCTAAATGTGGTTTTCTCCGTTTTCGCCCTTCAGGGTGTGCTCCATGTGATTCTGCACCTAGGAAAAAGAACTTGGCCCAAAACTGGATCCGGACGAGGAAGTTATGGCCATTCAGATGGGTGCGAGGTGTCTTCGACCCCATCCGGCCAACGCTCCGGGACCTATCAGCACCGCAATCATCAATATGATAGCACCGAGAAGGCCTATCCAGGGGGAGGCACTGTCTCAGAACATCCTGGGCGGTAGGCGGTCCCGGATCATGCCGCGACGGTGCCGAGGAGGCGGCACGGTTAGAATGTCGCAAGGACTTTGAATTTGACCTGAACGGTTCTTCTTCGGATTTATATTTTATATTTATTTTTTTTGAAATGCGGTTTTCTCTGTTGTCACCCTTCAGGCTGTGCTCCATGTGATTCTGCACCTAGGAAAAAAAACTTGGCCCAAAACTGGATCCGGATGGGGAAGTTATGGCCATTCAGATGGGTGCGAGGTGTCTTCGACCCCATCCGGCCAACGCTCCGGGACCTATCAGCACCGCAATCATCAATATGATAGCACCGGAGGCCTATACAGGGGGAGGCACTGTCTCAGAACATCCTGGGTGGTAGGTGGTCCCGGATCATGCCGCGACAGTGCCGAGGAGGCAGCAGGGTTAGAATGTCGCAAGGAGGACGTTGAATTTGACCTGAACGGTTCTTCTTGGGATTTATATTTTATATTTATTTTTTTTGAAATGTGGTTTTCTCCGTTTTCGCCCTTCAGGGTGTGCTCCATGTGATTCTGCACCTAGGAAAAAAAACTTGGCCCAAAACTAGATCCGGACGGGGAAGGTATTGCCATTCAGATGGGTGCGCGGTGTCTTCGACCCCATCCGGCCAACGCTCCGGGACCTATCAGCACCGCAATCATCAATATGATAGCACCGGGAAGGCCTATCCAGGGGGAGGCACTGTCTCAGAACATCCTGGGTTGTAGGCGGTCCCGGATCATGCCGCGACGGTGCCGAGGAGGCGGCACGGTTAGAATGTCGCAAGGAGGACATTGAATTTGACCTGAACGGTTCTTCTTGGGTTTTATATTTTATATTTATTTTTTTTTGAAATGTGGTTTTCTCCGTTTTAGACCTTCAGGGTGTGCTCCATGTGATTCTGCACCTAGGAAAAAAAACTTGGCCCAAAACTAGATCCGGACGGGGAAGGTATTGCCATTCAGATGGGTGCGCGGTGTCTTCGACCCCATCCGGCCAACGCTCCGGGACCTATCAGCACCGCAATCGTCAATATGATAGCACCGGGAAGGCCTACCCAGGGCGAGGCACTGTCTCAGAACATCTTGGGTGGTAGGCGGTCCCGGATCATGCCGCGACGGTGCCGAGGAGGCGGCACGGTTAGAATGTCGCAAGGAGGACGTTGAATTTGACCTGAACGGTTCTTCTTGGGATTTATATTTTATATTTATTTTTTTTCAAATGTGGTTTTCTCCGTTTTCGCCCTTCAGGGTGTGCTCCATGTGATTCAACACCTAGGAAAAAAAACTTGCCCCAAAACTAGATCCGGACGGGGAAGGTATTGCCATTCAGATGGGTGCGCGGTGTCTTCGACCCCATCCGGCCAACGCTCCGGGACCTATCAGCACCGCAATCATCAATATGATAGCACCGGGAAGGCCTATCCAGGGGGAGGCACTGTCTCAGAACATCCTGGGTGGTAGGTGGTCCCGGATCATGCCGCGACGGTGCCGAGGAGGCGGCACGGTTAGAATGTCGCAAGGAGGACGTTTAATTTGACCTGAACGGTTCTTCTTGGGTTTTATATTTTATATTTATTTTTTTGAAATGTGGTTTTCTCCGTTTTCGACCTTCAGGGTGTGCTCCATGTGATTCTGCACCTAGGAAAAAAAACTTGGCCCAAAACTAGATCCGGACGGGGAAGGTATTGCCATTCAGATGGGTGCGCGGTGTCTTCGACCCCATCCGGCCAACGCTCCGGGACCTATCAGCACCGCAATCGTCAATATGATAGCACCGGGAAGGCCTATCCAGGGGGAGGCACTGTCTCAGAACATCCTGGGTGGTAGGCGGTCCCGGATCATGCCGCGACGGTGCCGAGGAGGCCGCACGGTTAGAATGTCGCAAGGAGGACGTTGAATTTGACCTGAACGGTTCTTCTTGGGTTTTATATTTTATATTTATTTTTTCGAAATGTGGTTTTCTCCGTTTTCGCCCTTCAGGGTGTGCTCCATGTGATTCTGCACCTAGGAAAAAGAACTTGGCCCAAAACTGGATCCGGACGAGGAAGTTATGGCCATTCAGATGGGTGCGAGGTGTCTTCGACCCCATCCGGCCAACGCTCCGGGACCTATCAGCACCGCAATCATCAATATGATAGCACCGGGAAGGCCTATCCAGGGGGAGGCACTGTCTCAGAACATCCTGGGCGGTAGGCGGTCCCGGATCATGCCGCGACGGTGCCGAGGAGGCGGCACGGTTAGAATGTCGCAAGGAGGACGTTGAATTTGACCTGAACGGTTCTTCTTGGGATTTATATTTTATATTTATTTTTTTTGAAATGTGGTTTTCTCCGTTTTCGCCCTTCAGGGTGTGCTCCATGTGATTCGGCACCTAGGAAAAAAAACTTGGCCCAAAACTAGATCCGGACGGGGAAGGTATTGCCATTCAGATGGGTGCGCGGTGTCTTCGACCCCATCCGGCCAACGCTCTGGGACCTATCAGCACCGCAATCATCAATATGATAGCACCGGGAAGGCCTATCCAGGGGGAGGCACTGTCTCAGAACATCCTGGGTGGTAGGCGGTCCCGGATCATGCCGCGACGGTGCCGAGGAGGCGGCACGGTTAGAATGTCGCAAGGAGGACGTTGAATTTGACCTGAACGGTTCTTCTTGGGATTTATATTTTAAATTTATTTTTTTTCAAATGTGGTTTTCTCCGTTTTCGCCCTTCAGGGTGTGCTCCATGTGATTCAACACCTAGGAAAAAAAACTTGCCCCAAAACTAGATCCGGACGGGGAAGGTATTGCCATTCAGATGGGTGCGCGGTGTCTTCGACCCCATCCGGCCAACGCTCCGGGACCTATCAGCACCGCAATCATCAATATGATAGCACCGGGAAGGCCTATCCAGGGGGAGACACTGTCTCAGAACATCCTGGGTGGTAGGTGGTCCCGGATCATGCCGCGACGGTGCCGAGGAGGCGGCACGGTTAGAATGTCGCAAGGAGGACGTTTAATTTGACCTGAACGGTTCTTCTTGGGTTTTATATTTTATATTTATTTTTTTTGAAATGTGGTTTTCTCCGTTTTCGACCTTCAGGTTGTGCTCCATGTGATTCTGCACCTAGGAAAAAAAACATGGCCCAAAACTAGATCCGGACGGGGAAGGTATTGCCATTCAGATGGGTGCGCGGTGTCTTCGACCCCATCCGGCCAACGCTCCGGGACCTATCAGCACCGCAATCATCAATATGATAGCACCGGGAAGGCCTATCCAGGGGGAGGCACTGTCTCAGAACATCCTGGGTGGTAGGCGGTCCCGGATCATGCCGCGACGGTGCCGAGGAGGCCGCACGGTTAGAATGTCGCAAGGAGGACGTTGAATTTGACCTGAACGGTTCTTCTTGGGTTTTATATTTTATATTTATTTTTTCGAAATGTGGTTTTCTCCGTTTTCGCCCTTCAGGGTGTGCTCCATGTGATTCTGCACCTAGGAAAAAGAACTTGGCCCAAAACTGGATCCAGACGAGGAAGTTATGGCCATTCAGATGGGTGCGAGGTGTCTTCGACCCCATCCGGCCAACGCTCCGGGACCTATCAGCACCGCAATCATCAATATGATAGCACCGGGAAGGCCTATCCAGGGGGAGGCACTGTCTCAGAACATCCTGGGCGGTAGGCGGTCCCGGATCATGCCGCGACGGTGCCGAGGAAGCGGCACGGTTAGAATGTCGCAAGGAGGACTTTGAATTTGACCTGAACGGTTCTTCTTCGGATTTATATTTTATATTTATTTTTTTTGAAATGCGGTTTTCTCTGTTTTCACCCTTCAGGCTGTGCTCCATGTGATTCTGCACCTAGGAAAAAAAACTTGGCCCAAAACTGGATCCAGATGGGGAAGTTATGGCCATTCAGATGGGTGCGAGGTGTCTTCGACCCCATCCGGCCAACGCTCCGGGACCTATCAGCACCGCAATCATCAATATGATAGCACCGGGAGGCCTATCCAGGGGGAGGCACTGTCTCAGAACATCCTGGGTGGTAGGCGGTCCCGGATCATGCCGCGACAGTGCCGAGGAGGCAGCAGGGTTAGAATGTCGCAAGGAGGACGTTGAATTTGACCTCAACGGTTCTTCTTGGGATTTATATTTTATATTTATTTTTTTTCAAATGTGGTTTTCTCTGTTTTCGCCCTTCAGGGTGTGCTCCATGTGATTCGGCACCTAGGAAAAAAAACTTGGCCCAAAACTAGATCCGGACGGGGAAGGTATTGCCATTCAGATGGGTGCGCGGTGTCTTCGACCCCATCCGGCCAACGCTCCGGGACCTATCAGCACCGCAATCATCAATATGATAGCACCGGGAAGGCCTATCCAGGGGGAGGCACTGTCTCAGAACATCCTGGGTGGTAGGCGGTCCCGGATTATGCCGCGACGGTGCCGAGGAGGCGGCACGGTTAGAATGTCGCAAGGAGGACGTTGAATTTGACCTGAACGGTTCTTCTTGGGATTTATATTTTATATTTATTTTTTTTGAAATGTGGTTTTCTCCGTTTTCGCCCTTCAGGGTGTGCTCCATGTGATTCAACACCTAGGAAAAAAAACTTGCCCCAAAACTAGATCCGGACGGGGAAGGTATTGCCATTCAGATGGGTGCGCGGTGTCTTCGACCCCATCCGGCCAACGCTCCGGGACCTATCAGCACCGCAATCATCAATATGATAGCACCGGGAAGGCCTATCCAGGGGGAGGCACTGTCTCAGAACATCCTGGGTGGTAGGTGGTCCCGGATCATGCCACGACGGTGCCGAGGAGGCGGCACGGTTAGAATGTCGCAAGGAGGACGTTTAATTTGACCTGAACGGTTCTTCTTGGGTTTTATATTTTATATTTATTTTTTTTGAAATGTGGTTTTCTCCGTTTTCGACCTTCAGGTTGTGCTCCATGTGATTTTGCACCTAGGAAAAAAAACTTGGCCCAAAACTAGATCCGGACGGGGAAGGTATTGCCATTCAGAAGGGTGCGCGGTGTCTTCGACCCCATCCGGCCAACGCTCCGGGACCTATCAGCACCGCAATCATCAATATGATAGCACCGGGAAGGCCTATCCAGGGGGAGGCACTGTCTCAGAACATCCTGGGTGGTAGGCGGTCCCGGATCATGCCGCGACGGTGCCGAGGAGGCAGCACGGTTAGAATGTCGCAAGGAGGACGTTGAATTTGACCTGAACGGTTCTTCTTGGGATTTATATTTTATATTTATTTTTTTTGAAATGTGGTTTTCTCCGTTTTCGCCCTTCATGGTGTGCTCCATGTCATTCTGCACCTAGGAAAAAAAACTTGGCCCAAAACTGAATCCGGACGAGGAAGTTATGGCCATTCAGATGGGTGCGAGGTGTCTTCGACCCCATCCGGCCAACGCTCCGGGACCTATCAGCACCGCAATCATCAATATGATAGCACCGGGAAGGCCTATCCCAGGGGGAGGCACTGTCTCAGAACATCCTGGGTGGTAGGCCGTCCCGGATCATGCCGCGACGGTGCCGAGGAGGCGGCACGGTTAGAATGTCGCAAGGAGGACGTTGAATTTGACCTGAACGGTTCTTCTTGGGTTTTATATTTTATATTTATTTTTTTTGAATTGCGGTTTTCTCCGTTTTCGCCCTTCAGGGTGTGCTCCATGTGATTCTGCACCTAGGAAAAAAAAACTTGGCCCAAAACTAGATCCGGACGGGGAAGGTATTGCCATTCAGATGGGTGCGAGGTGTCTTCGACCCCATCCGGCCAACGCTCCGGGACCTATCATCACCGCAATCATCAATATGATAGCACCGGGAGGCCTATCCAGGGGGAGGCACTGTCTCAGAACATCCTGGGTGGTAGGCGGTCCCGGATCATGCCGCGACGGTGCCGAGGAGGCAGCACGGTTAGAATGTCGCAAGGAGGACGTTGAATTTGACCTGAACGGTTCTTCTTGGGATTTATATTTTATATTTATTTTTTTTGAAATGTGGTTTTCTCCGTTTTCGCCCTTCAGGGTGTGCTCCATGTGATTCTGCACCGAGGAAAAAAAACTTGGCCCAAAACTGAATCCGGACGAGGAAGTTATGGCCATTCAGATGGGTGCGAGGTGTCTTCGACCCCATCCGGCCAACGCTCCGGGACCTATCAGCACCCTATATCTCGAGTTCTCCTCCCCGAGCTCGAGTTTTCTGCTTTTCCCTCCCGACCTCGCGCGTCCGCCATTGCCGGAGCTTGCGCGAGCTCGCCCCCAGCCATCTCCGCTCGCTCCTGAGCTCAACCGTCACCACACCGAGCTTCGCCGCCCTCGACTCTACCTTCCCGCCCAGACCGCGTCGCCCGAGACCCTTCCACCCCGGCGTATTGCACCGCCGGACCTCGCCGGCCAGGGGCGCTCGTCGCCGTCCCTCCCCGCGATCTTCCCCGCCGTCTGAGGTAGTGGATAAGACTCCCCATACTCCTCTCTCTCTCCCCGGCACTCCGCGGCGAGCTCCCGAGCCCCGCAGGGCCGAGATTGGCCGCGCGTCGCCGGAGTTCCCCTCCCGTCGCGAGGAAGAAGACGACGGGAGGAGGAAGACGCACATTTTGCGCTATCGCCCTCCGGGTTTAACAGTTTTACGTTTCCATACCGAGCACTGTATTCTGAGTCTTGTAAATCTTGCACAGGAACCCTCAGAAACTATGGATATTTATAGATAGGTCCTGAGTCTGTGTGTTTTTCGATTAAAATGCTTTTAAAAAGGCTGAAACTTTGAAAAATCATAACAAAGTGTATAAAAATCCAAAAATAGCAAACTTTGTTGCATTGTGTTCCTAATCAATAGATCTAAAGGATGGGTATGATGGTTGAGTAGGAAAGGACAGTTTTGCCCCTGTTTCTATTCAAACATATAAAACTCTAATAAATAGGAAATAAGGACTAAATGATCTCCAAAAATAGCCAAATTTGAGCAGGGACTTTGTTATTATATGTAGGCTCTGTATAAAAATTGTTGACCCTAGCACTTGCTGTTGAATTACTATTTTGCCCTTGTCTTGCTCTAGGCACATATTAAACTTAAGAAAAAGATTAATTTGGTGAATAATGTTTCAAATATGACTTTAAGGTTGATATGAGCTATAGTTATGGGGTAACTTGCTAGAATTGGAGATAATGCATGTAAGGTTTTGGCTCTAAGTGAAAGCTGGTAGAAATAATGCGCTTTTATGAAAGTTTCGGTCACTTCACATGAAGCGGTGCTATTTCGCTACGCACACCCCACGTTATTTCATGAGACAAGCTAAGCTGTCGTAGACGATGGCTTGTACGATTTCTTAGTATGAAACAACTTTTGCCTCAATATGCATAACTCTATACCATAAATCATAAGTTCACTGTTTTACTGCATTGCACTCACATCATAAAGCAACCATTGCACTAATACGTGCTCCAACTGCATCATGTCATACATATAGATTCCACGGACGAAGAACCACCGCCGAACCAAACCGTCGCGGAGGAACCCGAAGAGGAGTTGCACCAGGAACCAGAGGGCCAGCAGCAGGAACCCGACTACGCTCCGGAGGAAGCTACTGACCCTAGTGAAGAAGGTAGGCAGGACCATACTCTACCCAGCAAACAAGTTATACTTGATGATTACGCATATGCATTAGGAGTTGTTTGGAACCAATTGCATTAGACTTCCTGGCCGCCCTGGCCCTAGCACCTATACATAGAGTTCGTAGGACGAGTATGCCTAGAAATTGCTAGGTACGAGTAGACACGAGTGTGTGGACTCGTCGCGTAGGTATTTTCAAAACCAAAAGCTTACAGTTATATCACTTGTATTTGTTGCTCATGAAGTAAATGGAGACCGGGCGGAGATTTTATTTCAGTGTTTACTATTCGTGATGTCGTATCCGGACTCCGCCCGAGTCGCATAAGGCCCGTTCGCTGTTCGCCTATTGGTCGGCATAACATTGCTAGAGTGCTTAACCGGGAAATGGGACCGGTGAAGTCTTACCTGGGTTTGTCCGAAGTTTTCGAGGCTCCGCTCATCCACTTGCTGGAGGCCGATGGGCCCGGGGGAGCCATCAACAGAAACAGCATGAAAGTTTCTCGCAGCGGAAAATATAAGTTTAGGTTACCATGTTATCACCAAAAGTTTTGCATTGGAGGTACAACATCGAGCCCACCGATGTTGTCCTCGTGCCACTTAGTCACTTCATTCTATATGAGGGCATGCCCCGCCTCCAACACAGGTGCACACCATGAATTCCATACCTGCGCTCAAAATGTGGGGGCAAACCCTGAGTACTAATTACTCAGTAGGTCTTAATGGACTTGGTTTACGACTGACGCGAAGCAGCTTACTAGCAAGTTGATCCTTAGCCTTTAGTTTTTAACAGCTACTTAATTAACATAACAACAAGTTTCATTGTCTGCATGATTACCAACATAAAAGTAAGTCTTTGCAAAATAACAACTCAGCTCAAACATGTAGTATTCCAAAAACCTTAAGTATTAAGGTACCGAGAGTTTAAGTAATTACTACGTTGCCCGTGTGCACTATCAGCATTCCCACACCTGGTGGGCATCAGCGATTCGAATCGATTTTAAATTCCCGGGAATAACTATCATGCCAGGGGTATATGCTTACTAGCCATCGCGTTCCCACATATAGCCCCCATCTCCACCTGTCTTGTCCCAAGATTCAAAGCGCCCTCACCTAACCCCCGGGTTGTGCCCCCTCAGGAGCGATACCACGGCCGCACCGGGTCAGCCCTCCCTTAGGAGCGATACCACGACCGCACCGGGTCAGCCCTCCCTCGAGTACAAGCGCCCCCGGGCCCATCGGCCTCCAGCAAGTGGATGAGCGGAGCCTCGAAAACTTCGGACAAACCTAGGTAAGACTTCACCGGTCCCATTTCCCGGTTAAGCACCAAATTAATCTTTTTCTTAAGACTAAAATGTGCTTAGTGCAAGACAAGGGCAAAATAGTAATTTATCAACAAGTGCTAGGGCCAGCAATTTTTATACAGAGCCTACATATATCAACAAGGTCCCTGGTCCAATTTGGCTATTTTTGGAGATCATTTAGTCCTTATTTCCTATTTATTAGAGTTTTATATGTTTGAATAGAAACAGGGGCAAAACTGTCCTTTCCTACTCAACCATCATACCCATCCTATAGATCTGTTTATTAGGAACACAATGCAACAAAGTTTGCTATTTTTGGATTTTTATACACTTTTTTATGATTTTTCAAAGTTTCAGCCTTTTTAAAAGCATTTTAATCGAAAAACACACAGACTCAGGACCTATCTATAATTATCCATAGTTTCTGAGGGTTCCTGTGCAAGATTTACAAGACTCAGTATACAGTGCTCGGTATGGAAACGTAAAACTGTTAAACCCGGAGGGCGATAGCGCAAAAACTCCATCTCCCTCCTCCCGTCGTCTTCCTCCTCGCGACAGGAGGGGGAGCTCCGGCGGCGCGCGGCCAATCTCGGCCCTGCGGGGCTCGGGAGTTCGCCGCGGAGTGCCGGGGAGAGAGAGAGGAGTGCGGGGAACCTTATCCACTACCTCAGACGGCGGGGAAGATCGCGGGGAGGGACGGCGACGAGCGCCCCTGGCCGGCGAGGTCCGGCGGTGCAATACGCCGGGGTGGAAGGGTCTCGGGCGACGCGGTCTGGGCGGGAAGGTAGAGTCGAGGGCGGCGAAGCTCGGCGTGGTGACGGTTGAGCTCGAGAGCGGCCGGAGATGGCTGGGGGCGAGCTCGCGGTGCTTCGGGAATGGCGGACGCGCGGGGAGGAAAGGGGAAAAAGCCGGAGAGCGCGAGCGCGTGGAGGAGAGCTCGAGAAATAGGCTCGGCCTCGCCCTCGCCCCGGTGGCACGCCGCGCGCGCGCTGTCCGCGCGCGGCAGGGGCGCGTGGCCGCGGCGGCCGGGAAGGCCGGCGCGTGGCCACGGCCGCTCGGCGGCAGCGCCGCGTGGGCGCGCACGGGCGGGGAGAGAGAAGGGAGGCGCGTGGGTGAACCCGGTCTATGGACCACTGTGGCTGACAGGTGGGGCCAATCCCCGAATTAGAGAGTACGGTGTATAGACTCGGTGCATCGAGCGAGGGAGCGGAGAAAAACCCGTCCGTGCGCTGGTGCGGGCGGCCTGACAGGTGGGTCCCACTGGTCATAGAGACGAGAAATAAAAGAAAAACGAAAAAGATAAAACCCCCTTTGACCAGCTGACCTGGTTTCTGAATTTCGCAAATTTGACCAATTTAGGAGCCGAATTTGAAAAAGACCCAATTGAATGAAATGTTGTAAATTTTGAAATCTACAACTTTGTCAAAAGGACCTATACCAGATTCCAAATATAAAATGATTTAAATTTGAAATTAACTTGCTGACTCCTGTTTGACCATTTGAAAGCGCCAACTTGGAAATTATAAAAGTCCATTTTAGGTGCATTTTCATAAAAGGTGAAATATACCAAAGTTGCATAGAATCTCATGATCTACAACTTTGGTATTCATGACATGGCAAGATTTTGAATTTTGTTTCACAAAATTTTGAATTTACCAAACAGGGCTGAATTTGGCAAAAGTCACATTTTCACATAAAATGACCCAAAACTAGATTTCAACATTCATGCATGCCAAAGCACAAAATACCAAAGTCATTCCTTATGGAATTGCCTACAAGTTTGGTATGTAAGGTTTTATGAAAAACACAATTGTCTTAAAGTTATATCCGCAATACAAACACAGTTTTTCTGAAAACTAGGTTTAGTTGCTCAATTGGCCTAGTTTATGCATGCTTTTCAAAATAAAAGGCCTCTGAAAAGATATCATTATGCTAATGTTTTTAGTGTAATGCATTTGAGATGCCTAGGGCATCACAACCCACCCCCCTTAAAGAAATCTCGTCCCGAGATTTTTGATGTGACTTGGGTGGTGAAGTTGGTTGTAGCCAATGTTGTGTGCATGTATTGAGTTTAGATCCTGAATAAGCTATTGTAACATACCGATTTGAAGGGGATGGTAGAAAACCAGGATACTTAGTGTGTAGGTATTCTTCTTGCTCCCATGTGGCTTCTTCTTCGGAATGATTACTCCATTGAACTTTGTAAAAGTTGATTGTTTTCCTACGGGTTGATCTTTGTTTTTGATCGAGGATTTTTATAGGATATTCTTCGTATGTGAGATCTGGTTCAATCTGAACTTGAGAGGTATCTACCACCTTCTCCGGCACTCTTAAGCACTTCTTTAGTTGCGAAACATGAAACACATCGTGAACCGCAGCTAGATGTGGTGGTAGCTCTAACCGGTAAGCGACGGCTCCGCACTTTTCAATGATCTTGAATGGACCGACGTACCTTGGCGCTAACTTTCCTTTCACCCTAAACCGTTGTACCCCTTTCATCGGAGATACTTTGAGATACACATGATCTCCCTCCTCAAAGACTAGTGGCCTCCTTCTTTTATCCGAGTAACTTTTCTGTCTGGACTGTGCTCTTTTGAGATGGTGGTGTATGAGTTTCACTTGTTCTTCGGCTTCTACCACTAAATCAGGGCCAAAGGTAGCACGTTCTCCTGGTTCGGACCAGTTTAGTGGTGTTCTGCATCTTCTACCATAAAGAGCCTCGAAAGGAGCCATTTCCAAGCTCTTTTGATAGCTGTTGTTATAAGCAAACTCTGCCAAGGGTAGACACTCATCCCACTTGGTGGAGTAAGTCATTACACAGGCCCTCAACATGTCTTCTAGGACTTGATTTACTCTTTCTACTTGACCACTGGTTTGGGGATGGTAAGCAGAACTGCGTACAAGAGTAGTGTTCAAGGCCGTCTGCAGTTGCTCCCAGAAGCGGGAAACGAACAGAGAACCCCTATCTGAGGTGATAGTTCGCGGAACCCCATGTAAAGATAGGATCTTGGAAAGATACAACTCAGCGTACTGTTTTGCTCGATAAGTGGTCTTGACTGGAATGAAGTGAGCAGATTTCGTGAGCCTATCGATAATTACCCATATGGAGTCATATCCTTTTTGGGTACGAGGTAAACCCACAATGAAATCCATGTGTATATCCTCCCATTTCCACGCTGGAACATCTAGTGGTTGAAGCATCCCAGCGGCCTTTAAGTGATCAGCTTTTACTTTTTTACACACATCGCACTCCGATACATATCTGGTGATCTCCCGCTTCATGCGGGTCCACCAAAACTTTTGCTTCAAGTCTTGGTACATCTTATTGCTGCCCGGATGTATCGCGAGTATTGAAGTGTGCGCTTCGTCCAGTATTCTCTTCCTCAATTCCATGTCCTTGGGTACCACTAGACGATTCTTGAACCACAGGACGCCTTGATCATCAAGTGTGAAACATGCCTTCTTCTCTTCACTAATACCTTCACGGATATATGCCATACCCTTATCTTGCTTCTGAGCTTCTATGAGTTGTGACTTGATTGTGGGCTCAATAATGACATTATAGAGTTCCGCATGCTGTCCTGAAGATGTTTCAATGTCACTCATCTCACAGCAGATTATTCTTGCTGTAGGTCGGATTTCTATCATATTGCAATGGGCTTTTCGCCTTAGTGCATCTGCTACCACATTGGCCTTGCCTGGGTGGTAGTGTATCTCCAGATCATAATCTTTTATCAACTCTAGCCATCGTCTCTGCCTCATATTGATTTCAGGTTGAGTGAAAATATATTTGAGACTCTTATGGTCAGTGTAAATGTGACATGTGTTGCCTAACAGATAGTGCCTCCATATTTTTAGTGCATGAACGACTGCAGCTAGCTCAAGGTCATGTGTCGGATAGTTGGCTTCATGTTTCCTCAATTGACGGGAGGCATAAGCAATTACTCTTCCTTCTTGCATCAAGACACAGCCAAGCCCATTACCGGAGGCATCACAGTACACTTCAAAAGGCTTGGTGATATCTGGTTGAGCTAGCACTGGTGCTGAGGTTAACAATTTCTTCAAGGTCTGAAAAGCTTCTTCACATTTCGGATTACAGATGAACTTGGCATTTTTCTTGGTCAAAGAGGTCATAGGCTTTGCAATTTTGGAGAAATCTTTGATAAAGCGGCGGTAGTAGCCCGCTAAACCAAGAAAACTCCGAATTTCAGTTACAGTTTCTGGTTGCTTCCAATTTAGCACATCTTCTACTTTGTTAGGGTCAACTGCGACTCCCTTTTCAGATAGCACATGTCCCAAGAAACTTACTTCTTTCAGCCAGAATGCACACTTGCTGTGGCGGAACCGCCGATTTAATCCGGGCTAATCACACCTGTCACCTCTGGCGTGCAGTGCGATTAGACCGAACTAAACCCGATCGTCCGTCGAGAGTCTTTCGACTCCCGATATTACCTTTTCCCAGAGGAACCGACATCATACACATCCGACTCACGATGGAGCCACAACAGAAACTTCATCACAGGCAGTTAAATAGCATAAAAGTAGATTTATTTACAAACCAGTTTTTACATAAAATACCAGTCCAACATAATATCATACGGTAGCAAGTTTGAAAGTTTCTCGCAGCGGAAAATATAAGTCTAGGTCACCATGTTATCACCAAAAGTTTTGCATTGGAGGTACAACATCGAGCCCACCGATGTTGTCCTCGTGCCACTTAGTCACTTCATCCTACATGAGGGCATGCCCCGCCTCCAACACAGGTGCACACCATGAATTCCATACCTGCGCTCAAAATGTGGGGGCAAACCCTGAGTACTAATTACTCAGTAGGTCTTAATGGATTTGGCTTACGGCTGACGCGAAGCAGCTTACTAGCAAGTAGATCCTTAGCTTTTAGTTTTTAACAGCAACTTAATTAACAACAAGTTTCATTGTCTGTATGATTGCCAACATAACAGTAAATCTTTGCAAGATAACAACTCAGCTCAAACATGTAGTTTTCCAAAAACCATAAGTATTAAGGTACCGAGAGTGTAAGTAATTACTACGTTGCCCGACAGTGATATTAGCATTCCCACACCTGGTGGGCATCAGCGATTCGAATCGATTTTTGATTCCTGGGAATAACTATCATGCCAGGGGTATATGCTTACTAGCCATTGCGTTCCCACATATAGCCCCCATCTCCACCTGTCTTGTCCCAAGATTCAAAGCGCCCTCACCTAACCCCCGGGTTGTGCCCCCTCAGGAGCCATACCACGGCCGCACCAGGTCAGCCCTCCCTCGAGTACAAGCGCCCCCGGGCCCATCGGCCTCCAGCAAGTGGATGAGCGGAGCCTCGAAAACTTCAGACAAACCCAGGTAAGACTTCACCGGTCCCATTTCCCGGTTAAGCACTCTAGCAATGTTATGCCGATCAGCAGACGAACAGCGAATCGGGCCTTAAACGACTCGGGCGGAGTCCGGGTGCGACATCATGAAAAAGTAAATACTGAAATAAATCTCCGCCCGTTCTCCATTTAACTTCATGAGCAATAATAATAAATGATATGACTGTAGGCTTTTGTAACTTTGAAAACACCTACGTGACGAGTACACACACTCGTGTCTACTCGTACCTAGAAATTTCTAGGCATACTCGCCCTACGAACTCTATGTATAGGTGCTAGGGCCAGGGCGGCCAGGAAGTCTAATGCAATTGGTTCCAAACAACTCCTAATGCATATGCGTAATCATCAAGTATAATTTATTTGCTGGGTAGAGTATGGTCCTGCCTACCTTCTTCACTAAGGTCAGTAGCTTCCTCCGGAGCGTAGTCGGGTTCCTGCTGCTGGCCCTCTGATTCCTGGTGCAACGTCTCTTCGGGTTCCTCCGCGACGGTTTGGTTCGGCGGTGGTTCTTCGTCCGTGGAATCTATATGTATGACATGATGCAATTGGAGCATGTATTAGTGCAATGGTTGCTTTATGATGTGAGTGCAATGCAGTAAAACAGTGAACTTATGATTTATGGCATAGAATTATGCATATTGAGGCAAAAGTTGTTTCTTACTAAGAAATCGTACAAGCCATCGTCTACGACAGCTTAGCTTGTCTCATGAAATAACGTGGGGTGTGCGTAGCGAAAAAGCACCGCTTCATGTGAAGTGACCGAAACTTTCATAAAAGCGCATTATTTCTACCAGCTTTCACTTAGAGCCAAAACCTTACATGCATTATCTCCAATTCTAGCAAGTTATCCCATAATTATGGCTCATATCAACCTTAAAGTCAAATTTGAAACATTATTCACCAAATTAATCTTTTTTCTTAAGTTTAATATGTGCCTAGAGTAAGACAAGGGCAAAATAGTAATTCAACAGCAAGTGCTAGGGTCAACAATTTTTATACAGAACCTATACAGAATAATAAGGCCTCTACCCAAATTTCACAATTTTTGAAGTTCATTTTACCCATATTTCCTATTTATCAAGGTTTTTCATGCTTGCTCAAAAACAGGGGCAAAACTGTCTTTTCCTACTCAACCATCATATCCATTCCGTAGATCTATTTATAAGGAGCACAATGCAACTGATTTGGTATTTTTCTGATTTTTATTGAATTTTCTAGGATTTTTCAAAGATTTCTGTCGAAATAAACAATTTAAAATGAAATTTAACAGAACCAGGGGCTAGATTGTGATTATTTCAAAACCCCAGGGACTAGTACGCAAGATCTACAAGACTCAGCGTATAGCGCGGTGGACTGATTCGCAAATAATGGAAAACGCAGGGGCCGGATCTGAAATCTGCCCGGCCCCCTTCTTCTTCCTCACGTCGGCCGCGGCCGCGCGGGAGGGCGCGCGCGCGCCGGCGAGCCGGGGCTCGCCGCGGCCGCGACACGAGTTGGGGAAGGTGTTCCCCATACGGGGCTTCTACCTTGGGGAGGCGGTGACGGCGGAGACGGCGTGGACGAGGCGGGCGACGGAGATGAACCGAGGGTGAACCGGCGCGGCGCGACGTCGAGGCGAGGTCGAACCTCGGCGTCCGGGCGGGGAACGGCGACGAGGTCTAGGGCGCGAGGTGTGCGGGAGTGAGGCGAAGGTCGCGGGGTAGGTGGGGAAGCACGGGGAGCAACGGTGGGGCGGAGCGAGCTCGAGCTCGAAGCTCGCCGTCAATGGCGGACGGCGGGGACGAGGCGGGCAGGGGCTGAGCGGAAGGGCGGGCGCGCGAATGGAGTTGGGGGAAAAGGTCGGGGCCTCGCCCTCGCTTTGGGGGCACGCCGCGCGCGCGCTGTCCGCGCGCGGCAGGGGCGCGTGGCCGCGGCGGCCGGGAAGGCCGGCGCGTGGCCACGGCCGCTCGGCGCGCAGCGCCGCGTGGGCGCGCGCGGGCGGCGAGAGAGGAGGGAGGCGCGTGGGTGAACCCGGTCTATGGACCACTGTGGCTGACAGGTGGGGCCAATCCCAGGAACTGTGAGTACGGTGTATGGACTCGGTGTATCGAGCGAGGGAGCGGAGAAAAACCCGTCCGTGCGCTGGCGCGGCGGCCTGACAGGTGGGTCCCCCCTGTCATAGAGACTAGAAAATAAAAGAAAAACGAAAAAGATAAATCCCCTTTGACCAGCTGAACAGGTTTCTGAATTTCGTAAATTTGACCAATTTAGGAGCCGAATTTGAAAAAGACCCAATTGAATGAAATGTTGTACATTTTTGGAGTAGATTAGTATGTCATCAAGTTCATTCATGAACACCGAGTTCATCATATACATGAAGAAAGCCGGTGCGTTGGTTAACCCAAATGACATGACCAAATACTCATATAAACCATATCTGGTAGAGAATGCTGTCTTGGGTACGTCCTCTTCTCTAATCTTCATCTGATAGTAGCCAGACCTTAGGTCAATTTTAGAAAAGACCTTAGCCCCAGCTAACTGATCAAATAGAATGTCGATGTGTGGCAGTGGGTATTTGTTTTTGACGGGCACTGCATTCAGTGGCCGATAGTCAACACATAGCCTCTTCCCACCATGATCCTTTTTCTCAACAAAGAGAGCTGGACAACCCCACGGTGATGAACTAGGCCTAATGAACCCTTTGTCTAACTGTTCTTGTAGCTGTATTTTCAATTCCTTCAAATCATCAGGTGGCATCCTGTATGCTCTTTTTGACACAGGTGCCGTACCTGGAACGAGTTCAATGGTAAACTCTACATCTCGTTTTGGTGGTAATCCAGGAAGTTCTTCCGGAAACACGTCCGGGAATTCAGGGTTCGCAACAGTCCGCAAATCCCAATAGCGCTCCGCCAGTACTGGGGATAGCTATGACCGAAATGTTGCTTCCCAAAGCGCCGAATATGCATATGAGTTCTATCTAGGTCAGGATGTTAGAGATGTCACCTGGTATTTCACTAACATCCTTAATAGGGCATATCGATACTCTCATTTTTCAATAACTTCGAGAAGGGTTTTTGAAAGTAGGTTTGCAAATCAAAACTGGATGATATGTCTGTTGTCTGTGTATGATCGGCTCTGATACCAGCTGTGGCGGAACCGCCGATTTAATCCGGGCTAAGCACATCTGCCACCTCTGGCTTGCAGTGCGATTAGACCGAACTAAACCTGGTCGTCCGTCGAGAGTCATTCGACTCCCGATATTACCTTTTCCCAGAGGAACCGACATCATACACATCCGACTCACGATGGAGCCACAACAGAAACATCATCACAGGCAATTAAATAGCATAAAAGTAGATTTATTTACAAACCAGTTTTTACATAAAATACCAGTCCAACATAATATCATACGGTAGCAAGTTTGAAAGTTTCTCGCAGCGGAAAATATAAGTTTAGGTTACCATGTTATCACCAAAAGTTTTGCATTGGAGGTACAACATCGAGCCCACCGATGTTGTCCTCGTGCCACTTAGTCACTTCATTCTATATGAGGGCATGCCCCGCCTCCAACACAGGTGCACACCATGAATTCCATACCTGCGCTCAAAATGTGGGGGCAAACCCTGAGTACTAATTACTCAGTAGGTCTTAATGGACTTGGTTTACGACTGACGCGAAGCAGCTTACTAGCAAGTTGATCCTTAGCCTTTAGTTTTTAACAGCTACTTAATTAACATAACAACAAGTTTCATTGTCTGCATGATTACCAACATAAAAGTAAGTCTTTGCAAAATAACAACTCAGCTCAAACATGTAGTATTCCAAAAACCTTAAGTATTAAGGTACCGAGAGTTTAAGTAATTACTACGTTGCCCGTGTGCACTATCAGCATTCCCACACCTGGTGGGCATCAGCGATTCGAATCGATTTTAAATTCCCGGGAATAACTATCATGCCAGGGGTATATGCTTACTAGCCATCGCGTTCCCACATATAGCCCCCATCTCCACCTGTCTTGTCCCAAGATTCAAAGCGCCCTCACCTAACCCCCGGGTTGTGCCCCCTCAGGAGCGATACCACGGCCGCACCGGGTCAGCCCTCCCTTAGGAGCGATACCACGACCGCACCGGGTCAGCCCTCCCTCGAGTACAAGCGCCCCCGGGCCCATCGGCCTCCAGCAAGTGGATGAGCGGAGCCTCGAAAACTTCGGACAAACCTAGGTAAGACTTCACCGGTCCCATTTCCCGGTTAAGCACCAAATTAATCTTTTTCTTAAGACTAAAATGTGCTTAGTGCAAGACAAGGGCAAAATAGTAATTTATCAACAAGTGCTAGGGCCAGCAATTTTTATACAGAGCCTACATATATCAACAAGGTCCCTGGTCCAATTTGGCTATTTTTGGAGATCATTTAGTCCTTATTTCCTATTTATTAGAGTTTTATATGTTTGAATAGAAACAGGGGCAAAACTGTCCTTTCCTACTCAACCATCATACCCATCCTATAGATCTGTTTATTAGGAACACAATGCAACAAAGTTTCCTATTTTTGGATTTTTATACACTTTTTTATGATTTTTCAAAGTTTCAGCCTTTTTAAAAGCATTTTAATCGAAAAACACACAGACTCAGGACCTATCTATAATTATCCATAGTTTCTGAGGGTTCCTGTGCAAGATTTACAAGACTCAGTATACAGTGCTCGGTATGGAAACGTAAAACTGTTAAACCCGGAGGGCGATAGCGCAAAAACTCCATCTCCCTCCTCCCGTCGTCTTCCTCCTCGCGACAGGAGGGGGAGCTCCGGCGGCGCGCGGCCAATCTCGGCCCTGCGGGGCTCGGGAGTTCGCCGCGGAGTGCCGGGGAGAGAGAGAGGAGTGCGGGGAACCTTATCCACTACCTCAGACGGCGGGGAAGATCGCGGGGAGGGACGGCGACGAGCGCCCCTGGCCGGCGAGGTCCAGCGGTGCAATACGCCGGGGTGGAAGGGTCTCGGGCGACGCGGTCTGGGCGGGAAGGTAGAGTCGAGGGCGGCGAAGCTCGGCGTGGTGACGGTTGAGCTCGGGAGCGGCCGGAGATGGCTGGGGGCGAGCTCGCGGTGCTTCGGGAATGGCGGACGCGCGGGGAGGAAAGGGGAAAAAGCCGGAGAGCGCGAGCGCGTGGAGGAGAGCTCGAGAAATAGGCTCGGCCTCGCCCTCGCCCCGGTGGCACGCCGCGCGCGCGCTGTCCGCGTGCGGCAGGGGCGCGTGGCCGCGGCGGCCGGGAAGGCCGGCGCGTGGCCACGGCCGCTCGGCGGCAGCGCCGCGTGGGCGCGCGCGGGCGGGGAGAGAGAAGGGAGGCGCGTGGGTGAACCCGGTCTATGGACCACTGTGGCTGACAAGTGGGGCCAATCCCCGAATTAGAGAGTACGGTGTATAGACTCGGTGCATCGAGCGAGGGAGCGGAGAAAAACCCGTCCGTGCGCTGGCGCGGGCGGCCTGACAGGTGGGTCCCACTGGTCATAGAGACGAGAAATAAAAGAAAAACGAAAAAGATAAAACCCCCTTTGACCAGCTGACCTGGTTTCTGAATTTCGCAAATTTGACCAATTTAGGAGCCGAATTTGAAAAAGACCCAATTGAATGAAATGTTGTACATTTTGAAATCTACAACTTTGTCAAAAGGACCTATACCAGATTCCAAATATAAAATGATTTAAATTTGAAATTAACTTGCTGACTCCTGTTTGACCATTTGAAAGCCCCAACTTGGAAATTATAAAAGTCCATTTTAGGTGCATTTTCATAAAAGGTGAAATATACCAAAGTTGCATAGAATCTCATGATCTACAACTTTGGTATTCATGAAATGGAAAGATTTTGAATTTTGTTTCACAAAATTTTGAATTTACCAAACAGGGCTGAATTTGGCAAAAGTCACATTTTCACATAAAATGACCCAAAACTAGATTTCAACATTCATGCATGCCAAAGCACAAAATACCAAAGTCATTACTTATGGAATTGCCTACAAGTTTGGTATGTAAGGTTTTATGAAAAACACAATTGTCTTAAAGTTATATCCGCAATACAAACACAGTTTTTCTGAAAACTAGGTTTAGTTGCTCAATTGGCCTAGTTTATGCATGCTTTTCAAAATAAAAGGCCTCTGAAAAGATATCATTATGCTAATGTTTTTAGTGTAATGCATTTGAGATGCCTAGGGCATCACAACCCACCCCCCTTAAAGAAATCTCGTCCCGAGATTTTTGATGTGACTTGGGTGGTGAAGTTGGTTGTAGCCAATGTTGTGTGCATGTATTGAGTTTAGATCCTGAAATTAAGCTATTGTAACATACCGATTTGAAGGGGATGGTAGAAAACCAGGATACTTAGTGTGTAGGTATTCTTCTTGCTCCCATGTGGCTTCTTCTTCGGAATGATTACTCCATTGAACTTTGTAAAAGTTGATTGTTTTCCTATGGGTTGATCTTTGTTTTTGATCGAGGATTTATGAAAAACACAATTGTCTTAAAGTTATATCTGCAATACAAACACAGTTTTTCTGAAAACTAGGTTTAGTTGCTCAATTGGCCTAGTTTATGCATGCTTTTCAAAATAAAAGGCCTCTGAAAAGATATCATTATGCTAATGTTTTTAGTGTAATGCATTTGAGATGCCTAGGGCATCACAGACCTATGCTGAGATTTATTTAGCTCGTATCCTTCCTTTGCATGGAGTCCCAAAGACCATCACTTCGGATCGAGGGTCACAGTTTATCTCCCGTTTCTGGGAACAATTGCATACCGCTTTAGGGACCACTTTGATTCACAGTTCGGCATACCACCCTCAAACCAGTGGTCAAGTAGAAAGAATAAATCAGATCTTAGAAGACATGTTAAGGGCCTGTGCACTAACTTACTCCACCAAATGGGATGAGTGTCTACCCTTGGCAGAGTTTGCTTACAACAATAGCTATCAAAAAAGCTTAGAAATGGCACCGTTCGAAGCTCTCTATGGTAGAAGGTGCAGAACCCCGCTAAACTGGTCTGAACCAGGAGAGCGTGTTACCTTTGGCCCTGATTTAGTGACCAAAGCGGAAGAACAAGTAAAACTCATACACCAGCATCTCAAAAGAGCACAATCCAGACAAAAAAGTTACTCGGATAAAAGGAGAAGGCCACTAGTCTTTGGTGAAGGAGATCATGTGTATCTCAAAGTATCACCGATGAAAGGGGTACAACGTTTTGGTGTAAAAGGGAAGTTAGCACCAAGGTACATTGGTCCATTCAAAATCATTGGGAAATGCGGATCCGTCGCTTACCGGTTAGAACTACCACCACATCTGGCTGCGGTTCACGATGTGTTTCATGTCTCACAACTAAAGAAGTGCTTAAGAGTACCAGAGAAAGTGGTAGATACCTCTCAAGTTCAGATTGAACCAGATCTCACATACGAAGAACACCCCACAAAAATCCTCGATCAGAAGCAAAGATCAACCCGTCAGAAAACAATCAACTTTTATAAAGTTCAGTGGAGTAATCACTCCGAAGAAGAAGCCACGTGGGAGCAAGAAGGATACCTACACACTAAATATCCTGGTTTTCTACCATCCAATTCAAATCGGTATGTTACAACAGCTTAACTTTAGGGTCTAAACTCAATACATGCACGCAACATTAACTACAACCAACTTCACCAACCACGTCACATCAAGAATCTCGGGACGAGATTTCTTTAAGGGGGGTGGGTTGTGATGCCCTAGGCATCTCAAATGCATTACACTAAAATCATTAGCATAATGACATCTTTTCCAAGGCCTTTTATCTTGAGAGCATGCATAAATTAGGTCAATTGAGCAACTAAACGTAGTTTTCAGAAAAGCTGTGTTTGTATTGTGGATATAACTTTAAAGCCATTGTGTTTTTCATAAAACCTTACATACCAAACTTGTAGGTAATCCCATAAGGAATGACTTTGGTATTTTGTGTTTTGGCATGCATGAATGTTGAAATCTAGTTTTGGGTCATTTTATGTGGAAATGTGACTTTTGCCAAATTCAGTCCTGTTTGGTAAATTCAAAATTTTGTGAAACAAAATTCAAAATCTTGCCATGTTATGAATACCAAAGTTGTAGATCATGAGATTCTATGCAACTTTGGTATATTTCACCTTTTATAAAAATGCACCTAAAATGGAATTTTATAATTTCCAGGTTGGGGCTTTCAAATGGTCAAACAGGAGTCAGCAAGTTAATTTCAAATTTAAATCATTTTATATTTGGAATCTGGTATAGGTCCTTTTGACAAAGTTGTAGATTTCAAAAATTACAACATTTCATTCAATTGGGTCTTTTTCAAATTCGGCTCCTAAATTGGTCAAATTTACGAAATTCAGAAACCTGTTCAGCTGGTCAAAGGGGATTTATCTTTTTCGTTTTTCTTTTATTTTCTAGTCTCTATGACAGGGGGGACCCACCTGTCAGGCCCGCCGCGCCAGCGCACCGACGGCTTTTCCCCGCTCCCTCGCTCGATGCACCGAGTCCATACACCGTACTCACTGTTCCTGGGAATGGCCCCACGTGTCAGCCACAGTGGTCCATAGACCCGGTTCACCCGCGCGCGCTCCCTTCTCTCTCCCCGCCCGCGCGCGCCCACGCGGCGCTGTGCGCCGAGCGGCCGTGGCCACGCGCCGGCCTTCCCGGCCGCCGCGGCCACGCGCCACTGCCGCACGCGGACAGCGCGCGCGACGCGCCACCGGAGCGAGGGCGAGGCCGACCCTATATCTCGAGTTCTCCTCCCCGAGCTCGAGTTTTCTGCTTTTCCCTCCCGACCTCGCGCGTCCGCCATTGCCGGAGCTCGCGCGAGCTCGCCCCCAGCCATCTCCGCCCGCTCCTAAGCTCAACCGTCACCACGCCGAGCTTCGCCGCCCTCGACTCTACCTTCCCGCCCAGACCGCGTCGCCCGAGACCCTTCCACCCTGGCGTATTGCACCGCCGGACCTCGCCGGCCAAGGGCGCTCGTCGCCGTCCCTCCCCGCGATCTTCCCCGCCGTCTGAGGTAGTGGATAAGACTCCCCATACTCCTCTCTCTCTCCCCGGCACTCCGCGGCGAGCTCCCGAGCCCCGCAGGGCCGAGATTGGCCGCGCGTCGCCGGAGTTCCCCTCCCGTCGCGAGGAAAAAGACGACAGGAGGAGGAAGACGCACATTTTGCGCTATCGCCCTCCGGGTTTAACAGTTTTACGTTTCCATACCGAGCACTGTATTCTGAGTCTTGTAAATCTTGCACAGGAACCCTCAGAAACTATGGATATTTATAGATAGGTCCTGAGTCTTTGTGTTTTTCGATTAAAATGCTTTTAAAAAGGCTGAAACTTTGAAAAATCATAACAAAGTGTATAAAAATCCAAAAATAGCAAACTTTGTTGCATTGTGTTCCTAATAAATAGATCTACAGGATGGGTATGATGGTTGAGTAGGAAAGGACAGTTTTGCCCCTGTTTCTATTCAAACATATAAAACTCTAATAAATAGGAAATAAGGACTAAATGATCTCCAAAAATAGCCAAATTTGAGCAGGGACTTTGTTATTATATGTAGGCTCTGTATAAAAATTGTTGACCCTAGCACTTGCTGTTGAATTACTATTTTGCCCTTGTCTTGCTCTAGGCACATATTAAACTTAAGAAAAAGATTAATTTGGTGAATAATGTTTCAAATATGACTTTAAGGTTGATATGAGCTATAGTTATGGGGTAACTTGCTAGAATTGGAGATAATGCATGTAAGGTTTTGGCTCTAAGTGAAAGCTGGTAGAAATAATGCGCTTTTATGAAAGTTTCGGTCACTTCACATGAAGCGGTGCTATTTCGCTACGCACACCCCACGTTATTTCATGAGACAAGCTAAGCTGTCGTAGACGATGGCTTGTACGATTTCTTAGTATGAAACAACTTTTGCCTCAATATGCATAACTCTATACCATAAATCATAAGTTCACTGTTTTACTGCATTGCACTCACATCATAAAGCAACCATTGCACTAATACGTGCTCCAACTGCATCATGTCATACATATAGATTCCACGGACGAAGAACCACCGCCGAACCAAACCGTCGTGGAGGAACCCGAAGAGGAGTTGCACCAGGAACCAGAGGGCCAGCAGCAGGAACCCGACTACGCTCCGGAGGAAGCTACTGACCCTAGTGAAGAAGGTAGGCAGGACCATACTCTACCCAGCAAACAAGTTATACTTGATGATTACGCATATGCATTAGGAGTTGTTTGGAACCAATTGCATTAGACTTCCTGGCCGCCCTGTCCCTAGCACCTATACATAGAGTTCGTAGGACGAGTATGCCTAGAAATTGCTAGGTACGAGTAGACACGAGTGTGTGGACTCGTCGCGTAGGTATTTTCAAAACCAAAAGCTTACAGTTATATCACTTGTATTTGTTGCTCATGAAGTAAATGGAGACCGGGCGGAGATTTTATTTCAGTGTTTACTATTCGTGATGTCGTATCCGGACTCCGCCCGAGTCGCATAAGGCCCGTTCGCTGTTCGCCTATTGGTCGGCATAACATTGCTAGAGTGCTTAACCGGGAAATGGGACCGGTGAAGTCTTACCTGGGTTTGTCCGAAGTTTTCGAGGCTCCGCTCATCCACTTGCTGGAGGCCGATGGGCCCGGGGGCGCTTGTACTCGAGGGAGGGCTGACCCGGTGCGGCCGTGGTATCGCTCCTAAGGGAGGGCTGACCCGGTGCGGCCGTGGTATCGCTCCTGAGGGGGCACAACCCGGGGGTTAGGTGAGGGCGCTTTGAATCTTGGGACAAGACAGGTGGAGATGGGGGCTATATGTGGGAACGCGATGGCTAGTAAGCATATACCCCTGGCATGATAGTTATTCCCGGGAATTAAAAATCGATTCGAATCGCTGATGCCCACCAGGTGTGGGAATGCCAATGCCTTTGACGTTCAACGTAGTAATTACTTAAACTCTCGGTACCTTAATACTCATGGTTTTGGAATACTACATGTTTGAGCTGAGTTGTTATCTTGCAAAGATTTACTGTTATGTTGGCAATCATACAGACAATGAAAGTTGTTGTTTATGTTAATTAAGTATCTGTTAAAAACTAAAAGCTAAGGATCAACTTGCTAGTAAGCTGCTTCGCGTCAGCCGTAAGCCAAATCCATTAAGACCTACTGAGTAATTAGTACTCAGGGTTTGCCCCCACATTTTGAGCGCAGGTATGGAATTCATGGTGTGCGCCTGTGTTGGAGGCGGGGCATGCCCTCATGTAGGATGAAGTGACTAAGTGGCACGAGGACAACATCGGTGGGCTCGATGTTGTACCTCCAATGCAAAACTTTTGGTGATAACATGGTGACCTAAACTTATATTTTCCGCTGCGAGAAACTTTCAAACTTGCTACCGTATGATATTATGTTGGACTGGTATTTTATGTAAAAACTGGTTTGTAAATAAATCTACTTTTATGCTATTTAACTGCCTGTGATGATGTTTCTGTTGTGGCTCTATCGTGAGTCGGATGTGTATGATGTCGGTTCCTCTGGGAAAAGGTAATATCGGGGGTCGAATGACTCTCGACGGACGACCGGGTTTAGTTCGGTCTAATCGCACTGCAAGCCAGAGGTGGCAGGTGTGCTTAGCCCGGATTAAATCGGCGGTTCCGCCACAGGCGGTCCCGGATCATGCCGCGACGGTGCCGAGGAGGCAGCACGGTTAGAATGTCGCAAGGAGGACGTTGAATTTGACCTGAACGGTTCTTCTTGGGATTTATATTTTATATTTATTTTTTTTGAAATGTGGTTTTCTCCGTTTTTGCCCTTCAGGGTGTGCTCCATGTGATTCTGCACCTAGGAAAAAAAACTTGGCCCAAAACTGGATCCGGACGAGGAAGTTATGGCCATTCAGATGGGTGCGAGGTGTCTTCGACCCCATCCGGCCAACGCTCCGGGACCTATCAGCACCGCAATCATCAATATGATAGCACCGGGAAGGCCTATCCAGGGGGAGGCACTGTCTCAGAACATCCTGGGTGGTAGGCGGTCCTGGATCATGCCGCGACGGTGCCGAGGAGGCAGCACGGTTAGAATGTCGCAAGGAGGACGTTGAATTTGACCTGAACGGTTCTTCTTGGGTTTTATATTTTATATTTATTTTTTTTGAAATGCGGTTTTCTCCGTTTTCGCCCTTCAGGGTGTGCTCCATGTGATTCTGGACCTAGGAAAAAAAACTTGGCCCAAAACTAGATCCGGACGGGGAAGGTATTGCCATTCAGATGGGTGCGAGGTGTCTTCGACCCCATCCGGCCAACGCTCTGGGACCTATCAGCACCGCAATCATGAAGATGATAGCACCGGGAAGGCCTATCCAGGGGGAGGCACTGTCAAAGAACATCCTGGGTGGTAGGCGGTCCCGGATCATGCCGCGACGGTGCCGAGGAGGCGGCACGGTTAGAATGTCGCAAGGAGGACGTTGAATTTGACCTGAACGGTTCTTCATGGGATTTATATTTTATATTTATTTTTTTTGAAATGTGGTTTTCTCCGTTTTCACCCTTCAGGGTGTGCTCCATGTGATTCTGCACCTAGGAAAAAAAACTTGGCCCAAAACTGGATCCAGACGGGGAAGTTATGGCCATTCAGATGGGTGCGAGGTGTCTTCGACCCCATCCGGCTAACGCTCCGGGACCTATCAGCACCGCAATCATCAGTATGATAGCACCGGGAGGCCTATCCAGGGGGAGGCACTGTCTCAGAACATCCTGGGTGGTAGGCGGTCCCGGATCATGCCGCGACGGTGCCGAGGAGGCAGCACGGTTAGAATGTCGCAAGGAGGACGTTGAATTTGACCTGAACGGTTCTTCTTGGGATTTATATTTTATATTTATTTTTTTTGAAATGTGGTTTTCTCTGTTTTCGCCCTTCAGGGTGTGCTCCATGTGATTCTGCACCTAGGAAAAAAAACTTGGCCCAAAACTAGATCCGGACGGGGAAGGTATTGCCATTCAGATGGGTGCGCGGTGTCTTCGACCCCATCCGGCCAACG
Organism: Paspalum vaginatum; assembly: GCA_030272315.1. Taxonomy (NCBI): domain Eukaryota; kingdom Viridiplantae; phylum Streptophyta; class Magnoliopsida; order Poales; family Poaceae; genus Paspalum; species Paspalum vaginatum. The sequence goes on from JAMSGZ010000088.1 coordinate 66,583, forward strand.
CTCCGGGACCTATCAGCACCGCAATCATCAATATGATAGCACCGGGAAGGCCTATCCAGGGGGAGGCACTGTCTCAGAACATCCTGGGTGGTAGGTGGTCCCGGATCATGCCGCGACGGTGCCGAGGAGGCGGCACGGTTAGAATGTCGCAAGGAGGACGTTGAATTTGAACTGAACGGTTCTTCTTGGGTTTTATATTTTATATTTATTTTTTTTGAAATGCGGGTTTCTCCGTTTTCGCCCTTCAGGGTGTGCTCCATGTGATTCTGCACCTAGGAAAAAAAACTTGGCCCAAAACTAGATCCGGACGAGGAAGGTATTGCCATTCAGATGGGTGCGCGGTGTCTTCGACCCCATCCGGCCAACGCTCCGGGACCTATCAGCACCGCAATCATCAATATGATAGCACCGGGAAGGCCTATCCAGGGGGAGGCACTGTCTCAGAACATCCTGGGTGGTAGGCGGTCCCGTATCATGCCGCGACGGTGCCGAGGAGGCGGCACGGTTAGAATGTCGCAAGGAGGACGTTCAATTTGACCTGAACGGTTCTTCTTGGGTTTTATATTTTATATTTATTTTTTTTGAAATGTGGTTTTCTCCGTTTTCGACCTTCAGGGTGTGCTCCATGTGATTCTGCACCTAGGAAAAAAAACTTGGCCCAAAACTAGATCCGGACGGGGAAGGTATTGCCATTCAGATGGGTGCGCGGTGTCTTCGACCCCATCCGGCCAACGCTCGGGGACCTATCAGCACCGCAATCATCAATATGATAGCACCGGGAAGGCCTATCCAGGGGGAGGCACTGTCTCAGAACATCCTGGGTGGTAGGCGGTCCCGGATCATGCCGCGACGGTGCCGAGGAGGCGGCACGGTTAGAATGTCGCAAGGAGGACGTTCAATTTGACATGAACGGTTCTTCTTGGGATTTATATTTTATATTTATTTTTTTTGAAATGTGGTTTTCTCTGTTTTCGCCCTTCAGGGTGTGCTCCATGTGATTCTGCACCTAGGAAAAAAAACTTGGCCCAAAACTAGATCCGGACGGGGAAGGTATTGCCATTCAGATGGGTGCGCGGTGTCTTCGACCCCATCCGGCCAACGCTCCGGGACTTATCAGCACCGCAATCATCAATATGATAGCACCGGGAAGGCCTATCCAGGGGGAGGCACTGTCTCAGAACATCCTGGGTGGTAGGTGGTCCCGGATCATGCCGCGACGGTGCCGAGGAGGCGGCACGGTTAGAATGTCGCAAGGAGGACGTTGAATTTGAACTGAACGGTTCTTCTTGGGTTTTATATTTTATATTTATTTTTTTTGAAATGCGGGTTTCTCCGTTTTCGCCCTTCAGGGTGTGCTCCATGTGATTCTGCACCTAGGAAAAAAAACTTGGCCCAAAACTAGATCCGGACGAGGAAGGTATTGCCATTCAGATGGGTGCGCGGTGTCTTCGACCCCATCCGGCCAACGCTCCGGGACCTATCAGCACCGCAATCATCAATATGATAGCACCGGGAAGGCCTATCCAGGGGGAGGCACTGTCTCAGAACATCCTGGGTGGTAGGCGGTCCCGTATCATGCCGCGACGGTGCCGAGGAGGCGGCACGGTTAGAATGTCGCAAGGAGGACGTTCAATTTGACCTGAACGGTTCTTCTTGGGTTTTATATTTTATATTTATTTTTTTTGAAATGTGGTTTTCTCCGTTTTCGACCTTCAGGGTGTGCTCCATGTGATTCTGCACCTAGGAAAAAAAACTTGGCCCAAAACTAGATCCGGACGGGGAAGGTATTGCCATTCAGATGGGTGCGCGGTGTCTTCGACCCCATCCGGCCAACGCTCGGGGACCTATCAGCACCGCAATCATCAATATGATAGCACCGGGAAGGCCTATCCAGGGGGAGGCACTGTCTCAGAACATCCTGGGTGGTAGGCGGTCCCGGATCATGCCGCGACGGTGCCGAGGAGGCGGCACGGTTAGAATGTCGCAAGGAGGACGTTCAATTTGACATGAACGGTTCTTCTTGGGATTTATATTTTATATTTATTTTTTTTGAAATGTGGTTTTCTCTGTTTTCGCCCTTCAGGGTGTGCTCCATGTGATTCTGCACCTAGGAAAAAAAACTTGGCCCAAAACTAGATCCGGACGGGGAAGGTATTGCCATTCAGATGTGTGCGAGGTGTCTTCGACCCCATCCGGCCAACGCTCCGGGACCTATCAGCACCGCAATCATGAAGATGATAGCACCGGGAAGGCCTATCCAGGGGGAGGCACTGTCTCAGAACATCCTGGGTGGTAGGCGGTCCCGGATCATGCCGCGACGGTGCCGAGGAGGCGGCACGGTTAGAATGTCGTAAGGAGGACGTTGAATTTGACCTGAACGGTTCTTCTTGGGATTTATATTTTATATTTATTTTTTTTGAAATGTGGTTTTCTCCGTTTTCACCCTTCAGGGTGTGCTCCATGTGATTCTGCACCTAGGAAAAAAAACTTGGCCCAAAACTGGATCCGGACGAGGAAGTTATGGCCATTCAGATGGGTGCGAGGTGTCTTCGACCCCATCCGGCCAACGCTCCGGGACCTATCAGCACCGCAATCATCAATATGATAGCACCGGGAAGGCCTATCTAGGGGGAGGCACTGTCTCAGAACATCCTGGGTGGTAGGCGGTCCCGGATCATGCCGCGACGGTGCCGAGGAGGCAGCACGGTTAGAATGTCGCAAGGAGGACGTTGAATTTGACCTGAACGGTTCTTCTTGGGATTTATATTTTATATTTATTTTTTTTGAAATGTGGTTTTCTCCGTTTTCGCCCTTCAGGGTGTGCTCCATGTGATTCTGCACCTAGGAAAAAAAACTTGGCCCAAAACTAGATCCGGACGAGGAAGGTATTGCCATTCAGATGGGTGCGCGGTGTCTTCGACCCCATCCGGCCAACGCTCCGGGACCTATCAGCACCGCAATCATCAATATGATAGCACCGGGAAGGCCTATCCAGGGGGAGGCACTGTCTCAGAACATCCTGGGTGGTAGGCGGTCCCGTATCATGCCGCGACGGTGCCGAGGAGGCGGCACGGTTAGAATGTCGCAAGGAGGACGTTGCAATTTGACCTGAACGGTTCTTCTTGGGTTTTATATTTTATATTTATTTTTTTTGAAATGTGGTTTTCTCCGTTTTCGACCTTCAGGGTGTGCTCCATGTGATTCTGCACCTAGGAAAAAAAACTTGGCCCAAAACTAGATCCGGACGGGGAAGGTATTGCCATTCAGATGGGTGCGCGGTGTCTTCGACCCCATCCGGCCAACGCTCCGGGACCTATCAGCACCGCAATCATCAATATGATAGCACCGGGAAGGCCTATCCAGGGGGAGGCACTGTCTCAGAACATCCTGGGTGGTAGGCGGTCCCGGATCATGCCGCGACGGTGCCGAGGAGGCGGCACGGTTAGAATGTCGCAAGGAGGACGTTGCAATTTGACCTGAACGGTTCTTCTTGGGATTTATATTTTATATTTATTTTTTTTGAAATGTGGTTTTCTCTGTTTTCGCCCTTCAGGGTGTGCTCCATGTGATTCTGCACCTAGGAAAAAAAACTTGGCCCAAAACTAGATCCGGACGGGGAAGGTATTGCCATTCAGATGGGTGCGCGGTGTCTTCGACCCCATCCGGACCAACGCTCCGGGACCTATCTGCACCGCAATCATGAAGATGATAGCACCGGGAAGGCCTATCCAGGGGGAGGCACTGTCTCAGAACATCCTGGGTGGTAGGCTGTCCCGGATCATGCCGCGACGGTGCCGAGGAGGCGGCACGGTTAGAATGTCGCAAGGAGGACGTTGCAATTTGACCTGAACGGTTCTTCTTGGGATTTATATTTTATATTTATTTTTTTTGAAATGTGGTTTTCTCCGTTTTCACCCTTCAGGGTGTGCTCCATGTGATTCTGCACCTAGGAAAAAAAACTTGGCCCAAAACTAGATCCGGACGGGGAAGGTATTGCCATTCAGATGGGTGCGAGGTGTCTTCGACCCCATCCGGCCAACGCTCCGGGACCTATCAGCACCGCAATCATGAAGATGATAGCACCGGGAAGGCCTATCCAGGGGGAGGCACTGTCTCAGAACATCCTGGGTGGTAGGCGGTCCCGGATCATGCCGCTGACGGTGCCGAGGAGGCGGCACGGTTAGAATGTCGCAAGGAGGACGTTGAATTTGACCTGAACGGTTCTTCTTGGGATTTATATTTTATATTTATTTTTTTTGAAATGTGGTTTTCTCCGTTTTCACCCTTCAGGGTGTGCTCCATGTGATTCTGCACCTAGGAAAAAAAACTTGGCCCAAAACTGGATCCGGACGGGGAAGTTATGGCCATTCAGATGGGTGCGAGGTGTCTTCGACCCCATCCGGCCAACGCTCCGGGACCTATCAGCACCGCAATCATCAATATGATAGCACCGGGAGGCCTATCCAGGGGGAGGCACTGTCTCAGAACATCCTGGGTGGTAGGCGGTCCCGGATCATGCCGCAACGGTGCCGAGGAGGCAGCACGGTTAGAATGTCGCAAGGAGGACGTTGAATTTGACCTGAACGGTTCTTCTTGGGATTTATATTTTATATTTATTTTTTTTGAAATGTGGTTTTCTCCGTTTTCGCCCTTCAGGGTGTGCTCCATGTGATTCTGCACCTAGGAAAAAAAACTTGGCCCAAAACTAGATCCGGACGGGGAAGGTATTGCCATTCAGATGGGTGCGCGGTGTCTTCGACCCCATCCGGCCAACGCTCCGGGACCTATCAGCACCGCAATCATGAAGATGATAGCACCGGGAAGGCCTATCCAGGGGGAGGCACTGTCTCAGAACATCCTGGGTGGTAGGCGGTCCCGGATCATGCCGCGACGGTGCCGAGGAGGCGGCACGGTTAGAATGTCGCAAGGAGGACGTTGAATTTGACCTGAACGGTTCTTCTTGGGATTTATATTTTATATTTATTTTTTTTGAAATGTGGTTTTCTCCGTTTTCGCCCTTCAGGGTGTGCTCCATGTGATTCTGCACCTAGGAAAAAAAACTTGGCCCAAAACTGGATCCGGACGGGGAAGTTATGGCCATTCAGATGGGTGCGAGGTGTCTTCGACCCCATCCGGCCAACGCTCCGGGACCTATCAGCACCGCAATCATCAATATGATAGCACCGGGAGGCCTATCCAGGGGGAGGCACTGTCTCAGAACATCCTGGGTGGTAGGCGGTCCCGGATCATGCCGCGACGGTGCCGAGGAGGCGGCACGGTTAGAATGTCGCAAGGAGGACGTTGAATTTGACCTGAACGGTTCTTCTTGGGATTTATATTTTATATTTATTTTTTTTGAAATGTGGTTTTCTCCGTTTTCGCCCTTCAGGGTGTGCTCCATGTGATTCTGCACCTAGGAAAAAAAACTTGGCCCAAAACTAGATCCGGACGGGGAAGGTATTGCCATTCAGATGGGTGCGCGGTGTCTTCGACCCCATCCGGCCAACGCTCCGGGACCTATCAGCACCGCAATCATGAAGATGATAGCACCGGGAGGCCTATCCAGGGGGAGGCACTGTCTCAGAACATCCTGGGTGGTAGGCGGTCCCGGATCATGCCGCGACGGTGCCGAGGAGGCGGCACGGTTAGAATGTCGCAAGGAGGACGTTGAATTTGACCTGAACGGTTCTTCTTGGGATTTATATTTTATATTTATTTTTTTTGAAATGTGGTTTTCTCCGTTTTCGCCCTTCAGGGTGTGCTCCATGTGATTCTGCACCTAGGAAAAAAAACTTGGCCCAAAACTGGATCCGGACGGGGAAGTTATGGCCATTCAGATGGGTGCGAGGTGTCTTCGACCCCATCCGGCCAACGCTCCGGGACCTATCAGCACCGCAATCATCAATATGATAGCACCGGGAAGGCCTATCCAGGGGGAGGCACTGTCTCAGAACATCCTGGGTGGTAGGCGGTCCCGGATCATGCCGCGACGGTGCCGAGGAGGCGGCACGGTTAGAATGTCGCAAGGAGGACGTTGAATTTGACCTGAACGGTTCTTCTTGGGTTTTATATTTTATATTTATTTTTTTTGAAATGTGGTTTTCTCCGTTTTCGCCCTTCAGGGTGTGCTCCATGTGATTCTGCACCTAGGAAAAAAACTTGGCCCAAAACTAGATCCGGACGGGGAAGGTATTGCCATTCAGATGGGTGCGAGGTGTCTTCGACCCCATCCGGCCAACGCTCCGGGACCTATCAGCACCGCAATCATCAATATGATAGCACCGGGAAGGCCTATCCAGGGGGAGGCACTGTCTCAGAACATCCTGGGTGGTAGGCGGTCCCGGATCATGCCGCGACGGTGCCGAGGAGGCGGCACGGTTAGAATGTCGCAAGGAGGACGTTGAATTTGACCTGAACGGTTCTTCTTGGGTTTTATATTTTATATTTATTTTTTTTGAAATGTGGTTTTCTCCGTTTTCGCCCTTCAGGGTGTGCTCCATGTGATTCTGCACCTAGGAAAAAAAACTTGGCCCAAAACTGGATCCGGACGGGGAAGTTATGGCCATTCAGATGGGTGCGAGGTGTCTTCGACCCCATCCGGCCAACGCTCCGGGACCTATCAGCACCGCAATCATGAAGATGATAGCACCGGGAAGGCCTATCCAGGGGGAGGCACTGTCTCAGAACATCCTGGGTGGTAGGCGGTCCCGGATCATGCCGCGACGGTGCCGAGGAGGCGGCACGGTTAGAATGTCGCAAGGAGGACGTTGAATTTGACCTGAACGGTTCTTGTTGGGTTTTATATTTTATATTTATTTTTTTTGAAATGTGGTTTTCTCCGTTTTCGCCCTTCAGGGTGTGCTCCATGTGATTCTGCACCTAGGAAAAAAACTTGGCCCAAAACTGGATCCGGACGGGGAAGTTATGGCCATTCAGATGGGTGCGAGGTGTCTTCGACCCCATCCGGCCAACGCTCCGGGACCTATCAGCACCGCAATCATCAATATGATAGCACCGGGAAGGCCTATCCAGGGGGAGGCACTGTCTCAGAACATCCTGGGTGGTAGGCGGTCCCGGATCATGCCGCGACGGTGCCGAGGAGGCGGCACGGTTAGAATGTCGCAAGGAGGACGTTGAATTTGACCTGAACGGTTCTTCTTGGGATTTATATTTTATATTTATTTTTTTTGAAATGTGGTTTTCTCCGTTTTCGCCCTTCAGGGTGTGCTCCATGTGATTCTGCACCTAGGAAAAAAAACTTGGCCCAAAACTAGATCCGGACGGGGAAGGTATTGCCATTCAGATGGGTGCGAGGTGTCTTCGACCCCATCCGGCCAACGCTCCGGGACCTATCAGCACCGCAATCATGAAGATGATAGCACCGGGAAGGCCTATCCAGGGGGAGGCACTGTCTCAGAACATCCTGGGTGGTAGGCGGTCCCGGATCATGCCGCGACGGTGCCGAGGAGGCGGCACGGTTAGAATGTCGCAAGGAGGACGTTGAATTTGACCTGAACGGTTCTTCTTGGGTTTATATTTTATATTTATTTTTTTTGAAATGTGGTTTTCTCCGTTTTCGCCCTTCAGGGTGTGCTCCATGTGATTCTGCACCTAGGAAAAAAAACTTGGCCCAAAACTAGATCCGGACGGGGAAGGTATTGCCATTCAGATGGGTGCGAGGTGTCTTCGACCCCATCCGGCCAACGCTCCGGGACCTATCAGCACCGCAATCATCAATATGATAGCACCGGGAAGGCCTATCCAGGGGGAGGCACTGTCTCAGAACATCCTGGGTGGTAGGCGGTCCCGGATCATGCCGCGACGGTGCCGAGGAGGCGGCACGGTTAGAATGTCGCAAGGAGGACGTTGAATTTGACCTGAACGGTTCTTCTTGGGATTTATATTTTATATTTATTTTTTTTGAAATGTGGTTTTCTCCGTTTTCGCCCTTCAGGGTGTGCTCCATGTGATTCTGCACCTAGGAAAAAAAACTTGGCCCAAAACTAGATCCGGACGGGGAAGGTATTGCCATTCAGATGGGTGCGCGGTGTCTTCGACCCCATCCGGCCAACGCTCCGGGACCTATCAGCACCGCAATCATGAAGATGATAGCACCGGGAAGGCCTATCCAGGGGGAGGCACTGTCTCAGAACATCCTGGGTGGTAGGCGGTCCCGGATCATGCCGCGACGGTGCCGAGGAGGCGGCACGGTTAGAATGTCGCAAGGAGGACGTTGAATTTGACCTGAACGGTTCTTCTTGGGTTTATATTTTATATTTATTTTTTTTGAAATGTGGTTTTCTCCGTTTTCGCCCTTCAGGGTGTGCTCCATGTGATTCTGCACCTAGGAAAAAAAACTTGGCCCAAAACTAGATCCGGACGGGGAAGGTATTGCCATTCAGATGGGTGCGAGGTGTCTTCGACCCCATCCGGCCAACGCTCCGGGACCTATCAGCACCGCAATCATCAATATGATAGCACCGGGAAGGCCTATCCAGGGGGAGGCACTGTCTCAGAACATCCTGGGTGGTAGGCGGTCCCGGATCATGCCGCGACGGTGCCGAGGAGGCGGCACGGTTAGAATGTCGCAAGGAGGACGTTGAATTTGACCTGAACGGTTCTTGTTGGGTTTTATATTTTATATTTATTTTTTTTGAAATGTGGTTTTCTCCGTTTTCGCCCTTCAGGGTGTGCTCCATGTGATTCTGCACCTAGGAAAAAAAACTTGGCCCAAAACTAGATCCGGACGGGGAAGGTATTGCCATTCAGATGGGTGCGAGGTGTCTTCGACCCCATCCGGCCAACGCTCCGGGACCTATCAGCACCGCAATCATGAAGATGATAGCACCGGGAAGGCCTATCCAGGGGGAGGCACTGTCTCAGAACATCCTGGGTGGTAGGCGGTCCCGGATCATGCCGCGACGGTGCCGAGGAGGCGGCACGGTTAGAATGTCGCAAGGAGGACGTTGAATTTGACCTGAACGGTTCTTCTTGGGTTTATATTTTATATTTATTTTTTTTGAAATGTGGTTTTCTCCGTTTTCGCCCTTCAGGGTGTGCTCCATGTGATTCTGCACCTAGGAAAAAAAACTTGGCCCAAAACTAGATCCGGACGGGGAAGGTATTGCCATTCAGATGGGTGCGAGGTGTCTTCGACCCCATCCGGCCAACGCTCCGGGACCTATCAGCACCGCAATCATCAATATGATAGCACCGGGAAGGCCTATCCAGGGGGAGGCACTGTCTCAGAACATCCTGGGTGGTAGGCGGTCCCGGATCATGCCGCGACGGTGCCGAGGAGGCGGCACGGTTAGAATGTCGCAAGGAGGACGTTGAATTTGACCTGAACGGTTCTTCTTGGGTTTTATATTTTATATTTATTTTTTTTGAAATGTGGTTTTCTCCGTTTTCGCCCTTCAGGGTGTGCTCCATGTGATTCTGCACCTAGGAAAAAAAACTTGGCCCAAAACTGGATCCGGACGGGGAAGGTTATGGCCATTCAGATGGGTGCGAGGTGTCTTCGACCCCATCCGGCCAACGCTCCGGGACCTATCAGCACCGCAATCATCAATATGATAGCACCGGGAAGGCCTATCCAGGGGGAGGCACTGTCTCAGAACATCCTGGGTGGTAGGCGGTCCCGGATCATGCCGCGACGGTGCCGAGGAGGCGGCACGGTTAGAATGTCGCAAGGAGGACGTTGAATTTGACCTGAACGGTTCTTCTTGGGTTTTATATTTTATATTTATTTTTTTTGAAATGTGGTTTTCTCCGTTTTCGCCCTTCAGGGTGTGCTCCATGTGATTCTGCACCTAGGAAAAAAAACTTGGCCCAAAACTGGATCCGGACGGGGAAGTTATGGCCATTCAGATGGGTGCGAGGTGTCTTCGACCCCATCCGGCCAACGCTCCGGGACCTATCAGCACCGCAATCATCAATATGATAGCACCGGGAAGGCCTATCCAGGGGGAGGCACTGTCTCAGAACATCCTGGGTGGTAGGCGGTCCCGGATCATGCCGCGACGGTGCCGAGGAGGCGGCACGGTTAGAATGTCGCAAGGAGGACGTTGAATTTGACCTGAACGGTTCTTCTTGGGTTTTATATTTTATATTTATTTTTTTTGAAATGTGGTTTTCTCCGTTTTCGCCCTTCAGGGTGTGCTCCATGTGATTCTGCACCTAGGAAAAAAAACTTGGCCCAAAACTGGATCCGGACGGGGAAGTTATGGCCATTCAGATGGGTGCGAGGTGTCTTCGACCCCATCCGGCCAACGCTCCGGGACCTATCAGCACCGCAATCATCAATATGATAGCACCGGGAAGGCCTATCCAGGGGGAGGCACTGTCTCAGAACATCCTGGGTGGTAGGCGGTCCCGGATCATGCCGCGACGGTGCCGAGGAGGCGGCACGGTTAGAATGTCGCAAGGAGGACGTTGAATTTGACCTGAACGGTTCTTCTTGGGTTTTATATTTTATATTTATTTTTTTTGAAATGTGGTTTTCTCCGTTTTCGCCCTTCAGGGTGTGCTCCATGTGATTCTGCACCTAGGAAAAAAAACTTGGCCCAAAACTAGATCCGGACGGGGAAGGTATTGCCATTCAGATGGGTGCGCGGTGTCTTCGACCCCATCCGGCCAACGCTCCGGGACCTATCAGCACCGCAATCATCAATATGATAGCACCGGGAAGGCCTATCCAGGGGGAGGCACTGTCTCAGAACATCCTGGGTGGTAGGCGGTCCCGGATCATGCCGCGACGGTGCCGAGGAGGCGGCACGGTTAGAATGTCGCAAGGAGGACGTTGAATTTGACCTGAACGGTTCTTCTTGGGTTTATATTTTATATTTATTTTTTTTGAAATGTGGTTTTCTCCGTTTTCGCCCTTCAGGGTGTGCTCCATGTGATTCTGCACCTAGGAAAAAAAACTTGGCCCAAAACTAGATCCGGACGGGGAAGGTATTGCCATTCAGATGGGTGCGAGGTGTCTTCGACCCCATCCGGCCAACGCTCCGGGACCTATCAGCACCGCAATCATCAATATGATAGCACCGGGAAGGCCTATCCAGGGGGAGGCACTGTCTCAGAACATCCTGGGTGGTAGGCGGTCCCGGATCATGCCGCGACGGTGCCGAGGAGGCGGCACGGTTAGAATGTCGCAAGGAGGACGTTGAATTTGACCTGAACGGTTCTTCTTGGGTTTTATATTTTATATTTATTTTTTTTGAAATGTGGTTTTCTCCGTTTTCGCCCTTCAGGGTGTGCTCCATGTGATTCTGCACCTAGGAAAAAAAACTTGGCCCAAAACTAGATCCGGACGGGGAAGGTATTGCCATTCAGATGGGTGCGAGGTGTCTTCGACCCCATCCGGCCAACGCTCCGGGACCTATCAGCACCGCAATCATCAATATGATAGCACCGGGAAGGCCTATCCAGGGGGAGGCACTGTCTCAGAACATCCTGGGTGGTAGGCGGTCCCGGATCATGCCGCGACGGTGCCGAGGAGGCGGCACGGTTAGAATGTCGCAAGGAGGACGTTGAATTTGACCTGAACGGTTCTTCTTGGGATTTATATTTTATATTTATTTTTTTTGAAATGTGGTTTTCTCCGTTTTCGCCCTTCAGGGTGTGCTCCATGTGATTCTGCACCTAGGAAAAAAAACTTGGCCCAAAACTAGATCCGGACGGGGAAGGTATTGCCATTCAGATGGGTGCGAGGTGTCTTCGACCCCATCCGGCCAACGCTCCGGGACCTATCAGCACCGCAATCATCAATATGATAGCACCGGGAAGGCCTATCCAGGGGGAGGCACTGTCTCAGAACATCCTGGGTGGTAGGCGGTCCCGGATCATGCCGCGACGGTGCCGAGGAGGCGGCACGGTTAGAATGTCGCAAGGAGGACGTTGAATTTGACCTGAACGGTTCTTCTTGGGATTTTATATTTTATATTTATTTTTTTTGAAATGTGGTTTTCTCCGTTTTCGCCCTTCAGGGTGTGCTCCATGTGATTCTGCACCTAGGAAAAAAAACTTGGCCCAAAACTAGATCCGGACGGGGAAGGTATTGCCATTCAGATGGGTGCGAGGTGTCTTCGACCCCATCCGGCCAACGCTCCGGGACCTATCAGCACCGCAATCATCAATATGATAGCACCGGGAAGGCCTATCCAGGGGGAGGCACTGTCTCAGAACATCCTGGGTGGTAGGCGGTCCCGGATCATGCCGCGACGGTGCCGAGGAGGCGGCACGGTTAGAATGTCGCAAGGAGGACGTTGAATTTGACCTGAACGGTTCTTCTTGGGATTTTATATTTTATATTTATTTTTTTTGAAATGTGGTTTTCTCCGTTTTCGCCCTTCAGGGTGTGCTCCATGTGATTCTGCACCTAGGAAAAAAAACTTGGCCCAAAACTAGATCCGGACGGGGAAGGTATTGCCATTCAGATGGGTGCGCGGTGTCTTCGACCCCATCCGGCCAACGCTCCGGGACCTATCAGCACCGCAATCATGAATATGATAGCACCGGGAAGGCCTATCCAGGGGGAGGCACTGTCTCAGAACATCCTGGGTGGTAGGCGGTCCCGGATCATGCCGCGACGGTGCCGAGGAGGCGGCACGGTTAGAATGTCGCAAGGAGGACGTTGAATTTGACCTGAACGGTTCTTCTTGGGATTTATATTTTATATTTATTTTTTTTGAAATGTGGTTTTCTCCGTTTTCGCCCTTCAGGGTGTGCTCCATGTGATTCTGCACCTAGGAAAAAAAACTTGGCCCAAAACTAGATCCGGACGGGGAAGGTATTGCCATTCAGATGGGTGCGAGGTGTCTTCGACCCCATCCGGCCAACGCTCCGGGACCTATCAGCACCGCAATCATCAATATGATAGCACCGGGAAGGCCTATCCAGGGGGAGGCACTGTCTCAGAACATCCTGGGTGGTAGGCGGTCCCGGATCATGCCGCGACGGTGCCGAGGAGGCGGCACGGTTAGAATGTCGCAAGGAGGACGTTGAATTTGACCTGAACGGTTCTTCTTGGGATTTTATATTTTATATTTATTTTTTTTGAAATGTGGTTTTCTCCGTTTTCGCCCTTCAGGGTGTGCTCCATGTGATTCTGCACCTAGGAAAAAAAACTTGGCCCAAAACTAGATCCGGACGGGGAAGGTATTGCCATTCAGATGGGTGCGAGGTGTCTTCGACCCCATCCGGCCAACGCTCCGGGACCTATCAGCACCGCAATCATCAATATGATAGCACCGGGAAGGCCTATCCAGGGGGAGGCACTGTCTCAGAACATCCTGGGTGGTAGGCGGTCCCGGATCATGCCGCGACGGTGCCGAGGAGGCGGCACGGTTAGAATGTCGCAAGGAGGACGTTGAATTTGACCTGAACGGTTCTTCTTGGGATTTATATTTTATATTTATTTTTTTTGAAATGTGGTTTTCTCCGTTTTCGCCCTTCAGGGTGTGCTCCATGTGATTCTGCACCTAGGAAAAAAAACTTGGCCCAAAACTAGATCCGGACGGGGAAGGTATTGCCATTCAGATGGGTGCGCGGTGTCTTCGACCCCATCCGGCCAACGCTCCGGGACCTATCAGCACCGCAATCATGAAGATGATAGCACCGGGAAGGCCTATCCAGGGGGAGGCACTGTCTCAGAACATCCTGGGTGGTAGGCGGTCCCGGATCATGCCGCGACGGTGCCGAGGAGGCGGCACGGTTAGAATGTCGCAAGGAGGACGTTGAATTTGACCTGAACGGTTCTTCTTGGGATTTATATTTTATATTTATTTTTTTTGAAATGTGGTTTTCTCCGTTTTCGCCCTTCAGGGTGTGCTCCATGTGATTCTGCACCTAGGAAAAAAAACTTGGCCCAAAACTAGATCCGGACGGGGAAGGTATTGCCATTCAGATGGGTGCGAGGTGTCTTCGACCCCATCCGGCCAACGCTCCGGGACCTATCAGCACCGCAATCATCAATATGATAGCACCGGGAAGGCCTATCCAGGGGGAGGCACTGTCTCAGAACATCCTGGGTGGTAGGCGGTCCCGGATCATGCCGCGACGGTGCCGAGGAGGCGGCACGGTTAGAATGTCGCAAGGAGGACGTTGAATTTGACCTGAACGGTTCTTCTTGGGATTTATATTTTATATTTATTTTTTTTGAAATGTGGTTTTCTCCGTTTTCGCCCTTCAGGGTGTGCTCCATGTGATTCTGCACCTAGGAAAAAAAACTTGGCCCAAAACTGGATCCGGACGGGGAAGTTATGGCCATTCAGATGGGTGCGAGGTGTCTTCGACCCCATCCGGCCAACGCTCCGGGACCTATCAGCACCGCAATCATCAATATGATAGCACCGGGAAGGCCTATCCAGGGGAGGCACTGTCTCAGAACATCCTGGGTGGTAGGCGGTCCCGGATCATGCCGCGACGGTGCCGAGGAGGCGGCACGGTTAGAATGTCGCAAGGAGGACGTTGAATTTGACCTGAACGGTTCTTCTTGGGATTTATATTTTATATTTATTTTTTTTGAAATGTGGTTTTCTCCGTTTTCGCCCTTCAGGGTGTGCTCCATGTGATTCTGCACCTAGGAAAAAAAACTTGGCCCAAAACTAGATCCGGACGGGGAAGGTATTGCCATTCAGATGGGTGCGAGGTGTCTTCGACCCCATCCGGCCAACGCTCCGGGACCTATCAGCACCGCAATCATGAATATGATAGCACCGGGAAGGCCTATCCAGGGGGAGGCACTGTCTCAGAACATCCTGGGTGGTAGGCGGTCCCGGATCATGCCGCGACGGTGCCGAGGAGGCGGCACGGTTAGAATGTCGCAAGGAGGACGTTGAATTTGACCTGAACGGTTCTTCTTGGGATTTATATTTTATATTTATTTTTTTTGAAATGTGGTTTTCTCCGTTTTCGCCCTTCAGGGTGTGCTCCATGTGATTCTGCACCTAGGAAAAAAAACTTGGCCCAAAACTAGATCCGGACGGGGAAGGTATTGCCATTCAGATGGGTGCGCGGTGTCTTCGACCCCATCCGGCCAACGCTCCGGGACCTATCAGCACCGCAATCATCAATATGATAGCACCGGGAAGGCCTATCCAGGGGGAGGCACTGTCTCAGAACATCCTGGGTGGTAGGCGGTCCCGGATCATGCCGCGACGGTGCCGAGGAGGCGGCACGGTTAGAATGTCGCAAGGAGGACGTTGAATTTGACCTGAACGGTTCTTCTTGGGATTTATATTTTATATTTATTTTTTTTGAAATGTGGTTTTCTCCGTTTTCGCCCTTCAGGGTGTGCTCCATGTGATTCTGCACCTAGGAAAAAAAACTTGGCCCAAAACTAGATCCGGACGGGGAAGTTATGGCCATTCAGATGGGTGCGAGGTGTCTTCGACCCCATCCGGCCAACGCTCCGGGACCTATCAGCACCGCAATCATCGAATATGATAGCACCGGGAAGGCCTATCCAGGGGGAGGCACTGTCTCAGAACATCCTGGGTGGTAGGCGGTCCCGGATCATGCCGCGACGGTGCCGAGGAGGCGGCACGGTTAGAATGTCGCAAGGAGGACGTTGAATTTGACCTGAACGGTTCTTCTTGGGATTTATATTTTATATTTATTTTTTTTGAAATGTGGTTTTCTCCGTTTTCGCCCTTCAGGGTGTGCTCCATGTGATTCTGCACCTAGGAAAAAAAACTTGGCCCAAAACTAGATCCGGACGGGGAAGGTATTGCCATTCAGATGGGTGCGCGGTGTCTTCGACCCCATCCGGCCAACGCTCCGGGACCTATCAGCACCGCAATCATCAATATGATAGCACCGGGAAGGCCTATCCAGGGGGAGGCACTGTCTCAGAACATCCTGGGTGGTAGGCGGTCCCGGATCATGCCGCGACGGTGCCGAGGAGGCGGCACGGTTAGAATGTCGCAAGGAGGACGTTGAATTTGACCTGAACGGTTCTTCTTGGGATTTATATTTTATATTTATTTTTTTTGAAATGTGGTTTTCTCCGTTTTCGCCCTTCAGGGTGTGCTCCATGTGATTCTGCACCTAGGAAAAAAAACTTGGCCCAAAACTAGATCCGGACGGGGAAGGTATTGCCATTCAGATGGGTGCGAGGTGTCTTCGACCCCATCCGGCCAACGCTCCGGGACCTATCAGCACCGCAATCATCAATATGATAGCACCGGGAAGGCCTATCCAGGGGGAGGCACTGTCTCAGAACATCCTGGGTGGTAGGCGGTCCCGGATCATGCCGCGACGGTGCCGAGGAGGCGGCACGGTTAGAATGTCGCAAGGAGGACGTTGAATTTGACCTGAACGGTTCTTCTTGGGATTTATATTTTATATTTATTTTTTTTGAAATGTGGTTTTCTCCGTTTTCGCCCTTCAGGGTGTGCTCCATGTGATTCTGCACCTAGGAAAAAAAACTTGGCCCAAAACTAGATCCGGACGGGGAAGGTATTGCCATTCAGATGGGTGCGAGGTGTCTTCGACCCCATCCGGCCAACGCTCCGGGACCTATCAGCACCGCAATCATGCAATATGATAGCACCGGGAAGGCCTATCCAGGGGGAGGCACTGTCTCAGAACATCCTGGGTGGTAGGCGGTCCCGGATCATGCCGCGACGGTGCCGAGGAGGCGGCACGGTTAGAATGTCGCAAGGAGGACGTTGAATTTGACCTGAACGGTTCTTCTTGGGATTTATATTTTATATTTATTTTTTTTGAAATGTGGTTTTCTCCGTTTTCGCCCTTCAGGGTGTGCTCCATGTGATTCTGCACCTAGGAAAAAAAACTTGGCCCAAAACTAGATCCGGACGGGGAAGGTATTGCCATTCAGATGGGTGCGAGGTGTCTTCGACCCCATCCGGCCAACGCTCCGGGACCTATCAGCACCGCAATCATCAATATGATAGCACCGGGAAGGCCTATCCAGGGGGAGGCACTGTCTCAGAACATCCTGGGTGGTAGGCGGTCCCGGATCATGCCGCGACGGTGCCGAGGAGGCGGCACGGTTAGAATGTCGCAAGGAGGACGTTGAATTTGACCTGAACGGTTCTTCTTGGGATTTATATTTTATATTTATTTTTTTTGAAATGTGGTTTTCTCCGTTTTCGCCCTTCAGGGTGTGCTCCATGTGATTCTGCACCTAGGAAAAAAAACTTGGCCCAAAACTAGATCCGGACGGGGAAGGTATTGCCATTCAGATGGGTGCGAGGTGTCTTCGACCCCATCCGGCCAACGCTCCGGGACCTATCAGCACCGCAATCATCAATATGATAGCACCGGGAAGGCCTATCCAGGGGGAGGCACTGTCTCAGAACATCCTGGGTGGTAGGCGGTCCCGGATCATGCCGCGACGGTGCCGAGGAGGCGGCACGGTTAGAATGTCGCAAGGAGGACGTTGAATTTGACCTGAACGGTTCTTCTTGGGATTTATATTTTATATTTATTTTTTTTGAAATGTGGTTTTCTCCGTTTTCGCCCTTCAGGGTGTGCTCCATGTGATTCTGCACCTAGGAAAAAAAACTTGGCCCAAAACTAGATCCGGACGGGGAAGGTATGGCCATTCAGATGGGTGCGAGGTGTCTTCGACCCCATCCGGCCAACGCTCCGGGACCTATCAGCACCGCAATCATCAATATGATAGCACCGGGAAGGCCTATCCAGGGGGAGGCACTGTCTCAGAACATCCTGGGTGGTAGGCGGTCCCGGATCATGCCGCGACGGTGCCGAGGAGGCGGCACGGTTAGAATGTCGCAAGGAGGACGTTGAATTTGACCTGAACGGTTCTTCTTGGGATTTATATTTTATATTTATTTTTTTTGAAATGTGGTTTTCTCCGTTTTCGCCCTTCAGGGTGTGCTCCATGTGATTCTGCACCTAGGAAAAAAAACTTGGCCCAAAACTAGATCCGGACGGGGAAGGTATTGCCATTCAGATGGGTGCGAGGTGTCTTCGACCCCATCCGGCCAACGCTCCGGGACCTATCAGCACCGCAATCATGAAGATGATAGCACCGGGAAGGCCTATCCAGGGGGAGGCACTGTCTCAGAACATCCTGGGTGGTAGGCGGTCCCGGATCATGCCGCGACGGTGCCGAGGAGGCGGCACGGTTAGAATGTCGCAAGGAGGACGTTGAATTTGACCTGAACGGTTCTTCTTGGGATTTATATTTTATATTTATTTTTTTTGAAATGTGGTTTTCTCCGTTTTCGCCCTTCAGGGTGTGCTCCATGTGATTCTGCACCTAGGAAAAAAAACTTGGCCCAAAACTAGATCCGGACGGGGAAGGTATTGCCATTCAGATGGGTGCGAGGTGTCTTCGACCCCATCCGGCCAACGCTCCGGGACCTATCAGCACCGCAATCATCAATATGATAGCACCGGGAAGGCCTATCCAGGGGGAGGCACTGTCTCAGAACATCCTGGGTGGTAGGCGGTCCCGGATCATGCCGCGACGGTGCCGAGGAGGCGGCACGGTTAGAATGTCGCAAGGAGGACGTTGAATTTGACCTGAACGGTTCTTCTTGGGATTTATATTTTATATTTATTTTTTTTGAAATGTGGTTTTCTCCGTTTTCGCCCTTCAGGGTGTGCTCCATGTGATTCTGCACCTAGGAAAAAAAACTTGGCCCAAAACTAGATCCGGACGGGGAAGGTATTGCCATTCAGATGGGTGCGCGGTGTCTTCGACCCCATCCGGCCAACGCTCCGGGACCTATCAGCACCGCAATCATGAAGATGATAGCACCGGGAAGGCCTATCCAGGGGGAGGCACTGTCTCAGAACATCCTGGGTGGTAGGCGGTCCCGGATCATGCCGCGACGGTGCCGAGGAGGCGGCACGGTTAGAATGTCGCAAGGAGGACGTTGAATTTGACCTGAACGGTTCTTCTTGGGATTTATATTTTATATTTATTTTTTTTGAAATGTGGTTTTCTCCGTTTTCGCCCTTCAGGGTGTGCTCCATGTGATTCTGCACCTAGGAAAAAAAACTTGGCCCAAAACTAGATCCGGACGGGGAAGGTATTGCCATTCAGATGGGTGCGAGGTGTCTTCGACCCCATCCGGCCAACGCTCCGGGACCTATCAGCACCGCAATCATCAATATGATAGCACCGGGAAGGCCTATCCAGGGGGAGGCACTGTCTCAGAACATCCTGGGTGGTAGGCGGTCCCGGATCATGCCGCGACGGTGCCGAGGAGGCGGCACGGTTAGAATGTCGCAAGGAGGACGTTGAATTTGACCTGAACGGTTCTTCTTGGGATTTATATTTTATATTTATTTTTTTTGAAATGTGGTTTTCTCCGTTTTCGCCCTTCAGGGTGTGCTCCATGTGATTCTGCACCTAGGAAAAAAAACTTGGCCCAAAACTAGATCCGGACGGGGAAGGTATTGCCATTCAGATGGGTGCGAGGTGTCTTCGACCCCATCCGGCCAACGCTCCGGGACCTATCAGCACCGCAATCATGAAGATGATAGCACCGGGAAGGCCTATCCAGGGGGAGGCACTGTCTCAGAACATCCTGGGTGGTAGGCGGTCCCGGATCATGCCGCGACGGTGCCGAGGAGGCGGCACGGTTAGAATGTCGCAAGGAGGACGTTGAATTTGACCTGAACGGTTCTTCTTGGGATTTATATTTTATATTTATTTTTTTTGAAATGTGGTTTTCTCCGTTTTCGCCCTTCAGGGTGTGCTCCATGTGATTCTGCACCTAGGAAAAAAAACTTGGCCCAAAACTGGATCCGGACGGGGAAGTTATGGCCATTCAGATGGGTGCGAGGTGTCTTCGACCCCATCCGGCCAACGCTCCGGGACCTATCAGCACCGCAATCATCAATATGATAGCACCGGGAAGGCCTATCCAGGGGGAGGCACTGTCTCAGAACATCCTGGGTGGTAGGCGGTCCCGGATCATGCCGCGACGGTGCCGAGGAGGCGGCACGGTTAGAATGTCGCAAGGAGGACGTTGAATTTGACCTGAACGGTTCTTCTTGGGATTTATATTTTATATTTATTTTTTTTGAAATGTGGTTTTCTCCGTTTTCGCCCTTCAGGGTGTGCTCCATGTGATTCTGCACCTAGGAAAAAAAACTTGGCCCAAAACTAGATCCGGACGGGGAAGGTATTGCCATTCAGATGGGTGCGCGGTGTCTTCGACCCCATCCGGCCAACGCTCCGGGACCTATCAGCACCGCAATCATGAAGATGATAGCACCGGGAAGGCCTATCCAGGGGGAGGCACTGTCTCAGAACATCCTGGGTGGTAGGCGGTCCCGGATCATGCCGCGACGGTGCCGAGGAGGCGGCACGGTTAGAATGTCGCAAGGAGGACGTTGAATTTGACCTGAACGGTTCTTCTTGGGATTTATATTTTATATTTATTTTTTTTGAAATGTGGTTTTCTCCGTTTTCGCCCTTCAGGGTGTGCTCCATGTGATTCTGCACCTAGGAAAAAAAACTTGGCCCAAAACTAGATCCGGACGGGGAAGGTATTGCCATTCAGATGGGTGCGCGGTGTCTTCGACCCCATCCGGCCAACGCTCCGGGACCTATCAGCACCGCAATCATCAATATGATAGCACCGGGAAGGCCTATCCAGGGGGAGGCACTGTCTCAGAACATCCTGGGTGGTAGGCGGTCCCGGATCATGCCGCGACGGTGCCGAGGAGGCGGCACGGTTAGAATGTCGCAAGGAGGACGTTGAATTTGACCTGAACGGTTCTTCTTGGGATTTATATTTTATATTTATTTTTTTTGAAATGTGGTTTTCTCCGTTTTCGCCCTTCAGGGTGTGCTCCATGTGATTCTGCACCTAGGAAAAAAAACTTGGCCCAAAACTAGATCCGGACGGGGAAGGTATTGCCATTCAGATGGGTGCGCGGTGTCTTCGACCCCATCCGGCCAACGCTCCGGGACCTATCAGCACCGCAATCATCAAGATGATAGCACCGGGAAGGCCTATCCAGGGGGAGGCACTGTCTCAGAACATCCTGGGTGGTAGGCGGTCCCGGATCATGCCGCGACGGTGCCGAGGAGGCGGCACGGTTAGAATGTCGCAAGGAGGACGTTGAATTTGACCTGAACGGTTCTTCTTGGGATTTATATTTTATATTTATTTTTTTTGAAATGTGGTTTTCTCCGTTTTCGCCCTTCAGGGTGTGCTCCATGTGATTCTGCACCTAGGAAAAAAAACTTGGCCCAAAACTGGATCCGGACGGGGAAGTTATGGCCATTCAGATGGGTGCGAGGTGTCTTCGACCCCATCCGGCCAACGCTCCGGGACCTATCAGCACCGCAATCATCAATATGATAGCACCGGGAAGGCCTATCCAGGGGAGGCACTGTCTCAGAACATCCTGGGTGGTAGGCGGTCCCGGATCATGCCGCGACGGTGCCGAGGAGGCGGCACGGTTAGAATGTCGCAAGGAGGACGTTGAATTTGACCTGAACGGTTCTTCTTGGGATTTATATTTTATATTTATTTTTTTTGAAATGTGGTTTTCTCCGTTTTCGCCATTCAGGGTGTGCTCCATGTGATTCTGCACCTAGGAAAAAAAAACTTGGCCCAAAACTAGATCCGGACGGGGAAGGTATTGCCATTCAGATGGGTGCGCGGTGTCTTCGACCCCATCCGGCCAACGCTCCGGGACCTATCAGCACCGCAATCATCAATATGATAGCACCGGGAAGGCCTATCCAGGGGGAGGCACTGTCTCAGAACATCCTGGGTGGTAGGCGGTCCCGGATCATGCCGCGACGGTGCCGAGGAGGCGGCACGGTTAGAATGTCGCAAGGAGGACGTTGAATTTGACCTGAACGGTTCTTCTTGGGATTTATATTTTATATTTATTTTTTTTGAAATGTGGTTTTCTCCGTTTTCGCCCTTCAGGGTGTGCTCCATGTGATTCTGCACCTAGGAAAAAAAACTTGGCCCAAAACTGGATCCGGACGGGGAAGTTATGGCCATTCAGATGGGTGCGCGGTGTCTTTGACCCCATCCGGCCAACGCTCCGGGACCTATCAGCACCGCAATCGTGAAGATGATAGTACCGGTGAGGCCTATCTTGTGGAAGGCACTGTCTCAAAACATCCTGGGTGGTATGCGGTCCCGGATCATGCCGCGACGGTGCCGAGGAAAGGGCACGGTTCGAATGTCGCAAGGAGAACGTTGAATTTGACCTGACCAGTTCTTCTTGTCTTTTATATTTATTTTTTTTGAAATGTGGTTTTCTCTGTTTTCACCCACCAGGGTGTGCTCCATGTGATTCTGCACCTGGCAAAAAAAACTTGGCCCAAAACTGGATCCGGACGGGGAAGTTATGGCCATTCGGATGGGCGCGCTGTGTCTTCGACCCCATCCGGCCAACGCTCCGGGACCTATCAGCATCACAATCGTGAAGATGATAGTACCGGGGAGGCCTATCTTGTGGAAGGCACTATCTCAAAACATCCTGGGTGGTATGCGGTCCAGGATCATGCCGCGACGGTGCCGAGGAAAGGGCACGGTTCGAATGTCGCAAGGAGAACGTTGAATTTGACCTGACCAGTTCTTTTTGTCTTTTATATTTATTTTTTTTGAAACGTGGTTTTCTCTGTTTTCGCCCTCCAGGTTGTGCTCCATGTGATTCTGCAGCTGGCAAAAAAAACATGGCCCAAAACTGGATCCGGACGGGGAAGTTATGGCCATTCGGATGGGTGCGCGATGTCTTCGACCCCATCCGGCCAACGCTCCGGCACATATCAGCACCGCAATCGTGAAGATGATAGTATCAGGGAGGCCTATCTTGAGGAAAGCACTGTCTCAAATTATCCTGGGTGGTAGGCGGTCCCGGATCAAGCCCCGACGGTGCCGATGAAGCGGCACGGTTCGAATGTCGCAAGGAGAACGTTGAATTTGACCTGACCAGTTCTTCTTGTCTTTTATATTTATTTTTTTATGAAATGTGGTTTTCTCTGATTTCCCCCACCAGGGTGTGCTCCATGTGATTCTGCACCTGGCAAAAAAAACTTGGCCCAAAACTGGATCCGGAAGGGGAAGTTATGGCCATTCGGATGGGCGCGCGGTGTCTTCGACCCCTTCCGGTTAACGCTCCGGGACCTACCAGCACCGCAATCGTGAAGATGATAGTACCGGGGAGGCCTATCCTGTGGAAGGCACTGTCTCAAAACATCCTGGGTGGTAGGCGGTCCCGGATCATGCCGCGACGGTGCCGAGGAAACGGCACGGTTCGAATGTCGCAAGGAGAACGTAGAATTTGACCTGACCAGTTCTTCTTGTCTTTTATATTTTTTTTTTTGAAATATGGTTATCTCTGTTTTCGCCCTCCAGGGTGTGCTCCATGTGATTCTGCAGCTGGCAAAAAAAACTTGGCCCAAAACTGGATCCGGATGGGGAAGTTATGGCCATTCGGATGGGTGCGCGGTGTCTTCGACCCCATCCGGCCAACGCTCCGGGACCTATCAGCATCGCAATCGTGAAGATGATAGTACCGGGGAGGCCTATCTTGAGGAAGGCACTGTCTCAAAACATCCTGGGTGTTAGGCGGTCCCGGATCATGCCCCGACGGTGCCGAGGAAGCGGCACGGTTCAGATGTCGCATGGAGAACGTTGAATTTGACCTGACCAGTTCTTCTTGTCTTTTATGTTTATTTTTTTTGAAATGTGGTTTTCTTTGTTTTCACCCATCAAGGTGTGCTCCATGTGATTCTGCACCTGGCAAAAAAAACTTGGCCCAAAACTGGATCCGGACGGGGAAGTTATGGCCATTTGGATGGGTGCGCTGTGTCTTCGACCCCATCCGGCCAACGCTCCGGGATCTATCAGCACCGCAATCGTGAAGATGATAGTACCGGGGAGGCCTATCCTATGGAAGGCACTGTCTCAAAACATCCTGGGTGGTATGCGGCCCCGGATCATGCCGCGACGGTGCCGAGGAAAGGGCACGGTTCGAATGTCGCAAGGAGAACGTTGAATTTGACCTGACCAGTTCTTCTTGTCTTTTATATTTATTTTTTTTGAAATGTGGTTTTCTCTGTTTTCACCCACCAGGGTGTCCTCCATGTGATTCTGCACCTAGCAAAAAAAACTTGTCCCAAAACTGGATCCGGACGGGGAAGTTATGGCCATTCGGATGGGCGCGCTGTGTCTTCGACCCCATCCGGCCAACGCTCCGGGACCTATCAGCATCGCAATCATGGAAGATGAGAGTACCGGGGAGGCCTATCTTGTGGAAGGCACTATCTCAAAACATCCTGGGTGGTATGCGGTCCAGGATCATGCCGCGACGGTGCCGAGGAAAGCGGCACGGTTCGAATGTCGCAAGGAGAACGTTGAATTTGACCTGACCAGTTCTTTTTGTCTTTTATATTTATTTTTTTTGAAACGTGGTTTTCTCTGTTTTCGCCCTCCAGGTTGTGCTCCATGTGATTCTGCAGCTGGCAAAAAAAACATGGCCCAAAACTGGATCCGGACGGGGAAGTTATGGCCATTCGGATGGGTGCGCGATGTCTTCGACCCCATCCGGCCAACGCTCCGGCACATATCAGCACCGCAATCGTGAAGATGATAGTATCAGGGAGGCCTATCTTGAGGAAGCACTGTCTCAAATTATCCTGGGTGCGTAGGCGGTCCCGGATCATAGCCCCGACGGTGCCGAGGAAGCGGCACGGTTCGAATGTCGCAAGGAGAACGTTGAATTTGACCTGACCAGTTCTTCTTGTCTTTTATATTTATTTTTTTATGAAATGTGGTTTTCTCTGATTTCCCCCACCAGGGTGTGCTCCATGTGATTCTGCACCTGGCAAAAAAAACTTGGCCCAAAACTGGATCCGGATGGGGAAGTTATGGCCATTCAGATGGGCGCGCGGTGTCTTCGACGCCTTCCGGTTAACGCTCCGGGACCTACCAGCACCGCAATCGTGAAGATGATAGTACCGGGGAGGCCTATCCTGTGGAAGGCACTGTCTCAAAACATCCTGGTGGTAGGCGGTCCCGGATCATGCCGCGACGGTGCCGAGGAAACGGCACGGTTCGAATGTCGCAAGGAGAACGTAGAATTTGACCTGACCAGTTCTTCTTGTCTTTTATATTTTTTTTTTGAAATAGTGGTTATCTCTGTTTTCGCCCTCCAGGGTGTGCTCCATGTGATTCTGCAGCTGGCAAAAAAAACTTGGCCCAAAACTGGATCCGGATGGGGAAGTTATGGCCATTCGGATGGGTGCGCGGTGTCTTCGACCCCATCCGGCCAACGCTCCGGGACCTATCAGCATCGCAATCGTGAAGATGATAGTACCGGGGAGGCCTATCTTGAGGAAGGCACTGTCTCAAAACATCCTGGGTGTTAGGCGGTCCCGGATCATGCCCCGACGGTGCCGAGGAAGCGGCACGGTTCAGAATGTCGCAAGGAGAACGTTGAATTTGACCTGACAGTTCTTCTTGTCTTTTATGTTTATTTTTTTTGAAATGTGGTTTTCTATTGTTTTCACCCATCAAGGGTGTGCTCCATGTGATTCTGCACCTGGCAAAAAAAACTTGGCCCAAAACTGGATCCGGACGGGGAAGTTATGGCCATTTGGATGGGTGCGCTGTGTCTTCGACCCCATCCGGCCAACGCTCCGGGATCTATCAACACCGCAATCGTGAAGATGATAGTACCGGGAGGCCTATCCTATGGAAGCACTG
>JAMSGZ010000149.1:0-250000 GCA_030272315.1 Paspalum vaginatum
AAGAAGAATTGAGAACCGTTCACACTCCACTTGCAGTAATTTTTTGAAGGAGAGAGTGAACTCACGTAAGATGGAATTATGGACTTGATGTTAATGGATTATATTGGATGGCAAACGAGGAAGAAGGATAATCACTTTCTCATTGATCATATAATATATAGCACATGTACATGCCGATTTAGGGAGTTGTAGAACAAACTACAGCGAACTGAAGTTTGGCTACGCCGAGGCCCGAGCTACAGCCGCAGCGCAAGGCACGTACTCCCTCATGTCTTTTTTATTTTTATTTGACTACGGTTTATTTTTTTTCAAAACTTATAATTCGCCTTATTAAAAAAATTTATGTAAACATATGAAAACACAATTCATACTCAAACTATCTCTAGTGATTAAAAAAATAATAATAAAATAAATGATAAGTAATACAATTTTGTAAATAAGATGAATGATCAAAGTTTTAAGAAAAAATTAAAAAAGAATAGAGGAGCAGTTTGCTGTAGTTGTAGGGACGACAATAGTGCCGTGATGTGTGGATACTCATCAAGTGAAGATCTGATCTTCAACTGTTATCCAACAGGTATATTATCTTTTTTTTTTTTGGAAATGTAGTCACGCAGGCGTTCATACGCGCGCACACTCACCCATATGAACATACACGCACTCTACCTCTATGAGTACCTTTGTGAAACTGGTATGGACCGGCATATCGAGATTCACAAAGTCACCACAGGCGCCTCGCTGTCGATGGAGACGTCGCCTACCGCTGAAAGAATAATACCGTTAAATTATGCGAACACCCGTGTTAAATCGAGAACTTGAACTCGGGTGGACACACACAAGTGATTTTTGGTCCAGCCTGATTCATGTGGCATACCATTTTAATTCATCCCCCACAGCGACTTGTTTGGTTTAGTGGAAGAAATTGAAGGCATTGAGGGGGATTAAGGGGATGTTTTGTTCCTGGTCACCGCATACTAAACTGTATTTGCGGTGGCGCCAAAAAAAAAAAAAAGTCGGCAGCTGCTTGATTCGTGATAACTGAGGAGTTAACATGCTAGACAAAGGATAGCAAAAGCATGTGGCTTTTTAGCCGTGGATTGTGGCGTGGCATTTCTAGCACTAATGTGGTGGCCGGGAATTAGATATGTTCTAAATCAAATTATTCTCAATTTCTTTCGATCCCCTTAGAAACGATGATAGAGAAATAAACCTAAATTACTTGAGGTTTTTTGAAATGGTTGTGAAATACTTTTGGTATCATATGGTACCAATTTATTGCCGTTGATTCAAGGAAAGGGTTTAATAAAATAAATTTAAATGGTATCGAACGTGTTTTTTTTGGAACGAGACTTCTCGCTATCTTCAAGTTGTACTATTTTCTTGGTACCACATGATATCACCAAATTTTAAACGGTTAGATTTTGCTGGATGTACACCTTTCATTCTTTCTGACCAAGCTTGAAAAATCAATTACCACGGTGTAACGTTATAAGATTTTGGATCATTTTTGTGTGGTGAGTTCAAACAAAGTGAAACCTCGCATCCCCCGCTTGCACTCGACCTAACAACACGTTCAGTCACTCGAAGGAATCGTTGTAATAAGGACCACCAGGCAAAGCATAAATCATGATATCGTTCTCACCGATTTTGATCGAAAGAGAAATGAGACGATAATTAATTAACTAAACTACGTTCCAATTGATTCAATTCAAGCAAGCAAAGGTGCAATTACGCGGTACACGGCGCGGGTGACAAGCCTCCAATTTTGCGCTCATCACCACACATCCAGCCATTCACTAATGAGCGCCCCTGCACCTGCAAAGCATACACGCCTTCCCATCTTCGGCGGCTGGCGACGCAAAAACGTAGCATCTGGAAGCCCGTAACCACCACAGGAAGACAGCACCGCGGTAGGCACGAGACCTTTGCCGCTCTCGAGCGCGAGCTGCTTCAAAACAGAGCCCTCCCCTGGCGACGCATGCACACACGCGGCTCCGCTAGAACTGGTTGCCGGAGAACGTCTGGCCGTAGCTCCAGCCGGCGGGCGCGGCGTCGGGGGAGGTGACGGTGCGGCCGTCGCTGGCGGTGACCTTGAACGACAGCGCCTGGCGGTCGAGCATGGCGGTGCTCTGCCAGTTGCTGCCCCAGTTGTGGCTCATGGACTGCCACCCCGTCTGCGTCCCCTTCACCGACACCGCCGTCACGTCGCCGGCGCCGCCCACGTTGGTGATCAGCACCAGGACGAAGTAGGAGTGGCCGGTGATGGTGAACTGCATGCCGCCCTTCTTGGAGCACGCTACCCTGCACACAAGACAAGACAAGACACGCATCAGCACATCGTTCGTCGTTCATATGCGTCGGCGATGGAGACGACGACCCTTCTATACGGCACCGCACGAACCTCCTGTACTGGACGGGCACGACGCCGGCGCCGGCCTGCGCGATCTTGGTGAACACCGGCTCCGCCATGTCGAAGTGTGCCTGCGGCGGGTTGCACCATCCGCCGTTGTCGTTGGCGAGCGCGTAGTTGGGCGGGCAGAAGTTGGTGGCCGTCACCACGGCGGAGCCGGACTGGCAGCTGCGGCTGCCGGTGCACCGGATCTCGAAGCACGCGCCGCAGGTGCGCCCGTTGTTGAACAGCGCGGTGCTCAGCGCCGCCGTGTTCGTCCCGTACCCGGCTTTGTACAGGTTGCCGTACCCGCACGCCCCTCCTGCACCAGCATCAACATCATCGCCGTCAGCCATCAACAGCAGCTTGCGTTGCATCTGCTCAATGCATAGATGGATGTGCGGTGCTCACCCATGGTGCCGGAGGCGTCGCCGCCGCCGTAGAACGTGGCGCGGCCGCTGTTCCAGCTGGAGTCGGCGCCGGCGAACTTGAGCACGGCGGCGACGGCGAGAACCACCAAGCCTAGGGACTCCATGTATATCTTCCTAAAAAGGAGCAACTAGCTGGGGATTTGCACTCACGTACTTGGAGCACCACTAGCTAGGCTCGCCGTTGGTAGCTCAACTTGCTGGAGTGCGACCAGTGCACAGGCAGGATGGTAGCAGGAAGCTGGGCTGGACATATATAGGCGCCTAGTTACTACTGCCTCGGAAGTCGTGAGAAGACAAGTAGTGCTACGTGTACGCAGCAACTTTTTTTTTCTTAATTATTACGGGAAATTTGTTAGAGATATTGCTTCATGATGTACTATTTATATAATCTAAAGAGTCTGAACTCTGAACTAGGGCGGTGGCAAGGCCCACTGGTCATTGTTATCACCCACCATACAGAAGATTCGGCTGTATATATATGTGGGCAATGTTTTATGTTTGGGCGGGAAATTAATACAGTTGGGAACAAAGTAAACTGGTAACATGGGCAAATTGCCCAGTTGGGGCCTTGGGGGCACCTGTACTGCATCCCTAACAAACTGTAATATGCAGGCCCTTTGACTTCACATCTACCAAGAAGAGGAGATCAGATGGTTAATGGGCAATCTGGCCGATCGAAACCTAACAGTTCAAGATTAGGAAAATAGTCCTTTTCACTTCGGCCATGGGCGCGACTTCCAAGTTCGCTTTGACTTTGAGCTCGCTTGAATGTCAAGCCAGTGTTCCATGTGGTAGTTTTGATTGTCACGAGGCCATTGGCCATTTTGTTATTCTGACGATAATATGTCGGCTGCCGTTAAAAACAGCATGTCTGCAGGGTAAACAAGTGGTAGTAGATTCACATTAAACAACCACTGTGAAATTTCTCATGGTTGCACTTTGCATTTTCCAGCTATACAAAATATATACTGTACAAAGTAGGAAGAAGTCCAATTTTAACCACCAAATTATCATTTGGATCCAGATTTGACCATTAAGCTTCGAAACCGGATATTATCGTCCATTAAAGTATTAAAACCATAAATATTTGGTCCCATTGGGTGGTTTCAAAGATGTTTTTTATTTTTAAATAAAAACAATTAATCTAATAACTAATCATTTAAACGATAAAAATATGAAATAAGTACCAATTGTTTTCTAAAAATATAATCTATCTAGCCCTCCAAGTGTCTTATTGTAATTACTGGGAAATGAAATACAGATAACTCTAAGTAGAGTACTAATGAATATATTGCATTTTTAGAAAATTTTGATTCTAGTTTCGTATTTTCCAGTTTAAAATAAATTAGTTATAAATTTTAGATATTAAATAAAATTTGTATTTTAAGGAAATAAAAACCACCATCGAAACCACTAGGTGGACCAAATATGTCCAGGTTTTAATCGTTCGATAGCCGAGATATCCGGTACGATAGTTCAATGGTAAAAAATGGACTTATGCCTACAAAGTATGAGGAGCTAAGTATAGCATTGTTGTGGTGTCAATTGGATGTCTGCAGTTAAAACTTACAACTTACAACCATATTGTTGGTGGAAGGAAATGCAGACCGCAAACAACACCTTACGGCGCTTCTTCCGAAAGCCAAATGATCAGAGAAACCGGATGGTCATAGACTGCCAGCTATTGCAATTTTTGATGTCAATGGTGCATATGACAGACATCAGAAACAATATGCTCATCAGAGACAAAAGGAAGATGAAATTAATCGGCAGAGAAGGCATGCAGAATCGGCTAAGATGAAATGGTAAAGCAAACACTCCTTGATTAAAAATATGAGCTAGTAAGAAAACTGATGATATATGTTCAATCCACATGAAGCAACATGGTACTTCTCACCTATTCATTCAACACCCCACAAAAAAATAGAGTACTTTCTCGTAAGTGAACTGGTAGCAGATCGAAGTTGTTGGAAGCAAGGAGAGCCTACACAAACTCAATCATTTTTGCTAGTCTAATAATATGTTACTTTGACAGCAATTTCTCCCCTAACCTCAAAAGGCAAAAACTTATTGAACAAACAAAAATACACAAAAAACAATAACCAGAAAGTACACGGAAGGAGCTTTGGTATTCTAGGGTGCCGAATCAGTGTTCACGATTCAAGAAGGCACTTGTTTACTGGTTCCAAGAAAGAACACTTGTTTAGCGAGGCTGCACGGCGTGCAAGATGCGGATCAGATGCTCCCGCACATGGCTATGGGTTCCTCGTCATTTGACTCTAGATAAAGGTACCATTTTCGAAAATTTTCTAATTTAATTTTGTCAGGTAATTCTCATTAAACTGATCAGGTGATCACATGGGAACTGTCGTCTCTTGACTTCTAGAACAAAATTAAAGCGTGGGATCATGTTGTGAAATAATCAAGTGAATCGATCCTACACACATGTACATTGAAAATGCTATTATCATTGGCCATTATGTATAAATTCGAGTCTTGGACATGGAATTTGCACCATTACGTTCGGATAAAAGTTGGCACTAGATGTCACCATTACACATATAGTACGGTGCCCGGCCCTTTCTGTTTACAACTACAACACGCCCATGACCTTAATCTAGCTAGGAATGGTGGATTTCGACAATAATGACGCTGCACGAGTAGAGCATGACGAGCGAGTGAACTCTTCCAGATTTGACTCTCTTGCTAATTAAAGTAATTAAGTTGATCATATGTGACACAAGACCATGTTAGCCTCAAGACATCGTCACACACCCGCAAGTATACTAATGAAAGCTGGAAATTTCTTTTTAGAAGAAAGACATATTAACTAAGAACCTTACAATACCAAAGTTTTGAACGAAGCGCAACACACACTCAGCCATATGAACTAAAACATTTGCCATACTCAAGTGACACTCAATTTTATGACTGGACTGCCACGGTGTCATCCATTCTCCTAGGAGAAAATATTCAAAGAAGCCAATCTTGTTAACAGATGCAAAGCCTCCCAAACGAGATCACGTGTATCTGTTCGCTAAAAAATATCCCATGAACACACTCAATGAGCTGCTTCATAAACCTCCAAACGGGTTTCAGAAAAATCATTTCTACGTAGCCGTAAAGATCTAACACATGGCTGTTGCTTCTGTAGGAGCGATGCATAACAATTTGGTTTAACTTTTTATGCATGCGAGATGTTTCAATATGACACAACAAATGTACCTTAAAGTTGATAAGTTACACAACTAAACTCTAACATTCTTTTTTTCTCTCATATATTTTGTTGTAGAGTACATGCGAGTTACCAACCACTTACCATCTGAACATGAAAAATCAGCTTATTTGATTTGCGGAACTTGATAGTCCACCGGACCATCCGATCCAAAAACAAAAACTAAAGCTGCAGTATGTTTGGTTTTGAGTCATCGATTCATCCCGTCCGTCATCTGATTAGTACAAGTAGCTAGCTAGCAAGTGAATATGCCGGACCAATCCATTCTAAGAAAAGCGCTATACCGGACATAATCATGCCAGATGGACCTAACCGGGAAACCAAACATGCTCACATCTCTATACAAAATACAAGGTTTGTTTTAATGCTTTTTATGCATTTTATTACGAATGAGCTGATATATATCATATATATAGCTTATTCAGATGAATAAGTAACACCACTACTAGAGGCGGGCATGCGACGACATTATCTGAAATTTCATTTATAGCGGCAGGAATATTAAGAAATTAAAACATGCAACCTCAAGGCTCATGCGTAGCCTTTTATACCATTTAAAAAATAAGTAACTTATGAGTAGATAAAGTACACTATTCTTTTCAATTCATTTTTCCAAACTTTGTATTGCATATTTGGCGTTCTAAATGAACTTAACTAATCAGTTTTCATCTACAAAATTGTATTTCTTAGCATCTTTCCATACACGGTAATTTTAAAGATGGAACAATATGCCCCTAAATGATCTGAAATGAAGAGGTTGTCACTAAAAGTATTTAGATCTCATCAAGCTCTATAGTTTTGATATAAAATATGCCTTCATCCAACTTCATATGGATTTTTAGAGCTAGTTGTCTTAAGTTGTCTGCCTCTAGGTATTTCTAAAGGCGAACATCTTAATTGACTTCATCTACAAATCTATTTTCAGTAGTCAGTCCCTGGTTAACTTTAATTCTGATTTTTGAGCTTGTCTTATTATTGTTATAAATGAGGTGAACTCATTTATGTTCTAGAATTTGATTTGAAATATTTGTGTGAGTTTGAACGTTATCCTAAATATCAAGATGAAAAAAAGATGAGGTTGGAACTACTATTCTGCAGTATCATTATCTATGGAAGGTTTTAATCCACTCTGGCTATTTGGTTAGCATATGATCCTAGTAAAATTCTTCAAAAGAGTAAGAATTAGGAGCTTCACTCATGTAGCTATTGCTACATAAATTGACATCTCCTTCGAGGCTCGTAAATTGAGACAAAATTTGCTTCTGACCTATGAGATGGCCAATGTCGCATATGTGAGAAAGTTATGAGGCAATGGGTCAGACACCCATAGGGTATGAAGGTGGACAAGTACGGGCTCACAATGTTGACCTAGCCAATGTTGATACAAAAATGATCCATGGGTACTTGTTTCACGCGTGGCACAATTTCTCTATGTACTCGATCCCTTTGCTAAGAAGCCATAGAAGCATGTAGTCGCCTTAGGCAAACAAATATTATTGGAGATGATGGTGTGCACGATGTCGAGGCATACAATGAGTATATGAGATGCAGCTCTTCATAGACCTATAGGCCATAGAAGCAAGCACAAAGAGTGTGAAGCCCTAGGTACACATTGATGCATAACCCAAGATTGTTGCTAGCTAAATAATGTTTCATTCCCGATCACTTATTATGTAATTTAATTTGTTATTGTAATATAATGTCTTTTGGTGATTTCCATGGAATAAAATTTAATAATATGTAAAGGGCCTCAAAAAATAAGGACATCCTACGGAGGCTACCAAATATCCTTGTAGCATCCCCAAAAATACTTGCATAAACTCCATTGGAGACCAGTTCTTTCATGTGTCGTGCATTTGTTTCACCCCTTTTACACATACCAACCATAGCAAAAACATCCATTTACCCCTCTGAGGAAAATAGTCCTCAAGCCTCATGCTTAGTCTAATATTGAGATGTTGCTAGTAAAAAGGCAACATGAACCAATTTAGGGCTAATATGTTTGTAAGAGTATTTGTTTATATTTTCAGAGATGCAAATGATGGACTTAGGGTACAAACGACTCAATGGATCGATTAAAGAGCAAAAAAGAAGACCTAAAAATTACCGAGAAGACCAAAGCGATCAGTGAAGTAAAACCATGGTGTCCTAACTTGGCGGTCCTAATCTTAAAAAGTCCGGTGGTTACATACACCGGATGGAAGAAGCCAAAGAAGGAAGGAGCAAAGGCATGCATCGGTTGTACGATGATTCATAGGACAAGATAGACATATGACATAGTTAAATAAAGATATTGGGTGATTACATACACCGGACTTTCTAGTGATCAGAGTTCGAGGATCAACTCTAATGTCTAGTTGAGATTGTACACACCATACAATCTAGTAAAGACTACGACAATAGCCTTTTCTAAATGGCTCGTTTCAAGGATTGGGCTACGTGCTATATTTTTGTGTTGAGACACATTTTTTAGCATCCAAGTCATCAAGAGTGCTTTAATTGCTTATTAGTTCATGTTTTTAGAGGATTGCTCTTGGTAGCGACCAAGTTCAGTGTTAAGGTTTGCATACATATTTGCTGCCAGGTCATTATGTGCAACAAGTTTGTATGTGTGGTGCTTGTAATCATGCGAGATCCTCTGGAGTATAGAGTAGTCGCCACCTTACTTGTTAAAGGGAGGGATGTCCTTCATATTTTGGCCAAAGCTCAGCTTAGTGGAGATGACTCGGAGAGCATCCAAGTGTGGCCCACAGAATTTCCCACTAGTGATGGGTAGAGGACTAGGCTGGGGGACTAGAGCACCCCTCTCCTTCGACAATATCTATGCATGAACAAAGAAATGATGAAGAAATGAGAAAAGAAAGAGAGGGAGGAGAAGGAAGAACCTAATTTGCATCCTAGATCCACCACTGCCTTGGTGTTGTATGTATCCCTCCACCGTAGCGTTCTCCAACATAATGACCAAGATGCGGCTCGTTAAGCGTAAAAAATTCATCCGCAACATACAGAAGCTGCAAGCAGGTGGTGATCCAAATTAGTAGCCCATCTAATTATATAGTTCATGGCATCAATTAAAAAGGATCACCTCTTCGAAAAAAATCACCTTAGATGATTTGTGGTTAGTTGGCTACTGGCAATACCCCTCAAACTAGCTAGAGACGCATCTAGGTCTTTTGTCTTCCACAAACTCATCAAGTTCTGCATTTAGGTCTGGTACAGTCTTTCCATGATCTAGTGATTCTTTATTTAAGTTTTTTTTTTGGAACACGAAATTTTTTCTATTTTTATGTTCTTCTGTGAAATTTAAAACTATATATACATAATTTCTATAAAATTTGCTGCGTTCCAAATAGTAGCACCATTGGTTAAGGGACACAAGGACCAGCGGAAGCTGCAGCATTCGTCTTTTCAACATTTACAAGCCATGTTGCACACTCGCCTATAAAATTGGTGCCAACAAATTGGTGTTAGTTTATGTAAAAATGACGCCACGTACTCCATATGTATCTGTTTTGTTCAGGAATGATTGTAACGTGATTGCCTCTAAAACAAAGGCGCTCAGATCTTTGCATACTCACTCCGCCCTCACATACAGTGTTTTCTGAGTTTGTCTTAAATCAAACAATTTTAAGTTTGACCAAAATTTATAGAGAAAAATATTGACACCATCACATTGAAAAACTAACTTATGAAAATATGGTTAATGATGGATCTAATAATGAACAGTTAACATAAAAAATATCGTTGTTTTTTTTATAAATTTGGTCAAACTTTGAAATAGTTTGACTTAGGACAAATACAGGAAACACTATGTTTCAGGACGGAGGGAGTATATCCATTGAGCTTATTTCCTTCTGTGATGGGATATAATATCATTTAGGGTATGAAAAGGACGCTGAGAGTAGAGACACATGTCATTTTCTTTCAGCCAAGGAAGACTAGGAAACAGTGATACGCGGAATATGATTCTATGAATCACGTTCACGGTTCATCGTTTCACTAACTAGCTGGGCCAAATGCCATCTAATCAGGCAATTACAATGGATCGTGGGCTTTACATCTTGGCCCGTGTTATAGTGGATCCTCTCTTGCTTTTCCTTTCCGGCCGAGGTCATCTTTCCGCCTTTTTTTAAGACAAGCTAAGGCCACAATCCGTGGGCTTTCGATGTGGCCCAATTTTACATTAATTCCTCCAGCCCTGCGATTTGTGCCACTTCTCCAGGCCAAGATCATTTATTCTCTTTTTTTTTATATATAAGACAAACCAATTGGGCAAATCCTATAGAGTCACTAGTGGGCTATGTTTCTTGCGAAACTTTTCTTATCCCTTTGCATCAAAATTCGTTTCCACCAAAAACAATAATGTTGTAGATTTAATAAAATATCCTAGTTTCGGAAGAACAATGTTTTGTGCTTACGGAAAAAATATCTTAGCTTCTCATGAAGGGTATTGTACCTTTACAGGAAAATATTCAAAACACAACATTCTACCTTCGGAAAAATAATATTCTAGTTTCAAAGATATTCCATCTTCACAATAAAAATGTTTGAGCTTCATCAATAAATGTTCTACACGCGCGCACATGCACAGAAAACTAGAAGAATAAAGGTCAAAAGTTGGCCAAACCAAACTTACGAAATACTACCTCCATTGTTTTTATTTGTCGTTATGACATAAACAGCTAGTTCATTTTGTAAAAAAAAATTCTTATCGGAATGACAAACATGGCCGAGCGGAGGGGGTACGAATTTGTGGTGCACAATTATTTAAGCTTCCAAAATGTTTGCTTTACTGTCGTGCACAGACATTATGTCCTGCTGCAAGCATCCGGCCAGTCGTTGGGACGGTAGACTTGCAGGGGCACTGACAGGGCAACAAACAGGGGTTGGCCTGCCCAATTCAAGCACGTTTTATCCGCACAATAACACAGTAGTAGCAGCATTCACAATCACAAGAGACAGGCCACTTGTTTCCATTGCAGCCAGAAAAGACACCCTGACCGATGATAATTGCGTACACAGCGTCTTCTGTGTGTCTGTCTCTCTCTGCCCTGGCCTCTTTCAGCAATCATTGACAGTCGGCGAGCTCGAGCTAGGAGCCGTTGCGGTCGGGCTTGTTGCCGGCGGTGTTGCCCTGCTCCTGCCCGGCCGGACGCAGCAGCTTGCTGATGTCGCCGGCGATGAGCTCCGCGTCCTCGCAGCTGCCGTAGATGCCCCTCCTCACCATGCCCGCACAGTACAGCCCGTTGTCCCCCTTCCAGTGCTCCGGGTAGCTCCGCGCCGCCATCCCGTCGTCGCCGATCAGACCGTCATCGCTCTGAATTATTAGAATTACCATTTTGTTTCCATTAAAAGAAATAAAAACTAAACCAACCTCAGCTCAAATTAAAACCACTACTACTATTATTTGAGAATAATGCATATTAGAAGTTTAGAACATGAGTTTTTGTGAGCAGCTAGGGAGAGCATGCGTGCAGAGATGAGACCGGCCGGTCCAAGCTTTGCTTCCCGGCAAAGTCTCACGCATGTTCTCATGCACGGCACACGGCTGTAGCTTTTCTCGCTCGGAGAACAGCTGATATCATGGGTGCAAATAATGTGCAATGCAAGCTTCTTTTCTCATGCATGCATGATGATTGATGCAGCAGCATATACGGGTGCATGTGAATGCAGTCACACATCATGCATGCGCATGCGCCGATTAATTCAGATTTACCTTGAGCCACCGCCTGACGGTGCTCCGGTAGCCGGTGGCGAAGACGATGGCGTCGAAGGGGTGGCGCTCGCCGTCCGCGAACTCGACGACGTTCCCGCGGACGCTCTTGGGTGCGGCGCGGAGGACGCGGACCTCGCCGGTCCTGATCTTGGCGTAGGTGCCGACGTCGACGACGGGGTAGGCCGGGGTGGTGAGCTTCATGGTGAAGGGCCCCACGGCGGGGCGGCGGAGGCCGTGCCGGGCGGTGTCGCCGAACACGACGGCGCACATGAGCAGCACCAGCTTGTCGATGATCCACACGGGCAGGTACGGGTACAGCGCCATCGCCACGTTCCAGATCTCCTTGCTCACCAGGTGAAGCTGTATATGTGCATGCAATGCAAGCATCCAGCCGTCCGGACCCGCGGTAAAAACGACAATTAATAGGCGCGATAAGTTAGCTGTTTGTTTGAGTTGGTAGCAGCTGCGCGCCATGATTATTCAGTCGACAGAAAAAAGTGTCGTGTATTTTCTCACATGCATCTAGAACTGGACTCCTAGTCTATCTCTAGCGTTTTAAATTTCTTTATGTGAGTATATTTCTAGCGTTGGTTGCGTACTGCACTAGTGCAGAGGGCAGAGCCCAAATGTCCACAGAGCGCAGACAAGATTGACTAAATTATGTACTGCATTCGTGCCACAGGACAAGGGAGTGGCCAAACCTCGATGAACAGCGATCTTATAATAATATCTTTCAGTTGATTCTATTTCGAATTAAAAATATCATATACTAATGATCAGAGGCCAACATACAGTACTCCTCATATATATATGCTCATGTGTACGTACAGAAAATATCTATGCTTGATTTAATTTGTTGTATTGATCATCGATGTGGACCATCCATTGGGGTATCCAATAATGGATCCACGATGGGTCACAGAACGCGACATGCAGCAAATGCTGATAGCAAATAGCAGCCTAGCAGGATGCAACGAGCAGCAACAGAGACGCAGGATTAGGGAGGCAAGCATGCATGCATGGTAGCGTGGGCCTCGGATGGAGAGGAAGACGACACGTGAGAGGCCGGGTCAGGACGGGAGGGGCAGGCCGGGGGCAGTACTGACCTCGCCGCGGACGACGATGGAGGTGATGGCGCCGGCGGCCGCGAGGTCGTAGGCGATCTCCATGCCGGAGTTGCCGGAGCCGACGACGAGCACGGCCTTCCCGCGCATCCCCTCGGCCGACCGGTACTCGGCGGCGTGCATCACCTGCCCCGCGAACGCCTCCAGCCCGGGCACCTCGGGCACGAACCTCTCGTCGTTCTCCCCGGACGCGACGACCAGGAACCTGGCCACGTACCGCTCGGCGCTGCCCGTGGCGAGGTCGACGGCCTCCACCTCCCACCGCGCGGCCACCGGGTCGTACCGCGCCGACCGGACCTCGCGGCGGAGGCGCGTGCGCACGGCGAAGCGCGCAGCGTAGCCGTCGAGGTAGCGGGCGAAGTCGTCGCGGGGGAGGTAGGTGGGCGCGTCGTCCGGGTGCGGCGCGTGCGGCAGCGCGCAGTACTTCTTGGCGAGGTGGAGGTGGAGGCGGTCGTAGGCGCGCTTCCGCCACAGCGACCCCACGCAGTCGTCGCGCTCCAGGACCAGGCTGCGCACGCCGCGCAGGGACAGGCACGCCGACACCGCCAGCCCGGACTGCCCCGCGCCCACGATGATCACCTCCTCCTCCGCCTCCGCCGCCATGGCCGCGCGCTCTCCCGACGCCGCCCGAGGTCCTGGACCTGGAGCTGAGGGTGCCGGCGGAGGGAGGGATGAGGCTGCTGCGAGTGCACGTGAAGAAAGAGAGGAGTCGGAGCAGTAGAAGGCAAGCGATTGCCATTGCATTTTTTTTATGAGAACCGATGTCACCAGTGCCGTTGGGCGTCCAAAACACGACGGAGTAAGCTGTGAACAGTGTACACAGGAAAAAAACATGTAATATGATGGTGCCGGAGCGGTGAGAACAGCGGAGGTGCCGAGGTGGGACCGTAGGTTGGTGGAGCCGCGGAGGCGCGACGGCCATGTACTTCGGTTTCAGGTCGGGGATGTTTTGATTTTCAGGCTAAATTTTAACCGTCTAAACGGTGAAACTAATTTATTAAGTCTAATTAATCTATAATTAGCAATTGTGATGTTACGGTAATCATTCGATGATTATGGATTAATTAGGCTTAATAAATTTCTCATCTGTGTAATTAGTTTTATAATTAGACCATATTTAATATTTCTAATTAGCGTCCAAAACTTCGATGTGACGTGCTCTAATTGATAATCCAAACACTCATTGAATTATAACTGCTTCCTACGTATTCATGATCGTCCTTTCAGCTGATTGACTGATTCCTCGCAATGGACACAGGACTCGCACGCTCGCGCGTGCCGCACTGAGACCAGTGCGACGGGAATGCTATCCTTCGCCACAGCGTGTGCTCCTGATTTGTGTTCTTTTGGTTTTTTTACGTAACATTCAACGGTAAACCCGCATTCTCTCCTTCTTTTTATATAATATAGCAGTGCTCCTACTAATTTTTCAAAAAAAAAACACCAAAGGATTTCCGGGCATGTATTATCACTGCAGCGACTTGGAAACAAATCGTTGCCCAAGCATTTCCAAGCATGAATTTTGGTCCACCGTCTATCTTCTATCTCAACCTAAGAACTCACTCCTTCTCTTCTTCCATCTCCAAGCTACTCCCTGTTGTTTCTAGGAGGGTAGGGTTTCTAGGTTGTTGGGGGTTCAAGTGGTTGTCTGAGATACAGGGATGATCGGAGGTGCTGGGTTGCAGGCGGCGATAGCGGTTAGGGGCGGGGCTCTGCCGACCGCGGGGCGGCAATGCATCCTGTAGAAGGTGGCTACGACAAGAGCATCACGGTGCTGCTTCGGCGAAGTGTAGAATCAATCGACGTGGTGGAGGCAGTTAAGCCAGTTACAGCAGCCACTGCCACCGGAGACAGAGCAGTGTCGGCGGCAGGAGAGCTGGGCCATGTGACGGCCTTTCGACCTAGGCTAAGGTAGGCGCCATGCGTGAACGACGGCCACTCGGTTGTGCAGAATCAGGACTCATGAGCTAGGAAAGAATAGTGTCGTAGTGGCTAGGATTTACCGACGATTTTGGCTGCATGGCAGTCTTCAAAAGATGCTCTGCAGTGATGCTAAAATTTAGACTAGCCATTTTGATTTGTCAAAATTTTGGCGCGAACTGTTTTGACACCGCTTAGCCTTATGTCCGTTGGCCCCGTCCTGCGTTGGCGGTAGCGGTGTCTGCCTGTGTTTTACTTTGGATTTTCTGGTACACCTGCATGACAGCTACTTACCTACCGCGCTCAATGACTACATCTGCATGTGCTTATAGTAATAAGACCGTGCCAAAAGTCGTGGTTAGGTGATGCTAAGGCTAAATTCAGCCGTTGCTCTATATCCATTTCTAAAATTAAATAGACAGCTAGCTATTGTTCTTCACTGTAGACTGAGAGTGGAACAATGACAAGAGATGAAGTATAGAGAAACTGCTAGATTCAGCCTAAGATTTTTCTATATATCTACGCTAAGATATTATACAACTTCAGCTCTCAAATTTTGTTCCTTATAAAAAAACTCTCAAATTTTGTCTAGAATACAAATATAGAATTATGCCTTTTCCTTTCAAGGTGAGTGAACGTGTGATTGCCTATTTTCTTATTTTTTAAGGTGCTTGTAAATTTGATCGCTTGTTTTTTCTCTATATAAGTGCATTTGCACAGCTTTCCATGATTGATAACATGATCTTACTATTACTAATTGGAGGCTCTTTTTAGAGACAACGTTAATTCTCACCAGACGCGCTAGGAAAAAAAGATAAATCCTAGAAATTCTCATAAAAATCAGAAATATATAGCCGTCCATCATGTAGCTCTAATAATATTAGCCATTAGATCTAATAATTTTTTAAAAAAAATTACCACTATGACATTACGAAAGACAAATTAAAATAATCCACTAAATTTGTATATAAATTACTTCCATGTCATTACGAAAGATAAATTAAAGTAACCTCAAAATTTTCATATAATTAGCCACCATGTCACTATATAAGACAAATTAAAATAATCACATCTAATATTAGTAAAGATAAAATAAAATAACATATAAACTCTAAGTTACAAAAATATGTTTGTAAATTATCAACTAACGCTACTATTAAAGCTATCGATCGATTTTTAATTTATATATCTCACAAAACTCTAGTACGCGCATAAGTACGGGTTGATGGACTAGGTAGTTAAAGGCATGCGGTAGTGGTTATTCTCATGACTAATACATTTCCAGCAGGAGTGGTTGCTTCGCTTATTCAGTGGCAATGTTCTATGGGATTCTTTTCTTTTAGTTAGGTTTCAATGATACTCTATTTTTTTTATTTAACGTGGTTGATTTTTTTTTCAAAACTTTAGTTAGTCATCTTATTTAAAAAATTTGTGCAAACATGTAAAAATACAATACATGCTCAAACTAATCTTTATAACTTATAATTTTTTTGAATAAGACGAGTGATTGAAGTTTTGAAAAAAAATCAATCGCATCTTCGTTAAATAAAAGAGAAAAGAGGGTGTACAATGTTATGTCGCTGTCTCACTTGGACATGCTGGGTCTCTTGTTTCTTATTAGCTGATATGGTACAAATAAATGGTAGCTTCGGTAGTGGTGGTGACGAGTTCCTGCCGCGGGCTAAGGGGATATACAAGCATATGACATTATATATGCATATGAATGATACACATAAAATGGAAAACACTAGGCAAGCAACACAGGTGTTCCCCCACAGCTCAAAGAAGGGAACACACCGAAGCAAACTTACCTTTATATACCATAACTCTCAGAACGATGTGTCTTTGGAGTTGAAGATACAGGACCATCAATCCATCATGATCTCTAGAAAGGTGAAAAAACTAAAGTAGCTCACCATAGATGTTGGTGCCTTTTTTCTAAATTTGGTCAAAGTTAGAGAAATTTTACCAAGTTAAAGTGAACTACCTCTAGAATTTAAAAAAGAGGAAGATATATAGACTCAAATGGTTTCCAATAAAGATGCAGATGGATGACCACCAAATCAAGACGCCTTGCTCAACTAGTTTCAATCCTAGTTTCAGCTCATTAGCTTTACGCAAATCTTACTGTGTATAAAAGTTGTTTCTCGACGCAACCTGGACACACTGACACTGTATGGTGTTCCTCATTATGAGAACCCAGATTGGTGAGACCAGCCACTACAAGAAATTAAATGATACTTTCTCATCGGCTCAAGTTATTTTTGTCGGTTCCTATAGGCAACCATAGAAACTATCTACTATATTTTTGTTCGAGAGGCTACGATCAACACAAACCAAATATTAAACATCTCAATAAGTATATGCATGAGCATTAATTTTATAAGAAACTTTGAGCCTTGTTTGCATGAATTTGGAGTCAGTTAAAAACTTAATTTAAATGCATGGTTTATGAAGAAGTTTGCATTTTCACTATATAGGACACATGCTGGAAGTTATGTTGAACACCTCTAGTCCTGAAATTATGACTTTAGGTGTGTGTGGGGTGGGTGGGTGGGTGGGTGGGTGTTTCTAGATTTTAGGAAACCATCTTCGACGCCAAACAACTTAGGAAAAAATAAAAAATAGTATTGCAAGAAGAATTCTATATTCCAAACTTTATTAGCTTTGATGCCGGACTCTAGTAAAATGGATTGTAGGGGTGCCTATATTTCCAGAGTTTGCTTTTTTTTTTAGTTGGTTAGATCATAAACTTGCTTCTCTCGCTTGGTCTCCGGCGTCTGGCGGAAGGACTGGGCCATGTTTGGTTACGCTTAAAATTGGATTTAACGTGAAAATCACACCCAAACACTTTGTTTCTCTCATAAGCACGCTTTCCTGTGATCCTCCTCCACGTGCAAAACTCAATTCTCCGTTTTGCAGCCCCAACCTCGCATTTCTCAAACACGAGGATTATTCACAAGGTCTTTCCCTCCCTAGCTCCCTCTCTGCTTGCGGCCACAGCCGGCC
Source organism: Paspalum vaginatum (assembly GCA_030272315.1). Classification (NCBI taxonomy): domain Eukaryota; kingdom Viridiplantae; phylum Streptophyta; class Magnoliopsida; order Poales; family Poaceae; genus Paspalum; species Paspalum vaginatum. The sequence goes on from JAMSGZ010000149.1 coordinate 17,825, forward strand.
TTCCCACGCAGCCTCCTCCCACGGTGCCTCCTCCTCCCTCCCGCTAGGACACCCCGCCTTCGCCTCCAAGCTCTGCGCCACCTCTGCCTCCAAGACAGCATCGGCCTCGCCTCCATCGGCCTCTCCAAGCTCACGCTGCCGGGACACCTCCACCTCCAAGCCAGCCTCGGCCTCGCCTCCGCTGGTGCCTCCTCCCGCCGGCTGCTCGTCCCGCCTGGCCGGTGCCTCGTCCCGCCAGCGGCTCCGTCCACCTGACTGGCGCCTCCTCCCGGTCGACAGTGAACAGCCTACTGAAGATAATCAAGATTGCCAAATACCTAGATTTTTCACACCGCAGATTCCGTGAAAAACCTACTTTTCTGATAAGCGAGACTGAAAAAAGCATAAACAAACTGAGCCAACCACGAGGCCTCGGCCACATTTGGCGTAGGGACGAACGAGATGATTGGGCTGATCGCATAAACCATGCAATCGACGTTAATCTTATTCATCTGTGTTTGTACTCGCGAGCTGTCGTGTGTCAATCATGCATGTGTATATATCTCGATCCTCTTAGATCACCATCATCATTAGTCCCACTGTTAGCAGGGCCGGCATAATCTAAGGCCCTGTACAAAATTCTAAAGTGGAGCCTATGTCACTAGAACTGTTTGTTAAATACATGTAGAACAATTGATTTATGTATACACAAAAGTCGAATAGAACGAAAATATCAACCTAATGAACTTCATACGAAGAAGTATTAAGAATAAAATAGAAGTACATAATTAAATTAAAAAGATTATCTGATGTTATGTGTCCTGGCGGCGTCGAGCCTCGGAGTTGGCGACTAGAGCTGTGCTGATATCCCCTAGTATTGTGGCAACCATGATCAGATGGTAGGGCTATGGCTCGCGCAATGGATATTAGGCATTGATGAAGAACAGCTGACTCCATCTCCGTGCGAGCGACTCGCGATAAACGACATAGCTGTGACGTTTCCATCGTCCGTGGTGTGCTACGCAGGCCTCAGCGGATTACATCCACTTTCGGGCTAAGAACCATTTAGAACGTAAGAGCTTCATAAAAATCGTATATCGATTTCATAAAAACACATAGAAAAACTAAGTAAAATCCCCGCGTTCCAAATAGACAAGTTCGTTGGGCACCAGAACCTTCTACTTCTTTTAAACTGCACTAGATAAATTACCATAGGGCTGAAAATTGGAGCCCCCAGAGAATGGGGAGCTAGCTGTTCCCGCAGACCGGTTGCAGATGCACCGGTTCTGTTAGCCGCCACACCTATAATCAATTAGCTCTAGCTTGACCTTCGCTGGAGGGCCTCTGGTAGGTAGAATGGCCATAGCTTTCAAATCCAAACTCCAATCGAACATTCACAATTTACACAATAATCATTCACAAAAGAGACAAGCAACTTGTTTCCATTGCGGTAAGCACTGCTCTTTCAGGCATCGCATAGTAATACATACATATGACAGTCGGCGAGGAGCCGGCCGGGGTGATGGTAGACGTTGCCCACGCATCCGACGGACGCGAATGCTGCTCGAGCTATCTAGTAGCCGTTGCGATGGGCATGGCCGGGCTTGCCAGTGTTGGCCTGCTCCTCCTCAGGGTGCAGCAGCTTGCTGATGTCGCCGGCGATGAGCTCCGCGTCCTCGCCGCTGCCGTAGACGCCCCTCCTCACCATGCCCGCGCAGTACAGCCCGTTCTCCCCCTTCCAGTGCTCCGGGTACCTCCGCGCAGCCATCCCGTCGTTGCCGATCAGACCGTCCTCGCTCTGAAGAAATCATTGGTTTCAAATATAATTGCGGCTATAACTTTTCACTTGGAACAGCTGATACCATGGGTGCAAAATGTGAAATTTGCTAGCTTTTGTCAGTGCACTGCAGTGTCACAGTGTGCAGTGCATGTCATGATCAGACCATGATGCAGTATCTGGCCGGTGCACCGGCCCAAAAGTTGCCTGATAGAACGATGTCAATGAACACATGCATGGGCATTATACCTTGAGCCACCGCCTGACGGCGCTCCGGTAGCCAGTGGCGAAGACGATGGCATCGAAGGGGTGGCGCTCCCCGTCTTCGAACACGACAACGTTCCCGCGGACACTCTTGGGCGCGGCAGGTAAGACCCGGATCTCGCCGGCCCTGATCTTGGCGTAGGTGCCGACGTCGAAGACGGGGTAGGCCGGGGTGGTGTCCTTCATGGTGAAGGGCCCCATGGCGGGGCGGCGGAGGCCGTGCTGGGCGGTGTCGCCGAACACGACGGCGCACATGAGCAGCACCAGCTTGTCGATGATCCACAGGGGCAGGTACGGGTACAGCGCCATCGCCACGTTCCAGATCTCCTTGGTCACCAGGTGAACCTGCGAGCATGCCATCCGGAATAAAACAACAAACATGATTAGTTGTTTGAGCGAAGCAGTTGTTGTGCATCATGATAATGGCTGGCAGCTGCGCGTCGTGATTTTTGGAGGCCAGGCTATCATCCGTTGCAGTTCTATGCATTCCATGCAATTCTACAAAATTTCTCTTAAATTAAATTAGAGCATATTCATTCAAATTCTTGCAAATTGGGTAGTCATGAAATGTCCCAGTTTTTTATTAGCAATGTGATTATATGTCTTGTTGACTAAAAATAAATGCAATTAGTGCCTAGTGTCCCACTATCTTTTTTTAATCCAGTGTCCCACTATCAATATTCAAATAGTCTTTTTTTCTTTTAAACAGAACTAAAGTCGAATACATAACTGGGTATAGATGCATGTTATATCCCACTTTCAATATTCAATCATCTTTTCATCCATATAATAAAAACTAAACTCAACTCGAGTGTATAATGTTTTGCTTGTCAAGTTAAAGGGAATCAAGAACTAAGGCGTAGCGGTGGAAGAGGCGACAATGGGGCAGCAGGCTATATTCCTGTGAGGCAGGTGCCTAAAAGGGTTTCATGTGAAGATGCATTAGCATTTAGCAAGGGATATGTTATCGTGCACTTTTAGTCCTTTTTTTAGAGTTGTTGAACATCATGTCTTCTAACTCTATGTTACATTTGTACCGTTTGGTCGTGTTGTAAGAGAATATAACAAATGTTTGGTGTACGTAGGTGGGCCTAATTTATCTAGGGTTGTTGCTCAATCATATATATGTAGCCATGTTGAGGACTGTTCACCACCCCTATATATATGAACAAAGGTGCCGCCTCCCAAGTCGCAAGGTAGGTGAAGTATCCTCGTCATCCTTTCATCATCATATGATTCTATACAGGGTCTTGCCGATATATTCCGTCCGATCAGAGATAACCAGGATGTGTTTAGAAAACCATATACTTAGAACAAGCCGCCGCTATCTCCGAATATATAGCTGTTTGATAAGGATTCTGCTATTTACTTCTACGTACAATTTAGCCGCTATTTATCGCTATAGCTTCATTTAGCCGGCCATTAGCTGTTTTAGGAGGCCAACCGCTAAAGTCTTTAGTCCGTTATTTAAAACATTGATTTCAGGACAAAGAAAGTATATGGTATGGGTATATGTAACATACTCCTATATATATATGTGAAATTTATACATTTGATTGATCAGGACCATCTCCACTGGGGGATGTATAATGGCAACATGCTAATAAAGATAGGATTCAAGCAGCGAAGGACGATACAGAAATCACGCGGGTGGATATGGACCAAGTGCCATAAGAGCTGGCCGCGCGCATGGAGATTGGAGAGGGGAGTTCCGGATAAGAGTGTCCTGTGGCGTGCCAGGGCACTAGTACTGACCTCGCCGCGGACGACGATGGAGGTGACGGCGCCGGCTGCCGCGAGGTCATACGCGATCTCCATGCCGGAGTTGCCGAAGCCCACGACGAGCACGGCCTTTCCGCGCATCCCCTTGGGAGACCGGTAGTCGACGGCGTGCATGACCTCGCCGGGGAACGCCTCCAGCCCGGGCACCTCTGGCACGAACCTCTCGTCGTTCTCCCCCGACGCCACGACCAGGAACCTGGCCGCGTACAGCTCGGCGTTGCCCGTGGCGAGGTCGACGGCCTCCACCTCCCACCGCGCGGCCACCGGGTCGTACCGCGCAGACCGGACCTCGCGGCGGAGGCGCTTGCGGACGGCGAAGCGCGCCGCGTAGCCGTCGAGGTAGCGGGCGAAGTCGTCGCGGGGCAGGTAGGTGGGCGCGTCGTCCGGGTGCGGCGCGTGCGGCAGCGCGCAGTACTTCTTGGCGAGGTGGAGATGGAGGCGGTCGTAGGCGCGCTTCCGCCACAGCGAGCCCACGCAGTCGTCGCGCTCCAGGACCAGGCTCCGCACGCCGCGCAGGGACAGGCACGCCGCCGCCGCAAGGCCTGACTGCCCCGCGCCCACGATGATCACCTCCTCCTCCGTCACCACCGCCTCCGGCGCCATAGCCGCCGCTGCCCCGTGCTCCAGGCGAAGGAGAGAGGAGAACGGTACAAGCCAGGTGATTGGCCTTTCCGTATTTTTCATTTGGATTGGAGACTTTATATAGTAGACCTGCAAGTGGTGGTTCAGGTCGTCCCTTTTGTGGTAGCTCCGCTCCTGGCTGGATGCGGGAGCGAGACGACGCCATCGTGAAAAGGCGCGCGCCACCTCGCCGTGAAGTTTCCCTCCTGATAGAACTCGTCGCTGCAGAACTCGCGGAGTCGGTGGGACACTGGGACCTGCCTGCCAATCATCAAAAGACTGTTTTCTTTTTAGTAAACTTGCACCGGTATATCTGTAGGTCCATAAACTCACCGAGTATTAAACTTGTTTCAGGTCTCATTCTAATCCAAACGGATTGAGTTTAACCCTACCGTCTAGAGCTAACATGTGGATCCTACCATCAATGTATCTCTTCTCTCCTGCTCTCTCACCCCTCCTGCATCTCGCATGTTATCGCCACCACCTGTCTGCCTCGCACCCTCGCCACCTGTCACCGCCATGCTTGCCTAGCCGCCTACCCTGCCCTTCTCACCACCGCCCCAACTCAACGCTTTGTTTCTTCTCCAGTTCTCCTCACCACACCTCGCCCCTGCCCGCCACCATCCCATGGCCACCACCTTCCCTGCTCCCTCTCTCCCATAGCGGTCGCGGTGGAAAGTGGGGCACTGTTGTGCCATGGCTGAGCGCAGCCACCACCATGCCCATGCCACCTTCGTTGCACTCGCCCACCTCGTCGGATCTAGTCGCTGTGTGCACCGCCACGCATGTCAACCTCGCACGGCTGCCCCTGTGTACACTCACCTTGCCGTCACCACCACCGTTGCACGTGGCCTGTGCGGGCGGAGCACCGGTGAGGCGGAGAAGTGATGTTGCTGTGGATGAAGTGAGAGAAAGGCAATGCTAGCGGCACCGTGAGCTGGAGAGAGGGAGGAGCAAACCATCGCGCCACCGAGATGGAGAGAGGGAGGAGCAGCCCGCGAGCTGGAGGGCGGAGAAAGCCGACGGCGCCATGAGTTGGAGGAAGGGGAGGTGCGGTGGATAAAGGGAGGAGCTCTGTGGCGGTGGCGCAAGCTGGAAGAAGAAAGGGACGAGGAGGTGATGGGCATGGCGACTGGGTGCGTGCGCAGCGGCTGTGCACGACGGCGGTGATCCGCGATGTCGGCGACACCCTTCCCCTCTTTTCCTCTTGCTCTGTTGCCGCCATGCCTCTTCCCTCCTCAAGCTCTGCCACCTCGCTCCTCCCTCCCTCCAGCTCTGCCCTCCAGCCCGCATGGATTCCACCATCCTTCGCATGCTCCACTGCCTTGCCCAGGTGAGGAGAGGAGAAGTGGGGAGTGAGAAGAGGGCAAGTGGAGGAGCTTGGGCGCCGATGCTACGAGGAGGGGAGAAAGCAGGGTAGGGTGGAGGGGGGAGTCGGCAAAAGGTGGGCATACTGGTGGGCGGCGAGGCGGGCACGGCGGCGGGGGTGGGCGGGATGCGGGACAACTGGAGGAGTGAGAACAGAGGAAAAAGAGGGAGAAAAGATACATAGGCTGACAGTGATACGTAGGACCCACGATCCATTTGGATCAAAATAAGACTCAAAATAAATTTATGGACTGATATGACATATTTTGTGAGTTTATGAATCGGCCTGACATACCGTGCAAGTTTAAAAAATGGGTATAAATTTTGTTTTTTTTCAATTTAGTCGATTAACTCGAATGGCCTGTCCCCATCCCTAGTCTATTTTTTCCCACCACTCTTGCTTCCTTTTCCGTGCACGTTTTTTCCGTGTGGTTCCTATCGATCGGTGGTGTTTCCTTTTTCTTTTCTTTTAAAGCTACTCTCACCATTCAGTTTATCGAGTAAGTTTGACAAGACGTCTTATTCCTATTTAGTTATAAGTTTGATTCAGTTATAATTATTATTCTTATTTATTTCATCATATCATATAATTCAAAGATTACTTGAATATACGGTCAAACTTAGTATAAAAAGTCAAATAACTTATAATTTAGGTTAGATAGAGTATTTTTATTTATTCCTTATTTAGTTTTTTCTATTGATATGAAGAAGGTTGAATATTTTATTTACCAAGTTAGAATATTTCATTAATGAAGTTTTAATATTCTTTTTTCGAAGCTACAACATTGTATTCCGGAAGACCTTTTTTGTGTTAGTAAATCTAGAATATTTTTCTAGAATAGTTAGAATATCTTTCTTCTGTGTTTTAATAGTGGGCTATATATGATTTAGTAGTAGCCTTCTAAACATATTATTTGTGTTGCTATGCTCGCTATTTCTACTACAACAGTTGTTGGTGCACCAGCAATCCATCCAGGGGTTACTTACCGGACAGGTTTATTGTACGGGGATGATTGTAGCTGAAGGTCAATGATATACAGAACATAAGGAACACGATTTAGATTGGTTCAAACCGCTAAATCGTATAATACTCTGCGTTTTTGTATGTGGATGGTTTGTTTTGCGACGTGGACCGAGACTAGCTTGACGAGATGGAAAAACGATCTCCCACAGCATGCTAGATTTTGTCTCGTATGTGGTTCGTTGTATAGTAGGTTCTTTTTGGAGCGAGCCTACCCGACCTTATATATCTAGGGTAGAATTTATAAGGAAAGAGATCTAATTTAACTAGGATTGATTACATCTCATACTAGGATTCCTTCTTCGTGTAGTCGATCTTCTCCATACGTCATGTTCTTGTCCAGCACATCTCGCCGAACCATATGTTCATCTGGCCGACACATTGCACATGGCAGCCGATCAGTTTCACGTATGATAGACCCAGAGGACGAATCCCCACGACAATTGTGGCGACGTCTTAGAATCGCTAGAGCATAGGTGTAACACGCTATTTAAAATAATAATTAGAACACTCATAAAATCTTGGGCATCTATTTCTAAGCCAAATGTTTTGTCAAAGGTTATCATTCCCAATGCAAAGTACGCCTTTAATTAATTTGATCAAACAGATCGCACCTAGCCTAGATAATAAGTACAAGGAGAAAAACTTCATTTTTGCAAGCAAAATCGAACACATTGAAAGTGAAAAGCTAATCGGCAGGAAAAGAACATGTTGTTTGACAATTGACTTCTTTAGTAACATTTCTTGAAGAAAAAATAATTACTTTCTTAGATAACAAATTCATATAAGTTTTTCTCCAAGTCATTATTTTACTTGTAACTACGAATAAAATAAAATTTTCTAGATTAATAATACACGGTTGACATACTTGGTTGATTATGTAATATATGCACAGTTCATTTAATGCAACATTTACTATTCCCTCCGTCACAATTTACAGGTAGTTTGACTTTTTAACACTGAATTTGACTTGCTCGTCTTAATAAAAAAATTTATAATTATCTTTCATTTCCATTATGATATTCTTCAACTATGAATTTATTTTTTCTATATTTTGTAAATATTTTAAATAAGACAAGTTAGTGATGTCAAAAAATCAAACAACATACAACTTGTGACGGAGGGAGTAAAAGAATTACTAACACGTTGTATTGGAGATTTATCGCATGAGCTATTTAAAAGTATTGGATTTTTTTAATGAAATGGTAGACTATCATTGATTAATCTTATTAGTGGGTGACCTTCATCGTTGGTGTATAATAATATATGAATGCGTGATATAGGAACTGGCGTGGCTCGCGCACATGGAATGCATGCTTCGGTAACCAGATAGTAGCAGATATCGAGTAGGACGGGAGGGGCACTTTCGCAGGCTCGCTCCTCTCGAGCTTCACAGCTAGCTAGGTACACTTGACTGCGGCTTGCCAGCGGCCGTCCGACGGCTGCGAGCAAGACTGTCGACTGTCAGCGCTCCTGTTTTTTCCAAATTTTTTTTAAAAAAAATATTTTAATTCAGTCAGCAAGATTTTTTTCTCCACGCTATATTTCTCTGTACTCCGATTACTCTATATGTTTTCTCCATATTCAACCACCAACTATTCTATTCATTTCTATCAACTACCTTCAATTAAAAAACAATATATGTACCCAGCATGCATGCACATCCATAGAATCTGCATGTAGCTTGCCGTGCTTGTGCAAAGTCTATTGCAAAAGCTGTCAGCGTGAGGCACTGTTTCGTTCCTCTGTATTTGCCAGAACCGAGAGGCAACTCCAGGACAGTGGAAGGCGCAGTGGAACCGGCTGCGGACTTTTTTTCGCCAAATCTTTCCTCCATACCGTAGCGAAACCGTTTGGAGGGGAGGGGTCGTTACTCCACCCTTTCCGCTATGCTTGCATACTGGAAAAAAATGGCGTAAAAGAACTGCAGCCCGTTCCTCCATCGTTTCGCCAAAGGTACCGAAAAACGCTCCGTTCCACCAGATTTAGGGGAGCAAGGCGGGTGAGGAACTGAGGATGGCACATGCAAGGACAACGTGTGTAGAACGGTACTAGTACCATGGGCAGTTGAAATTATCGGGCAACACCAAGGACAGCCAAGAAGACGAACGGGGCACACGGCACAACACAGGGCCGCAGGGCGTACCGGGGCGTGGCCCACCGAGGGCCACAGACAGAGGCAGAGCCAAGAACTTGATTTTTTTTTTCTTTGCTGAGAGCTAGTATATGTCAACTGCTCTGTTTCATGCATGTGCATACCGCCCATCTCTGATCGCCGTTGCCCACAATGGACGTGCCCTCGGTCATGGCGCATGGTCCTACTGGCTGACAGAGAACAAGCTAACATCTCTCTTGAAAACAAATAATCTACAGATCACAGCTTGTAAACTGACTTGTACGGCACGAAAAGACCAACCAGTGGCCAGTGGCTGCCTAATTGTACTCGGTTTCATGTCAGTATCCAGGCGTAGTGGTTTGATTCCATTTCCAGTGGATCAACCTTACTGCTGCCACCGAACGGCAGTTGAGATTAACAAAGTTGCAAAAAGGTTTACTGCAATTTTTTATTTTCAAAAAAAAAAATCATTACTGCTGCAGAATCGTTCGCACAGCGCTCTTCACAAGTTCTATTCGTCTTGCATGGACCTCAGGGACGTCACAGGATACCAATTTCGGCCGCTGCCGAATCCCTGGCCCAACGTCACAACTCGGGAGGTGACCTCGAAGTTATTGATGTTGTTGGATAATGTAATGAAATGCAAACCTACGAAGGTTTTAACCACTACTTGTCAAATTCTGGAAACCATCACCCAGTTCCCGAACAACGAATTGTGCAATGACAATGTCAATTCAGACTGTTCATTCATGCAATTTTGTTTGTTACTAAATAATCCAATCACCGGTTCTATTTTGGTTCAGGATCACACAAGTTCATATACAAAAAAAAGTATTACACAAAACACAGAGAGATAGAGAAAAAGGGTGGTGGTGGGGGGGGGGGGGGCACTGGGGAGACAAATCCTGTGGCTTCCTGTACTCAGCTTGTCAGCTATATAGTATTTTTCAGGGGGTGGAAAGCTTCTACCCCACCCTGTAAATGAGGTGCAGAAAAAATAAACCTCTATTTAAAGTGTTCAGTCTTGTTGATTCCATTCCAACTGCTACAACATACTATACACATCAGTTTTTTTTTTCAAGAAGAAACACCAGATATCCGAACATGAACTTAACTTGCCTTCTGCACGGGTACTAGTACCCATGTAATCTGCACTCTGCATAACAGAGTGGGCCATCGGAGAACATACTGTAGAAGGTGAAAATGACAAATCCCATCTACTTGGCCTCATTTTTTAGGTTTTGTTTGGGATACAAATACAATGGAAATAGAAATGGTAATTGCAGAACTGAAAATAGAAGGAAAAAAAGTGGGAACGGTAACGATTTGAGGATTTGCCGATAGTTTCCCTGTATTTCGCAAACCATTACCAACGATAAATTGCCGTTTCCCTTCTTACATAACCCAATCCAACTGTAAAATTCAATTGCATACTTTAGATTGAATTTTATTTATAGTTTACTCTCTCCGCCCATTAATGTAAAGTGCATTTTTCTATCAAACTTTACACACTTTGACTAACAATCAAATTGTATGCATGCTTAACTAACAATAAAATTATATGCATGCTTAAAGTATAAAAAGCTATTTCAACTGATTGATATTCAAACTAAGGCTTTGATGATATCAATACCATCGCAATTAACAATATAATGGAAGATCAATGGCTATAATCTAGGTCTGGGCTTTCTCGATTATAGATGGTGAAAGCATCAAATGCATGACTTGTGAAGTATCAATTTGTGGTTCTTATCTATGATGTCATCTATGGTTTGGTGTCTTTGCATAGAATTATCGATTCTCAACTGATATCAAGGTGTTCTCCATCGAATAGTCCTGTTTTCCCAGGATAATGGTATTCACAGTCAGCAAAGTGGAATCTCAAGAGTCGAGACACGCCAGAACTCTGACATGTGGGATTTCAAGTAGGACCTCTACCAGTATTGTACCTTTGTGCTCTGCCACCTCATGATTAAATGCTCACTAAGAGGTCCTATCATCATTCTCATTGCTCTGGCTTCTCATGTTAGATGTCCACCGCTTGTTCTAACGCTCCACTTCCAGGTTTCATCATTCCCCTTTCTGCCGCGCATGCAAATGACAAACAGGGAACAGCAGATGATGTTCTGGTTTCAAAATGAAAACAAATACCGCATAAAACCAATTCACATAGCAGAAATGTTCATGATCACAGATGACATGTTATTATTGTAACATTGAGCAATAAAAAATAGCATGTGCAATATTGATTGGCTCTATATTATGTTAAGGTATGATAACATTCACGTGTTACCTACAAATGCAGTATTAATTAGAAATTTGAGATATGAAAAATTATAAATTGGGTTGGTTGGTTTCCATCCAGATGTATATGTATTCCATTATTCCATACATATTATTTATTATGGGTTTATAGTCGAGTCATTCCTATCAAGGAGGTGCGTCTATTATGAATCTAGTGTGGTATGCTAGTCATACTCATACTGCACCGATATTAGTTAACCCAACATAATGCTAGTTAATGATCGAGTACAATTTTTTGTATTGCACTGAGACTAGGGAGGCACGTGTGGCATATTGTAACTTATTATTTATTAAATTAGAGCTGTAATCGCAATGTCGATCATAGCATGTGACGTATTGTAATTTATTTAGCCCCAAAACACATCAGGCAAGATAAATCTGATCAAAGCTAATGTTCACTTATTTGACATGACTAGTATGGTAAAAGAATACAACATGTAACAGCAGCAACGGAAAAAAAAATGTATGACATCTCAGTACTGCTTACCATTGTAGGGTCTGAAAGCGTAGCATAGGCCTGTCCAATTATTTTGAATAAATAATCAGCATCTCTGCGGATTTCATTTGTGATTTCTCTCCATACTGCATCACTGATATTTTCACTTCTGACAAGAAATTTACCAGCCTGTGCCACAACTACTGTTAGACAAGAGAAGAATGCAAGTAAAAAAAGATGGAAAAAGATTACTATACTTTGTCTGGATGGTGTCTTAGTGCTGCTTTGTGGTATGCCTTCTTTATATCCACAGCAGAGGAAGAAGGATCAATTCCTCTGAAAGAAGTGTATTGATCAAATAATTGTATGAACTTGTGAACTTTTCTTTCCACCAAAAGCATATGAATGTCCTCTCCTCTGGCATGCCCAAAATTATTTCCCACAACTCTTTAGCTAAATGAGCCAAGTAAACAAACCTTGGAAACAAGGCATCAAACTGGGTGCAAAAGGGTGTCAATTTTGGCAGGTAATTGACAATACCGCGACCAGGGTTTCTATAAACTACTTCCTTAGATCACAAATATAAGTCCATTAGGACATTGACATGGTTTCCAATATGAGATTTTAACTAGTATGCCTATCAAAAAATGTTTTCTTAAATGGGAAGTGTTATATATTATTTAAGTTATTTTCATAATGAATCTATAGATGTCAATCTTACATTATCAACCCATATAAAATTATTAGTATAGGTAGTCAAAGATAAATATGTTCAATTAAGGACAAACTTAGACAGGCTTATATGATAAGAGAAAATACATAACTGCCGGGAACAGAAGATATGGAAAAAAACATTATACCTTCATCAAGTCAAGCAGTAGAAAAGATTCACTAATTGCAGAAGTTACAGTAAAGCATAGTTAAAAAACTCAAAAGTACCCATCTATGGGGATCAATGTTAAATCAAGAGGATACAATTAATGGCTATCTATCATTACAGATTTGACCTACAAGGCTGAATCTAAAAACTTATGATATCAATAATTTAATAAGGACTGCAAATAATATAGTCTAGTACATTCTAGATAATTCAAAGTTGTGAAGCACAAAAACTTACAATATCAAATACATATTTGCTGAAGCCCCTTTTCTGGAATCCCGCTCCAAAGAAGAGAGCCGAAGATTTGCTTGATTCAGATTGCTACGAATACTCTCGGTCTTGTCTAATGGGGTGGACATATTTTCTTGCAGTTGTTTCTCAAGAAGAGCAATTAACCTACGGAGATCATTTGTGGCCTGACCATAGTCGCTTATAAGTTCATACAAACTAGATCTTCTGGAAAAAGCCTAAAAACATGGAAAGCACGATAGGTCACATTTTGACAGGCAGGGCTTCGATTCCTGGAAAACCTACAACCAAACATTGCAAGGCAAAATGCCCTTATCGAGAATTATCCAACAAACTTGAATCACACTAAAAATACCATCTACTGCTTTACTGCCAGGTGGATCCAAGAACCATGTGTCAGCCTCACATTGGACTGACATTATCCAATTTTTACACATTTTCCATGGTTCTTAGCTAACTAATTGTAGAAATATTATTTACTCCCTCCAGTCCCAAGTTGCAAGAGGTTCTAGCCCTCTTTTTATCCATCCACTATTTATATGGATGTTGATGAATCTAAACACATATTGAATACACATACATGGAAGTAATGAATGAATTTAATGAGACGTAGAACCCCTTACAATTTGAGATGGGTGGAATACCACACATATTGAAGTCAATTGTCTAAGGTTCATATCAAGCATCAGTGTAGTTATCACCAAATTTACATGAAGAAAGACACCCTCCACACAATAATAATGTGCAGTTAAAACGACAAAAAAAGAATTCCCCACCAAAATAAAAACTAAAATATGAAAGATCGAGCAGTAACCTTTCATTTCATAGGCACGTTCGTTGTTGTTTTAGCACTGATTATTCAAGAAGAATCACTAGTGATTCCAGGGTATAGGTTTTGTTGGACGCATCCCACAATTAAAAAGAAGAATAATAAACTACATTGTGGAAACAGATATTTCAGCACATAAGCTATTTGGAGAAATCCTATGGTCTATGCATGAGGTAGAAAGCCAGAAGTCATAAAAAATTATCCATATATCATTATCCACATTCTCATGCAACTAAAAATTAGGGCATCAATTTCCTCATGCACCATAACAAGCAAGGAAATAGAGAAAAAATTTCAGTATATGAACCTAACAAGGAAAGCATGTCCTCCTAAAGCACATGATAAAACGAATGGGCATCATAGCACAATATCATACAGGTGGTTTTGGCTACAGTCTAGAAATTACAACATAGTTATTTGAGGCATTTTTATTTGATTCAACAGGATGATAGTACACCAACCTTCGCATAATCTTGCGTCAAGGGCTATAGCTAGTGAGCAATCTGCAATTGCATCTAAAATTTGACCCATTGCTTGATATGCCTGCTGCACGATTACAAAAACATACTGCTAAAAAGCGTAGTGACTCGCTATTGCTTAGCAAAGCAGTGGTATAATGTTCTACAGCCTCCAAATATTTAGCAGATTGGAATGCTTCATTTCCAGCAGCCTGAAAAGCAGCAAACAAGAATTTGATGCAATTAATGTAAAACTCTTGCAACTTTTGCTGAATACCAATGACATCATGTGCACACATGGTCAGAAACAACATCACACGATCAGAGATAATAGAGTGCCCCAATCATGCCATTAGCCATATAATTAGTAGAAGAGAAATAACAAGGCCAACATATGACATACTTTAAGCCGCAGTAGCTCAGAGATGGCAATTGAGAATGATGAAATTGATTCCTGTGATTGCTTTCCACACCTAATCAGCTCTCTCAGAATTAGCAAATCATATAGCAGTGATACATGGAACTTAGAAACAATCAAAACTAATATAGCATTGGTAAAAAAATATTACCTGCATTCCATGACTTCCATTTGCCCATACTTCTTTAAGACCTGGTGAGCCTCTTTGAGCTTTCCAAGTAAGAAATACGACTTCGCAATAAGATGATCACGCCACAACTTCACAGAGCAACTATTGTTATCCAAGTCATTGCTTTCTGAATGCTCATCAACACAAAAACAGACACTATTCCTTTCTGCTACACAACGAGTTTCTTCGCAAAACTGAATTACTTCTTCATATCGCTGCAACTGTTAAAAGTCCAACAAAACTAACAGTTAGGCCAAGGAATTACTAGTGAAAATAAGAAACACAGTCCTCATGAAGTGTTCAAGACCAAATAAGTTTACCGGAGATACAGACCAGTAACAGTGCTTCTGCTTTCATTGCCATCAAGTTATCCGAATAAATACTTATGGATAAAGCATCAGAGATCATTTCTAGGGCACAAGGTATCTTGTCAAATTCCTTTCTTTTAAGATACTCATTGGATTGACGAATAAAACCAGATATTTTCTGCCAGAGAAAATACAGGAATATCAATTGATTATCAAGTTACAAATATATAACAGCTTATTTTGATATAATGTTTTCTAAGAATGGCTATGCAGGGTGCAGAATTCAGACAAGCATTGTCCAATTAATAATACATTGAACAAGAAACAGGTTCATTTAAGAGTTGCGGACATCCACACGAGACCTGGTACACTCCTCGTAAACAGATTTTTCTTTCATACTGCTGGGAAGTCAGAGTTTGCAACTATAGCACTGAAAGTGTCAATGACAAGCGGGATCAAACCCCACTTGTGAATATCACAGCCAATGGTATATTTGGAAAATGTTGCCAGTTGTGTGCTGACAATGTTCCTGAGTACTTATCAAGTACCCAATTGCAATAACTGCTAAGGTAGTTAATTTGAGGAGCATTTAATCAGGCATGATATCATACAGGAAATTTAGTCAATATTCTACCTGAGCCTTCCGTAGACCAGCAGAAACATCTTCCATAATTTTATGGTCCAAGCTTGACAGATGACTAGTCTTCAAACACATATCAAAAGCCTTTTGTGCTTCTTCAACATCCCCCAGGGCAAGTAGGCATCTAGACCCATTAGATAAGCATACAATTTAGTTCATATATTAACAGCATATAATGCAATGTACAGTAAGGGTGCTACACACAACAATATAGTAACTAATGGCCTGTTTGGTAGCAAAGTTTTTAAAAACCACGGTTTTTGGATACTTATGGTTTTTAGCTGTACATGACACAAATACCACAGTTTTCAAAAACCATGGTTTTTTCACAGTTTTAATGAAAACTAGGGACTTGTTTGGTTTCCACAAGTTTTCAACTATGACTTATTTTGGTTCTACGGTCTACCGTCACCTCTCCTCGCCCCCACTGCCGCGCTCGTAGGCACCAAGCTCCCCTCCGTCCGCCGTCTCACTCCTCCGCGCTGCTTCCCCACAAACCCCACCTCCGACGGATGGGCACCGCAGCGCCGGCGAATGGCGCGGATGGGCGCCGGGCGGTCCTCTCTCCCCTCCAGTCCGAGGATCATGGCCGACGGCGGGCCAAGGACGGCCGCGTGGGGCAAGCATTGCAACGGGTGGATCTCTTCCTTGCATGGGCACGAGATCTCAAGCCACCGACGGCCCCTACTCTGCTCCAGCCTCCAAGCCGCTGACGTGCCCAACCCCGCTTCGGTCGGCGCCCCTGCCCCAACCCACTCCGGCCGTAGAAGCCTCCAGGGCACGAATCCCCACTTGGATCGTCGCCCCACACCAGCTCCAGGCCACCGACTGCTCCCTGCTCCGGCCAGTGCCCTGCCCGGCATACAGGCCACCGATGCGCCCTGCTCCGACCGGTCTCCCGCCCGCCTCCAGGCCGGCGTACAGGCCTCCAGGCCGGTAGTGGCTGGCGGCGGAGGCGCCTGGGCCAGCCGCGAGATGAGGGGACCGCCGCAGGAGAATGGAAACGCGCGTCGCCGAGCAAAACCGTGGAAAACTAGAGTCGTGACCTCGGTTTTCAAAACTCTAAAAATACCATGGTTTTGGGTAAACCATGGTTTTCAAAACCATGTTTTGCTGATATCAACCAAACACCATTTGGCTTCTAAAACCACAGTATTCGCAAAAACCATGGTATTTCTTCAAAACCATAAAAATACCATGCTACCAAACAAGTCCTAATAGATCTTATCTTAACTTGAGGTTTATAATCACTTCTGCATCCATAAAGAGTTCACGGTAATTGTTTAGCAAGGCCAGTAACACCTTTCACAAAGTCAACATCATGAAAACATTCATTCATGAGCAGGAGTTGGACATGTTAAGGCATTATCTGATCTCAAGATTAGTTACCGACTTACAGTTGCATGAAATATTTATTTTCTTTGAGATCTGGATGCAACACTATATAGTTGGTTAGGTTGAGTTGAAATCAAATCCCTAGAAAACTTGTCAAAAAGTAGGATGATTCCTTAGATATTCCAATAAGATAAAGGAGTCAAAGACAGAGTTATTTTAAATTTGTTCCACTGCATAAACATGATGTTAACTATGATAAAAAAAACTCCAATAGTTTTCCTATTAATGTGAAAGTTAATGCATTGGTCTTACTTGGCAGCTCTGACTTGTGCCTTGAGAAAGCTGGGATCAATATCAATAGCTTTTCGACAATCAGATAAGGCCTCTCTCATCTTACCCATAGACATCCGAGTTGCTGCACGATTGCTGTAGCACAGCATTAATGGCACTGCTTTGCTAGAAGATTCATTGGGAGAAAAAGATTCAATCCCCTGGGTATAGAGTTCCTCAGCCTCAGTTAACTGTCCTTTGGCATATGCCTCGTTTCCCCTAGAACAAACTAAGCCACTCAGCTTTAAGACATTAAATATCGCAAAGAATATACAGCCTAAGTACCAGAAGATAAAATAATACCGCTGGGCTACAGCCCAAGCACCAAAGCAAGCAATACAGCAATTTAATCTGGGGTCTGAGGCGTGCGACCCCTCCCACCAACGGCCTCCTCCAACCTCCCATGACTGGCGGCAAGGACACCGCCTTGCCACCCCAACTGCTGCTGGCTCAGCCCCACACTCCACCCACAGACCTTGCCTGCCACCAGTGCCGGCACCGCTGCAGCCTCGGCACCCCGTCCACTGACCACTGCAGCCTCCGGGCCGGCCTCCAGCAAGGGATCGAAGCCTGGAGGTGAGAGCACGCCCAGCCCCCCAAAACCCTCACCCTTACTAGGGGCGGCACCACAGCAAGGGGTCGTGCTGGCGTGCGCTCAGGCGTTATGAAACTCAACATATGTTTCACTGTTTACTAATTTATTCATAAATACTAGTACCTATCACTAATGGAAGTCTATCTTTTGACTAGCAATCCATCAAAAGGTTGTGATCTATATCCTTTAAGTAAAGATAAACAAAAAAAGATATAACTGATAAACCTATTATTGAACTGTAAAAGGTCCATATAACCTGAACTTCCAAATGGTTTCCAGGGTATTCTGCCTTCCGCCCTTGTGGAAGTGCATGCTAGCTAAATAAGCAGGAGGCAGTTGAAGAGAGTATATCGTGCAGGTACCTTAAACGCCATTTTTCACATTTGTCAATGTTAGAAACTCCTGCGGACAGGACAGGTTGTTGAGCAGGTGCAATCATCTCCCTCTCGAAGAAGAAATCATAGATAAACAGGCCCAGTGAACTTTCAGCCACTGCTGGTACCTGAGTCATATCCCTACAGGCAATTCTCACCCTTACATAATCATTCCTATACCTTGACTTCTCATCAATTTCTAGAGTTTTCCCCACTAACCCTCCAACTTTGGCAATTGTCCTCAAAGATCTCTGATCTGGAGGGATGCCTGAAACTTTAAACCAAGCATGCTGCAGCTCCCCTTTTGCCCCAGTAGGAGACCAAGGATCAATCACAATCTGAGCTTCAATGGTCCTCAAACCCAGGGGTCTAAAGTGTCCCCACTCTTGCACCATTTTGGCATTGGGAAACCTCATGGAAAACTTGTTCTCAGAGATTTGCTTAGCTTTCCATATCCACGTCTCATTGCTAGTGAGATTTCGGAACTCATTCTCAATTTGCTTGGCGGTAGCAGACCCACTTACAACGGAGATAACAGCAGTACTAGCTCTTTCCTTGGAGGCTCTACTGTCGATGTTCTCTTCAATGTAGAAGAAGCTTTGGTCTGTGACTTGCGCAGCACACAGTTCAGGGGCACAGTTCCACAGAGGTTCTCTCTTACATTCAGACCATCTATGGTTGTTCAAACCGCACATCTCTGCAGTGCATTCTACGATTGCAATTCTCGGATGTATGGTTCTTCAGGCCACAGAGCTTGCATCCGTAGCTGGAATTAGGATTTTGCTTGTTCCTTGCCTCTACCTGGTCAGCTGGCTGGCGAGGCTCCTTACCTTCTCCCTTCGGCATCTGATCTTGCTGCTGCGGCGTGTCATGCTTCCTCTCTGGGTTCATCTCTTCGCGATGGCCCGAACGAGGCCTCTCCACCGTGGGCGGCGCAATCCCATCCCATCCCTTGTCAGGAGTTCGATCACAGTCCGATGAAGAATCCTGACCGCCGCCGTCTCCATTTCCCCTGCCTCTGCCCCTCCCACCATCCCAGCCGCCGCGCCCGCCGCCACCAGCACCCCATCCACCCCGATGCCTCACGGGCTGCCAGACGTGGCCGCGGCCACCAGCCCGGCCATATCGGCCGGCTCCGAACCCGTCGCGATTTCCGCCGCCACGATCCGGTGCACCAGTCGCCATCCGCTCCGGTGCTGGAACGAAGCGAACAGCTTGGGAGTAGGATTTCTTCGGGAAGTCTCCGCTTCTCCCTTGATCCAAGAAGAAGCCGAGGTAAACGTGAGATGGGGGAATCTGGTGTTCGGGGGGTTGTGAGATGAGATGATTGGGCAAACCCTAGCCGATTAGGCTGGAACCTGGAATGGATTAACCCGGGCTCGGGGCTTCCTGCTCCTCACACTGCAAAACCCCCGCCCCGCGGCGGCATTTCCTTTCCTTGGAGTTGGAGGAACCGGGCCAAAACCCCTGCCCCACTCGGTAGTTGGCAACGGCCAAAAGGTGGTGGTGGTGTTTGAAAAAGGGGCTGGGAGAAGACCCGTCCCGTCACGTCCCCTCCGGCTCGTGACGTTTTCTTTCCTATACTCCACCCCTACCTCGTTCAGATACAGGTCTATTGGAGAATTTATTTTCGAATTCTATGTTTTTTTAGTATTTTTATTAAACTTAAAATTTCTATGTGATTTCTGTAAAAGTCCTATGTTTTAAAGAATGCCTTAGAATGTTGAATAACTTTGATAATCGGATACAACATGTCCTATTTGGTTTATGCACTTTGTGACGGAACAACAAAATTCAGAATTTAGGAATAAATTCGTGGGAAGGGACCCAATTCGCGTGACTTTATAAAATTGACACTAGGCATGCATATTCTTCACTTCAGCTGTTTTTCACCCCCTTTTTCTTTATCTCCTTTCAGTTTTGTTTTTTTTAACAACCCAGGGTACATAACTTTACCATACTACCCTTGAACCAAATCATTTGCAAAAGGGTGGAGTATGTGAAGAGAAGACGAAGACTGCTACCGCCGCCCTACGTCCCCATAGACTGCCACACCTAGTAGGATGATGCCGCGTAGCGTAGCGTCCATCGGCGGTGGCCTCTACGCTAAGCCATGGCCCCTAGCCGCTACCCACCACGTCGTTGACACCAAGGCCATCACGTCCGCTCCCTGCCTCCTTCACCAAGCTAGTCACCGTGCAGTCCCTGTCTCCTAATGGCGTCGTAGCCTCCTCCAAGCTAGTCACCGCGCCACCTTCACCATGCTTGACGTGTCGTCTTCTCTACCACTGGTGTTGTGTGGGGACTGTGGGACATGGGGGTGGGGTCGATGCGGAGGCCATGCTCCCGACCACGCCACCGTCGACCATTGCATCGTCGCCCTCACCGGTCACCTCGTCGCCTTTCCACCATGCTCATCAGGCCATCTTCACCATTGGTGTTGTGTTGCCATGGGGAGGTGGAGTGCGGTGGTAGTGGTATGATCAACAACAACAGAAGGGGTTGTACCAGGAGAAGTGGGGGATGGCGGCTGGGCGGCACAGAGGTGTGTAGCGGAGGCAGAGAATGGCAGCGGGGCTGGCTGGCGGCCAGAGCGGTGTGGTCCCGGTGGGCAACGGCGGGCCTTTTCCCTCTGTATCGATTTGGCCTAAGGAGAGAAGGTACATGGGCATTATGGTAAATGTGCATACTGTGGAATGTGAAAATGAAATGGAAAGGATTGCAAATGAAGAAAAGGTGTGAAAAACACCTAGAATGAAGAATATGTATGCTTGAGTGTCAAATTAAAGAGTCACGTGAATTAGGTTCTTTGTGTTGAAAGGCACACGAATCTAGTACCCATGAAATTTCTCACTGCGTTATTTTTTTTTTGTTTCGCTGTCAAAAGAATCCGGATAGCACCGTAACTAAGCCAGAAATCATGGATTCCTTTATCTTTACAGAGATGGAAACAGTCCATTTGTGTTTGCGTTACCATTCCTACAACCAAACGCCATCTAGTGCACAGAAGATTGAGATAGAATCTCGTCACTATGCTGATTGAGATAAAAAAAGAAAGGAGAACTACATTGAAATTGTTGATGCTGGATAATACTCCGTACTATATTGGAATGGAAATCTACGAAGGTTGTCAAATTCTGAAAATATCCGCAATGGAAGGAGCGCAAGTGATGCAGGCATCCGCACGAGCAGGCAGAAGGCAGCCGGGTCGACAGAAGCACGCTCTGTTTTTCTGTCGAAGCAAGGCCGGCCCAATAGTGGTCGCGACTGCCATGCTCTGAGCCCCAGAGTTGATGGTGGCAAGTAGATTAGGAAAAGCCATCCAGTTCATCTCTATCATCCCTTCTACCGAAACAAACTAGGATCACTCAACTCTTCTCCCTTCTACCAAGAAACGATAACATGTTCGGGAACTCTCACCCTTGCAGGGATGAAAGGAGAATAGGAGATTGTGGTCTAGTTTGGCAGCTGCAGCTGTCAAAGGTGGATTGGAACTGATCAAGACTGAGGGCCACTTTGGTAGTTTTGCTGAGCACTGTACCGCCTAGCCCAGCAAGGAAAGCGACCAAGACAGCTGGTTTAGATGTCTTACGACGGGGCCTTGGTGCCTGTGCGAGCAAGCTTTGGCTTGACATTCCAGGCGAGCTGAAATACCTCTCCACGGCTGGCAAGGCTAGACTTGCCGATGCAAGCCAGGCGAGGCTAACACAGAGACAACCAAACACGCCCTGAGGAGGATTTCAATCTACTATGGATGGATGCATTATACTCCCCAACCCCTGCAATAGAGTGGCCAAACTAGGCTGAAAGGTATTAAGAGTAAGTGAACTATTTTTCCCCAACCCCTTGACTCCCCTCCAATTTCCATGGAAAATGAAGGATCCAAATTAGCCCTAAGGTCATGCCATCTCAAAAACCGGTACATGACCATCCATCGCATGCAGAACATGCTTAACCACCCAGTTCACAGAACAACATAGTGTCCAAAACACTGCAACGCAGTCAACACTCAACAGACATGCACAACGGCAAATCACAACCATTGTCCATTCATGCAATTTTGTTTGTTACTTACAACAAAAGAATCACTCACTCATTCTCTTTGGTTCAGAATTACACAAATAACATACTTTTAAAATGAATTACACAACAAATAGATATATTGTCGAAGACCACAGTGAAAAGGGAGGGATTATAAACCCGGTTGATTCCTATACAAAATCTATAGGTATATAATGTACATACAACATACCAAATGACATTGGCTTCTACCACCCAGTATGAGAGAGTATATTTTCAAAAAAAAAAAATGCTTCTATCACACTCCACAAAAGGGGTACAAAAAGTGTATGCCTCTATGTACAGTATTCAGTCTTGTTGATTCCAGGCCGATCTGCTCCAAGATACTATGCACACAATCAGATATATGAACACCTAACTTAACAAACAAAAACTTGCCTTTTGTCGAGGTACTCGTACCCATGTAATATGCACTGGTGCACATCATAGTCAAACATCAGAGAACGCCGAACAGTGATCAGGCATGAACACCAAGATCCACTGCTCACCGTTAGTAATGGTTTTCCTAAGTGGAATCTCAGACACTCTGGGACTCTTGTCACTCTTGACATTAGTGGTTAGTATGGAGTAGCACAATACCGGCGGCATTCTATCCTTGGCTGGAACACACAAAATTTCACGTAGGACCTCTCCAGTATGGTACCATACTTCTGTGCTGCGACACCTCAAGATTACATGCTCTCACTTAGAGGTCCTACCATAATTTTCATTCTCCAGCTGCTCATGTCACTGCTTGTTCAATCATTCCACTTCCCAGGTTTCATCATTCCCTTTTCTGCATCACATTGCAAATGACACAATAGGAAACAGCTGATATTGTTCTCATTTTGAAATGAAAACAAATAAAAGCAAGTACTAATGGTTAAATATACACAGAAAACCAACAGTCATAGCAGAATGTTCATGCCTACAAATGGCAATGTTATTATTGTAATGTTGAAAAGGGCAGCCGGTGCATGAGCTCCCGCTTGCGTAGGGGCAGGGGTCCGGGGAGGGGTCGGACCCACTTGGGGTCACTTGGTTATTATTGTAATGTTGAGTTGATATAATAAAAATAATATTAACAATATTGATTGGCTCTATTCCGTTAAGGCATGGTACCATTCATGCAGTACCTACCAGCAGAGTATTAGTTTGAAAATTTGCATATATGAATACTTATTAATTGGGACAGGTTGGATTCATAGTAGATGTGCCCCATGTATATTTACGTATTAGAGAAACTTTTCCTAAGTTCAGGTAGTGTTTCTTACGCGTATATAGAAGAGTTATCCATATTAAAGGGAAGCACCCATTATTAATTTAGTGCAGTCCTCAGGTCATACACTAATACTGCACTAACACTAGTTAACACAATGCTCTTTAACAATCAAGTACTAACTCGTTCTCGAATGTTTGTCGACGTCTACTCATTTTTGAGGTAAAATGCATCAAACAAAAAAAATCAGAGAGAGTACAATTCTTCTATGTTGCATTGGGAATGGGGAGGCATGTTCCTAGGTACTGTTTCCTTTGTTGTTGTTGTTCTAATAACCTATTACGTTAGACATATAATCATATAATGCTCGAGCACAGCATGTGTTGCATATTGTAATTTATTTAACCCCAAAAAACATCAGCCAGGATAAATCTGATCCAACTTAATGTCCGCTCATTTGAAATGACAGCTCTGGCAAGAAGCAAGTAAAAAAACACAAGGTAGCAAGAGCAAAGGAAAAAATTGTGGCTGACATCTCAGTAGTGCTTACCATTAAAGGGTCTGATAGCATAGCATATGCCTTTCCAATTATTTTGAATAAATAATCAGCATCTCTGCGGATTTCATTTGTGATTTCTCTCCATACTGCATCACTGATATTTTCACTTCTGACAAGAAATTTGCCAGCCTGTGACATAACTACTGTTAGACAGGAGAAGGATGCAAGTCACAGTAGTACAGAAAAAAGAAAAGAATACAATACCTTGTCTGGATGATGTCTTAGTGCTGCTTTGCGGTATGCCTTCTTTATGTCCACAGCAGAGGAAGAAGGTTCAATTCCTCTGAAAGGACAAGTTTATTGGTCAAATAATTGTATGATAATTGTATGAAGTTCTAAAGATTTATCTCCACCAAAAATGTATAAATTTCCTCTGCTCTGGTACGACTAGGCTTGCAAGTGGCGCGGGCTTCACCGTCAGCCCCTTGGCTGACCCGCACCACAAGCCCGTCTAAAAGGCCGCAGCAGGTGCCCAGCCTCAGAAACGGCTCTACGTGGGCCAGCCCACGGGTCCCAACGGCGCCGCATCGTCCGCTACGAGAGCAAGGCCACGGTGAGTTCCCAGCCAGGGTTACAAGGGAGGGGGCCGATCAGCCGAAGCATCCATGGTGCCGCCATCTTCCATGGTGCCGTCTCCTTCGCGAAAGAGCGCCTACATGAAGGTCACGCACCGGCCCCTCTTCGGCGACGGCATCCTCAAGTCCAGCGGCGAGGCTTGGGCGTACCAGCGCCGGCTCATAGCGCGAGTTCTTCCCCCACAAGGTCAAGGGGGTGGTGGGCCTCATGGTCGGCTCGCGCGAGGGTGCTGGTGGCATCGTGGGAGGACAGGATGACGAGGGCAGCAGCAACCGGCGGACAACGCTCTGGAGCTTAGGGTCGACGACGACCTCAGGGCCTACTACTCCGCCGACGTCATCTCCAGGACCTGCTTCGGCAGCAGCTACGGCAAGGGCAAGGAGATATTCGCCATGATCAGAGAGCTGCAGAAGGCGTTGTCCAAGCCTGACCTGCTGACCGAGATGACGGGCCTCAGCTACCTCCCGACGCGAGCCAGCCGGGCTGCCTGGAAGCTCAACAGGCAGGTGTGCGACCTCATACTGGGTGTCGTACAGGGACGGCACCGGGGACGATGGCGACGGCAACCTGCTGAGCTACAGCCGCCGCAGGCGACACCGTGGCAGCGGAGGACTTCGTCGTCGACCACTGTAAGAAGATATTGTACATGGACGTCTGGACAGCTGCGAGACCTACCATTTCTCACGGCGAGATGCGGAACGCCGCTAGGACCCGTGAAATCTTGCGGCGAGATGTGGGCCTCCGTATGCGCCCGTGAGCATACTCACGGCTCGTACGGACGCGGGGCGGGCTACCCGCAGCCTGCCCTGTTTGCAACCATAGGTACGACCTAAACTCTTTTCCACCATTCTTCAGCTGAACTGAGCCAAGTGATCAAGCTTGGAACTAAGATTAGCATGGTACGAAATAGCGCGCTAATAGCGCGCTATAGCGCCGCTATAGCGTTTATACAGACTTAACGCTAACACTATTGCAGTACAAAATAGTGCGCCATTGCGCTCTAATAGCGTTTTTTGAAACCTGACGCTAAATTCTATAGCGCGCTATTTTGTACATCGAAGATTAGGCATAAAAAATATCTTCATTCCATAGGGGAGAAAATGGGTGTCATTTTTGGTAGGTGAGTATCCACCTTTTAGTGGCAGTTGGTGGGGTGGGGGATCGACAACACAGCAAACAGGAGTACAGGACTGATCTAAACGACCTCCTCCTATCACAAATATAAGTCTATTAGGACTGGGACATTGACAAGGTCTCCAATATGAAACTCTGACTAATTATATCCATAGAAATTTAAAAGTATATACTATCCCAAGGAAATAATTATATATTATGGAAGTTTTTCCATAATAAATCTATGAGTGCCAAACTACATTTCAGATTTAACTTGCAAGACTGAATTGAAGGGTGATAAAAAAAACTAGTTAATAATTTAATAGGGACTTATAAATAATATAATCTTGTATCTGTATGTCTAGACAATTTAATACTGCAAAGGACAAAAACTTACAATATCAAATACATGTTTAACGAAGCCCTTTTCTAGGCATCCCGCTCCAGAGAAGAAAAGCGAAGATTGGCTCGATTAAGATTGCTACGAATACTCTCTGTCTTTTCTAATGGCATGGACATGTTTTCTTGCAGCTGTTTCTCAAGAAGAGCAATTAACCTACGGAGATCATTTGCTGCCTGACCATAGTCTCTTATAAGTTCATACAAACTCGATCTTCTGGAAATAGCCTAAAAACATAGCAAGACACAAGAATCATGCAAAGAATACAGCCAAAAATCATAAGCCAAAAGGCCCTTCTCAAGTCCTATCCAATAAAACTTGCATCACACTAAAAATATCATCTAATGTTTTGCTGCCACATGGTTTCAGTAACCATGTGTCAACCACGGATTGGTTACATTATCCCATTTTTACACATTTTCCATGGTTCTTAGCTAATTAATTATAGAATTTAGCATGCATATTGAAAATATGAAGTCAATGCTCTAGGGTCCACATCAAGCATTCAAATCAGTTGATCGCCAAATTCACACGAAGAAAGACACCCTCCAGATTAATGATCTGAAAGTCGAAATGACTAAAAAGAGTTCCCAAACCACAATAAAAACCAAAAGGCATGGTTATTACTTGTTACGACAGGAATCACCAGTAACTCTAGGCATTATTTTTTTCGATGCAACACACACAATGAAAAGGAAGAATAAGTTAATAGCTGTGAAACTACACTGTGGAAACAAATATTTTGGCACATAAGCTATTTGGACTTTGGAGCATGCCTGTGGATGAGGTGGAAAGCCGCAAGTCATAAACAATTATCATATAACATCATCTATCTAGTTTAGGGTAAGGTAAAATTAAGTAAAAAAGCAACTAAGAATTCAAAGCGCATCAGTTTCTCATGCATCAGAACAAGCAAGAAAGAGAGCGAAAATTTCAATATATGAGCTAACAATAAAGAAAGCAAAACCTGCTAAAGCACATCATAAAATGAACGGGCATCATAGTAAAATATCAGAGGTGCTTTTTGTTATGTATATCAAGGACCATATACTATAGGTCCATGCAGCACATCAAGTTATCCGTATATCAACATCTCCACTAATGGAGTTGATAATACTCTCAAATCCCCAAGGCTAACATGGAATCAAAGCAAGGTAAGCAAGGTTTAGGCTAATCCACCCAAGATTCTTTTTTCCCCCGTGGGGATTGTCCACCTAGCCTGTCACCTGTCAAGGCTCGCTGTCCATGTAGACCCGTCGCCCATCGCAGCTTGGCGACCATGTCTGCATATCGCAGACTCGTCCTCTGCATCTGCCTAGCTTCATTTACTCGGACCCCACTTGGGTAAGTGATCCAACAAAGGTTATTGCATTCTTCTTGGCTCTTCTCCTCTTACATGGGAGTCCAAGCAGAAGGAGGTTGTTTCTCATTCCACTACAGAGGTAAAGCTTCGAGCATTTACTACTACCACTTCTGAGATTGTGTGGCTTCAATGGCTGTTAGCTGATTTTAGTATCTCTGATGCTCCTACACCTCTTTTCTGTGATAATACTAGAGCCATACAGATTGCCAATGATCCTAGCAAGCATGAACTTACAAAATATATTGGCGCTGACGTTTTCTTTGATCGACCTTTGCTGGGTCCCATTGTCATCAAAAGTCAGAATAGAGCCACATGGTCCATGAGGTGATATATATATTAGCATCTCCGCTAATGGAGTTGACCATACTCTTAAATCCCCAAGGTTAGTAACCGTTTTGGCCTAGTCTAGAAAGAGTTAGAGAACATTGTTATGAGGCATTTTTATTTGATGCAACGGGAGGATAATAGACCAACCTTAGCATAATCTGAGTCAAGTGCTATAGCTAGTGAGCAATCTGCGATTGCATCCAAAATTTGACCACTTGCTTGATAGGCCGCTGCACGGTTACAAAAGCAGACTGCTAAAAAGCGTAATGACTCGCTATTGCTCAGCAAAGCATTAGTATAATGTTCCACAGCCTTCAAATATTTGCCAGATTGGAATGCTTCATTTCCAGCAGCCTGAAATGTAGCAAACAAGAATGTGATACCAGATCAGAGAGAATGCTAGGATATAGTTGGATATTATAAGGATAGATAGATTAATGGCCTAAAAGAATAGTGTCCCTATCATGCCATTAGTCAAATCATTCGTAGAAGCAGAAAAAAAAAACACAAGGCCAACATATGACATACTTTAAGCCGCAGTAGTTCGGAAATGGCCCTGGAGAATGATGAAATTGATTCCTGAGATTGCTTCCCACACCTAGTCGTGTTTTCTCAAAATTAGCCAACCATATAAGCAGTGATATATGGAAGTTAGAAACAACCCAAACTAGAACAGAATTTGTAACAAATATTACCTGCATCCCATGACATTGATTTGTTCATACTTCTTTAAGAACTGGTGAGCCTCTTCCAGCTTTCCAAGGAAGAAATATGACTTAGCAATAAGATGATAACGCCACAACTTCACAGAGCAAGTATTATTGTTGAAGCTTATTGTTTTCTGAATGCTCGCCATGACACAAACATACACTATTCCTTTCTGCAACAGAAAGAGTTTCTTCGCAAAACCGAATTACTTCTTCATATTGCTGCAACTGTTAAAATTCAACAAAACTAACAGTTAGGCCAAAAAATTACTAGTGGAAAGAGGAAACTTAATAATGACTTTTGCAAGGCAAAATAAGTTTACCGTAAATACAGACCAGTAACAGTGCTTCTGCTTTCATTGCCATCAAGTTGTCTGAATAAATACTTATGGACAAAGCATTTGAGATCATTTGTAAAGCACTGGGTATCTTGTCAAATGCCTTCGTAATAAGGTACTCCTTGGACTGAAGAATAAAACCAGATATTTTCTGACAAAAAAAAGACAGGGGCATACTAATTGTATTACCAAATTCCATATAACAAATTATTTTGACAACATCTTTTTTATATGTTAAGCAGGGTGAGAATCTAGTCAAGCATTATCCAGTTAACAAGACATTCAACATAAAACAGGCTCATTCAAGAGCTGCGGACATCAACACTCAACCTGGTGTGTTCCTCATAAATATATTTTCTTCTGCACTGCTGACAAGGCACAGTTTGCCAAAAATAGGACTGAATGTGTCAATAACATGTGGAGTCAAGCCTCGCTTGTCATTACCACAGCCAAATGTACGTTGGCAAAATGTTGCCAGTGGTTTGCTGATAATGCTCTGGTGTGACCCAGACCAACCATGGGCACTCTTCGCCATTTCGGTGCCACCTAATGCTAATGCCATGTTCGTGATCTCCACGGTCTCTAGGGGCATCCCCAACATGCTGTCTAAATCGACAGCAGACGTGGAGGTGGAAAGAAGATAAAAAAATAAAAAAGTATGTAGAATCCTGATTCCTGGACATGCAGCAGAGAGTTGTTTGTTGGGAACCGTGCGAGACTTGCCTACTCTCTCGTTGCTAGCGAGATGCTTTTTGAGCTCCTCTCTCTTCCACATTTGCAAAATGCTGATGTCAGCTAGCTAATAGCCACACTGTTAAAGACGCCCTAACGTCAGCGATGGCAAATTGGCAAGTGCACGAAGTTCTAGACAGCCCGCTGGTTGCATGGCAAGTCGATCAGTGATCTGGCGCCTGCTCTTCTGCCTTTCATTAAGAGGAGGCCAGTTTCGCATTGGACGGTGCATGAAGCGTTGATGGACCGAGCTTGGCTCAAGGACATCGATGGAGGCTTGTCTGTCCCGGCAACTGTGGACTTCCTGCAGCTGTGGGATGCCCTAGAGCCAGTGGCGGAGCTTCATGGAGGTGAAGCTGGGCAGTAGCCCCTGCTTCCTCCGACAGATTAATAAAGGGCACGCTATACAAAGCTTGTTTAGCACTAGACAGCTGTCCGTTGAGAAACCAGGAGAACGTGTCACTGTGCAAACACAACATCACTCGTGCATGCACCTTGAATCATCAGCTTCACATAGACACAAATATATTGACATATTGCTTGCAATCAATACTGTTATTGCGGTTGGCCCCTCCTTAGTTTTACTTCACGCTCCGCCACTGCCTAGAGCAGGTCCAGCTGCTGGAGGGGCAGCAAAATCAGCTCATCTGGACTGCAGACTCTTCGGGCTTGTACTCCTCCTGGTCAGCTTACAGACGGTTCTTCACCGGTGCAATCAGCCTAAGAGCCGCACTGTCACATCTGGAAGACCTGGGTGCCCCTGAAGTGCATGTTCTTCTTGTGGACTCGCCGCTGCACAACAGGTGTTGGACTGCTAACCACCTTGCCCACCGGGGCCTGCGGCACCCCCCACGCTGCCTGTTGTGTGATCAGGAGGAAGAGACAATCCAGCATATACTGATCTCTTGTGTCTTCTCCCGACAAGTTTGGTTCTTGGTTCTGCAGGAGGTAGGACTATCGGATGCCGCGCCCCAGATTCAAGACAGGGACTTCCAGGGTTGCTGGAGGCGAGCTGCTCGGCGCGTACCATCTCCAGCCCGGAAAGGATTCAATTCCTCGGTCATACTTTTGGCTTGGACTCTTTGGAAGCACCTAACAGATGCCTCTTTGATGGTGAGCGACCTTCCATCCAGGTGGTGCTGCAGGAGGTTGTGGATCAAGCCAAGATGTGGGGCCTCGCCGGGGCTAAGGCGTTGGTTAGCTTGTTGCCTTGAGCTGTGTTGTTAGTTTGGGCTGTCTCTTGTATTTCTGTGGCACAGTTGAGTCTGAAAACACTAACCCAAGCCATGGATTCGGCATGTACTTGGCCCGGAACTTTTCTACCTTTTAATACAATGACATGCAGCTCTCTTGCGCGTTCGAGAAAAAAAAAATGCTTTGGTGTAGTTATTATGTACCCAACCAATGGAAATAACTGTTCAATGGGTAGTTGATTTGAGAAACACCTAACTGGTACTTAATTTGGTGCTTAATCTGACATGATACCAGAAATTTAGTCTGTATGATACCTGAGCTTTTTGTAGACCATCAGAAGCCTCTTCTACAATTTTATTGTCCAAGCTTGACAGATGATTAGATTTCAAACACATCTCAAAAGCCTTCCGTGCTTCTTCAACATCCCCCAGGGAAAGTAGGCAGCTAGAACCATTAGATAGAGTAAGTTAACATATTAATAATGTATAGAATGTTATATATAGTAAGGGTGCTACACACTTATGACAAACTAAATGAATCATTAATATTAAATGGACCTTATCTTAAGATAGATTTTATGAAACACTTCTGCCTCCATAAAGAGTTCACAGTTATTATCTAGGTTATGGACATCAAAATAGCAATGCAAATAACACTTTTCTCGAAGTCACCGGCATGCATAGCAATGCAAATAACATTTTTCTCGAAGTCACCGGCATGCAAGCATACATTATCAGCAGGAGTTTGACATGTTAAGGCATCATGTGATTTTAAGCTCAGTTCCAACCTTACAGTTGCATGAATATTTTTCTTTGAGATCTGGATGCAACACTATATTGGTTGGTTAAGTTGAGTTAAAATCTAATCCATATAAACTCATCAAACAGTAGGACGATTCCTTAGATTTCCAATAAGATAAAAAAACATAGTTACGTTCAATTTGCCCACTGAATAGACAGACAATGAAATATGACACAAACTCCGACAGTTTTCCTATTACTGTGAAGGTTAGTGCCTTGGTCTTACTTGGCAGCTCTGACTTGTGCCTTGAGAAAGCTGGAATCAATACCAGTAGCTTCTCGGCAATCAGATAGGGCCTCTCTCATCTTACCCAGAGACATCCGAGTAGCTGCACGATTGCTGTAGCACAGCATTAATGCTTTTCTAGAAGCTTCATTTGCAGAATGAGAATCAATGCCATGGGTATAGCATTCCTCAGCCTCAGTTAACCGTCCTTCTGCATATGCTTGGTTTCCCCTAGAACAAATTAAGCAGCTCAGAATTAAAACATCGAATATCACATTGAACATATCATACAGCCCAAGCAACCCCAAACAGACAGTGAAACAGTATCATTGCATGAACGGCACACAGTGACAGTGCCATGCTGGTGCAACGCAAAGAGTAGAGTCATTCAGTCTCCCTATAAATAATAAAACTCAAAAATATGTTCCACTTCTTATTATCTATTCATAAATACTACTACCTCCGCTTGCTTTTAGATGTCCTTCAGACACAAAACGGTAGTGCAAATTGGCTTGCCCCTTCAGTCCAAAATGTCATACAAATCTGACCGGAGGGAGTACTACCAATCTGCCATTCATAGAAATCTACTTTTTGACCAGCAATCCCGCAAAACATTGTGCAGCCTATATCCTTGAAGCATAGATAAACAAAAAAAGTATAACTGATAAACCTATTTCTGGAGTCTGGACTGTAAAAAAGTCCATATATATGCAGGGTGTTGTGCCACTATTTGCATGGTTTGGGTGGTTCCATAATTGTGGAAGTACATGCTAGCTAAATAAGCAGAAGGGAAGTGACAAGAATAGGTCCTGGAGGTACCTCAAACGCCATATTTCACAGTTATCATGGTGCCCAAAGACTTCTATTTTTGAGCATTCAGCTCCTCTGCTGACTGTTACCCTTTCAGGTTCTATTTTGCTGTACTCAGTCCACTGAGCAGCTAAATCCACACATCGCTGACTTCCTGAAACTTCTGAGAGTGAAAGTCCAATGGCAGATGAAGGAATGCTTTGAATAGAGCTAGCATGATTACCCATTCCTCCACCTTTTTTCTTGTTATGCCATCTTTGTGAGTGCAACATACTTTGGTACAAATGATGAAGCAGAAAATATGAAATCAGATTGATCAGAGTAGCCCATGTTTGCTGCAGAGGTAAACTTTGTTTCATCACTCCTAGTTTCTGTTGTTTGCAAAACAGAGGTGTTAGAATCAGCTTGGGCACAGTTGATATCAGAGTCCTCTAGTACCAAGCTACTGCCTTCTTTCAAATTCAACATCTTTTCAGGGGGCACTTTTCCAGAACAATGGACACTTCTTCTAGAGACTAATTCCATGGAAGAAACCTGATGGCCTGAAGACTTATTTGGCATAACAGCTCTTCTATTCATGCTCAAACCCTTAGTTCCTCCTTTGTTCCTATATGCTACATTGTGGTCTTCGAAACTGAAAGATTTATCATCAAATGGCTCGTATTCACTGTGTTCTGAGGTCGCTACTGCTTCAATATCATAAGGTGCCTTTATGGAAGAACCCTTCACACTGGCAACTTCTGATCCAAAGTTGGGTACAGTTTCCACTGTTTCCATTGATGTAGTTTCATGAGGTTCTGAGCGTGGAAGATCATTATTACTTGAACCAAACGCATGATTTGCATCCTGCAAAATTAACTTGGTCCCAGTGGTATCTTTAGCAACTGAAGAATATAGCTGTTCAGAGTTATATGGTACACTGTCCTTATCAGCTGAATCTACCTTACTTGACATTAGTTTGGGTTGCATTGGCAGCAAAACTTTGGTATCCAGCACGTCCACCAAAAACAAAGAAACTCCGGTGAGCACTACCACCATGTGCAGAATTTTTACTTCCCTCCACTGGCAAACAACCTTCATCTGCAGAATTTCGAGTGGGCAAGCTGTCCCCGCTCCTTGCAAATTCAACGGGAGCGTTCTCGTCAGTGCAGGTTGGTGAAGCTGATGATCTTATTTCCACATTCTCGCATTGTATAGTTTCGGACGGGACTCCAATCCCTTCATCGATCTGCTCAGTCGGATTGTGAAGGGAATCCGGACAAAAGCCCTCATGCAAAGTGGAATTGCTTCCACGGTCCCCAAAGCGATCATCAGTGTTTCTCGCTGGAATGGAACTATCTTCTCCTCCGGGAGAAGCATCCAACGCAAGCTTGCCAAGCACCGCCGAACTTTCAGTCAACGATGCCTCACCGGATCCGGACGAAAAGCTCCTCCTCATCTCCGGCGCCCCGGCCGCGCCACTCCCGAACACGAAATTGGCGTCCCGAGAGGCGCCCCAGGAGCCCAGGGACGGCGAGCCCTCCTGCAGCGCAAAGGAGGAGGCCGCAGGACGGTGCGAGAGATCGATCCCGGAGCGCCGGCTCGCGGCGGAGGCGGCGGCGGCGGCGAGGTGGTCCGACCGGGCCTGGCGCCTCGGCCTCGCGGCGCGGGGCCTGGGGCTCGAGGGTGCTGGGATTGTGGGGAACGGGGCGGAGGCGGAGATGGCGAGCGGATCGGGCGCGGGGTCCATCGCTGGCAGCGGCCGCGAGGCGGAGGGGAGAGGAGGTGGGAGGAGGAGGAGGAAGAAGAGGCTCTTCCCTTTCACATTCACGACGGCGGCGCGCCGGGAACGTGGGCGCCGGTTTCTGGCGGGGCTGACAGGTGGGCCATGGGAAGAGAGAGCATGGGCCCGAAGTGGAGGAAATGATCTGATCCAGTTGGGTTTGAAACTTTGAATTGATGAATCGATCTGGAAAGGGCAAAAAGAGAGAAAGAAAAAGGACGGAGGGAGAGCGGTCGTGTTCACACTGACTAGGTGCTAGTATATGGTCACCAACACGCTAATCACTGTCATGGGATCCCACTCCCGTCAGCAGTTTGACAGTTTCCAATCATCAAATCACCAATAAAAATATCAAAATTCTTGGAAGCAACTCGATGAGCAAACAATGCGTAAAACCTCAATCAATGATGAGATTATTATAGCTTCATCTAAGATTAGGTCCTATACTCCTATTTGTTCGGTGCAGAACCGTAGATTGTGAATCGTAGTTTCCTCGTTATTCCAATCCTATAATCATAAAGTTGGACAAATGTAGCTGTGTATTAACTTTTTTTACAAGAAACATACAGGTGTTCGCACACGTCTCTAATTGTTTTATATGGTTGACATTATATTCATTATGTTAATATTCTGGATAGCAAAAAATTCAAATGGTGTGTGCCACACCCTTATGCAACAATCGATGTTTCATCTTCGCCTTCCGTCACCACCACCTGATCAACAATCACACACCACGT
Organism: Paspalum vaginatum; assembly: GCA_030272315.1. Taxonomy (NCBI): domain Eukaryota; kingdom Viridiplantae; phylum Streptophyta; class Magnoliopsida; order Poales; family Poaceae; genus Paspalum; species Paspalum vaginatum. The sequence goes on from JAMSGZ010000149.1 coordinate 53,000, forward strand.
GTCCACGCCTCTCTAGCTCCTCGGCCACCCCACCATGACATCCTCGACCTGCCTTCCTGAGAGGCCAAGACTCTCGAGCATCCCTTATCCCTGCCCAATCGGCCACCATCCATGCCCAATCATCCCACGCTCATGCCCCGGCATCACGCCACCACATCGCGCCGCTCCATAGCTGCCGAACTTTAGGGATTTACTTAGATAAGCGGCTAGTGCACCGCTCATCACTAGGATAACAGTTCGAGGGGTGTCCTATGATTTTCCAAACCTAGGTGGACAGGTGGGCCTCACTGAACAAACAAATATTGGCATCTCGTGCTTATGACGGTACATAACCACTTATCAGTCAAAATTGCATTGGATATGTGTACGGAATAACGATGGTTTTAGCTTCTCAAGCAAACAATGTATGTGCTTGGGGGTGTTTGGTTGGGATATTATCCCATTATCCAAGGATGTATCAGACATACATGTGTCCAGATATATCTCTAGATAATGGGATAATGGATCAACCAAACACCTTATGTATTTTGCACTGTCACGTAACTAATAATGGAGCACGAACGGAAAAAAAAGGCACATATACTCAGAGGGTTATGTATTCATGCAAGTATCGGAGTAAAATGAGAACTAGATTGAGATGGGTTTCGGAGTTAGCATTACTAGTTGCTTATGTAAGATGGCAACATTCAATTGCACGCAAAATTGGCTCTATAAAATTGTCATTGAAATACAGGATAGAATCAATGGCAGGTAGGGTGGCAGAGCAGCGGATCGTCGATGTCATGACTCATGACTCCACAGTTGAACGTTCTCACTAGGCGCTTGGAATGATATGGTGAGGAGTCACCAGAGCATAGACTGTACGTGGAAGGTTGAACGCAGAGCAATCACAAGACAATCTCGCATCGACACATTTTTTTGGTTTATTTTCTCCTGTGATGTGACAAATCACCAGTGTGTTCAAGACTTCAAGACCAAAAATGGGATAACAAAATTGCTATCGTTCAAAACTCCAGCGAGGCAATATTGAAGCAATGGACCATCCGTTTGCAGAGATTGAGTGAAAGATAAATATAGAAGCATTCGTCCGCATCCAGTGTTTGGTGTTCATCGACCACGGCCTGATCCAGTCCCAGAAGAGTTTAATTTTTATGTGTGTCTCCGTATCAATTAACAGATTTTTTGTCTATCCATTAATCAACAATATAGTCAATTGGATCTCCATCCAATGATTCAAATACCCATATCTTTTTTCCCCCTTTCTCTCCTCCCGCAGCTTCCCTTCTTCCTCCTCCCAACCTGCCGCCGCCACCCGCCCCTACCCCGCCCACCGCCACCTGGAGGCCGGCGGTGCCTCAGCACTCTCGCCGCGACCTCCCCGCCCTCGGGCCACCGCCGCCCTCGCCGCCCGCCATCCCCGCTGGCTCCGCTCGCCCCCGCCTCCAGCCTTTCGCAACCGCCGTCCTCCCCTGCCCAGCCGACGGCCTCCTCACCGCCGGTCTCTCCGCTGCCCACTGCCCGCCACCTCCGCCGAGCCGGCCGGCCGCCCTCGGCCCTCCCCTCTAAGGCCAGCGGTGGAGAAGAAGACCCCACTGGCCTCCAACCCCGAGCCCTAACCCCGAAGCTCCGGCTACGGCGACAGTGAGGCGACGACGGCGTGATGACCCCAAACCCTTCTTCCCTGGTGAGCCCCCTCCCCCTTCTCCCCCTTCTTCCCCTTCTGCCGGCATGGATCGACTGATGCTTTGCAAATCTCTTAATTTTATCCAGTGAAAGCATCCAAATCAACCAATGGACTAATACAACCAGTGCATTTCTGTGCCGGTTTAGGTTATGTATTCATGTGACTAATCACTGCTTAGCCACGTCATATGATGAGTTGAACCAATCGCCATAGCATTCCAATACAAATTTGTTTCATTAATGTCTCAGGAAAAAAGAATCTTCCCCGTTGCAGCCCATACCCTTCGTTGCTAGACCTTACAATTTAAATCATGCATGCCTGATGGGTGCATGCATAGCCTAGTTACATAGTTTCAGACTCCTCGTGGAAGTACCTCGTGTGTGGATGGTTGGGGGTATCGTCTTCCTTGGGCCGGCACACGGAAATGCTTGCCTCGCTCGACGCCTTCTCCAATGCCGACACCCGCTCATGGATGGCCTTTAGTCGGTCGTCTCCCGGAGCTCCCTCCCCTTCCGGCGTAACCAGCACCAGCTGCTGGAGGACAGGAGCCCTCTCCAGGAAGAAGCTGAGCAGCCGCAGCTCGCGCCATGTCCCACTAAAGTTCACAAACTTGACGAATGTCAGCTGGTCAAGGACGATCTCCTTCTTGGGTGTCATGTCTTCGCTGTCGTCATCGTTCTCCCTCCGGTAAGCCGATGAGCTGCCTTCTCCCTCCGGCTCATGATCAATACGGAGCTGCGGATTCCACAATGGAGTTCAGCTCCGGTAAGCAGCAGCTGGAAAACGAGTTACGAGCCCAAGAAAGGAGAGAGCCTTACACGCACAAAGAGCCGTTGAAGGACTGGAAGTGGGATGAGCTTGAAGAAACTGGACACGACCTCAAGGTAATAATCTTCGTCTAGTAGGGAGTCCATCAGCAGCTGCAACTCTTCTATGTTCGGCATGTCTCTGAATGGGCTAAGCCAGTCGAGTGAATCAACAAGCTGATCCGATCCACAAGAGTAATTAGTACTGCATGCAACGCATATACGGAATTAATTTGTGAGCATTGCGATTTTCGGTACCCGCAAGCCGACGGAGCAAATAGTCAGGATCCGGGCTAGCACGACGCCGAGGCACAAGGAAGGGTAGAGCGCGTTGTGCTCGACGTCGAGGCGGTTGTCGCAGCCGATGTGCGACAGATACGCGTCCCGGAGGGCCGGCGGGCCGAGTAATTCGATTTCCACAGGAGGAAAGCCAACGCCCCAGGGGCCGTCGTCGGGGTCGGTGACGAAGACGTGGCAGTGCAGGGCGAACGACTCCAGCGCGGGCGCGGCGACGCGGAGCTCTTCCACGGCCCGGCAGCCCACGAGCTCCAGCACCCGCAGCGTCTCGCTGGCCACGCTCACCCTGGCGAGGCGGGAGCAGCGCCTCAGGCTGAGGCGCTCGAGCGCCCGGCAGTTGGCGAGAAGGCCCCGGAGCGCCTCGTCGGTGACGTCGACGTGGCTGAGGGAGAGCGAGCGGAGGCCGGCGAGCCCCGCCGCGGGGAGCGGAACGGCGCGGAGGCTGAACCGGCCGAGCGCCAGCCGCTCCAGTGAGTTCCTGGCCTGGAACAGGTCGGCGGGGAGCTCCAACAGCGCCTCGTGACCGGCGTGCGGGTCCTCGTTCTCTTCGCCCTCCTCCTCGTCGTCGTCCTGCTCCTGCTCCTGCTCCTCCTCCTCGTCGTCCTCCTCCTCCTGCTCCTGATCCTCCACCGGCGGCGGCGGCGGCGGCGGCGCCAGATCCACCTCGACCTCCCTGGCGCCCCTCCGCAGGGCGGCGGCGACCCACCCGATGACGTCTTGCCCGCCCAGCCCCCCTGACGGGCAAACCAGCGCCACGCGGAACATCCTCGAGGGGCGCACCGAGCTCGGCGTGGAGCCGGAGGCAGCGATCCACCGTGGCCGCAGACAGCGCCGGCGGCTGGCCGCGGGCGAATAAGTCCCGGTCGGTGAGGTCGAGAAGAGGGGAGTCGGCGAGAGCGCGGAGCCACTGGGACTCATACCGCCGGGAGAGAGCGCCGGTGCGGACGGCCTGCTTGAGCGGGAGGTCGCGGAGGATGGAGTGGAGGAGGTCGTCGGAGAGGCAGCTCAGCCGGTCCTCATCCATGGCCCCGCCTGCGCGGCGGCTCCGGCGCGGTGAGTGCGATTCCATATCAAGCTGGGTCGTGGTGGCGAGGTCGCTTTGGGTGTGATTGGTTGTGGGAGCGCGGCTGGGCCTGGCTAGCGGCCGGAGCCTGGCCCCAGGTAGCCAGGTCGTTTGTATGCAGCTGGGCATGCTCGATGGCTGAATGGTTGGAGGCCTCATTTGGTTCGAACGTTATTTGATTGTCTGTACCGTGTAGACTGCGAAACGAAAATATAAAAATATTTTACTATAAATTATATGGTAAATGGTGTCTAGTTTTACAGATAAAAATATCACTCGAACACAGATATGAAATTTATTTGGTGATTAAATGTATTAATCAAAAGATATAAAAAGTAAGAATGAAAAAGCTCTCTCGATTTGCGTGCCAGCTTTATTCCGTGCATGAGCACAGCCTGGTTGAGCAGCGAAGCTCAATCCCGGCGTGCCTGCTCTGCTCAGCCTGGCCGCGGGAGGTCTCCTGCATCCGCTTGGCCTGGCCGCGGGCCGACTTCCAGACAACCAAACTTGTCGATCCTGCACGAGATGGGCTGTGGCCGCGGCAGCGGGCTGGGCAACCAATCACTCCCGTGTATGTTGGGATGCATATGAGTGGTGGTGGAGTATATATTATCTTACTATTACTTACTATTCCTAATTACCAAACTAAAAAAGCACAGATTGCGAAGCATACTAGAATAGAAAAAAGATAAATTCTACTATCACAAAAATTAGAAACATCTGACCATCAATCAAATAGTCTCCAAAAATACTGCCCATTAGATCTATTATATTTTTTAAAAAAAATACCCACCATAGTCATTATAAAAGATGAATTAATGTAACCCCTGAATTTTAAATATAAATTACACCCCATGTCATTGTGAGATAAATTAAAGTAACCTAGATTTCCACATGCATTACCATTATGAAAATGAATTAAATTACCCCCTAATTATATATAAATTATCTATTGTGTTATTATAAAAGATAGTTTAAAGCAATTTTTCATATTATCACTATGCCATTTAAAAATAAATATTATTTAGCTAGAGCATGCTGTAGATAGATAAGATAAATAATTATGTATATTATATATACAAACATATGTTCTATCAAAATATGAACATATGAAATATATTAAATAATAGCAGTTTTAATTAATCATGGGTCTCAAGTTTATAATATTATATTAATTTTTAATATTTATGTTTCACATTAGCCCAGTGTGTTTACACTGAGTTGATGTACTGTGAAAAAAGGCCGCACCATGACACGATCACACGGGGAGCCACCAGTGCGAGCCTGCGAGGTCTCGTTTGAGCTGTGCGATTTCACTTTTCAATTTTGCATTTGCCCATCCTGGTTGACTCTACCGTGGCCAAGTTGAAATAGCAAAGTACTCCGTACGTATCAAGGAAAAGCAATGCATTGGCTATCCAGTTATGTGCTCTACGGCCAGCTAATGGAGTGGAAACTACTATTCGATACTCAACGCATGTGACTCTCCACTAAACTTACAAAGATGTGTCCACTTTGCCCAAAAAAAAACACTAAATTAAATTTGATCTTTTGAGTTCTGACACGACACCACCGTCCTGGATTTTCTCGTTATATATCACCTGAAAGACACAGTATTGCTATCAGTTGTTGTCAAATCAGATCGAGTATTTTCTTTCGGTTTGCTCTGATGATTGCGTACCTTGTCAATGATGCCATAATCCACAGCTTCGCTTGGGCTAAAGTATTTAGGCCGTCTGATATCCCGAGCAATCTCTTCCATCGGTTTACCAATGTGCCTCGCGAGCAGCTTAACCTGAATGCAAAGAAAGACAGTAAATTGTAAACTGGAAGAAATTGTTCACCCGGTAAGCTCACACAGAATTGCACAAAGAACAACTAAGTTTCATGAAAGGAAATCTAAAGGTCACAGTTTGCGAGATATTTTTTTCCAATGGGAAGCGATAAAGAGAGCTGTATATTCAAACTAGATGCAACGTGATTAGTTTGCCAACATTACGGCCAAGAAGTGATTTAGGTTTCCCTAACATTAGGCCCAAGTCATTACTCACTACTACTACAACGTTTGGTGTAAGCTTCAGACAATTTCCACGTAAGTAAATTTCATAAAGTGAATCGTGGTCGATAACAAAATGAGAATGACCTGTGGTATACAATGAAAAAATGGCCATGAAGATAATAAGGCATTCATGTATCCATGTAGTTCTGAGTGCGCAAGGATCTATGAATTTACCTCTAATAATCACATTCCATTGATTTAGAAATGGATGCTTGCAGCAATAGAATGAAAACCCTTTTTTTCGCACGCTGATCTTGGTCAAATGTTTTAAGGGATGTGCTGCAACTAGAAACATCCTAATCTTAATTATGGTTGTGAAACATATGCGCTAGGATAGTTTTCCTTTATTTCCTTTAGCTCTTAGCTTGGAGAAATGTGTGTGTCGTTACTCCTTTTCTTTCAAAGTAGGGTATTGTGATCCTCTACAGACAGAAACACAACCAAGACAGCATTGGGACCATAGCCAATGAGCACCCAGATTCCCCATGGCACATGACTAACACTATAAGCAGTGGCGGATTAGAGAGATGTAGTGGTGGCCATTTGATAGGCTAATTATCAACTAAGCTAAAATCTTGTCATTTGTTTAGATCTACTTTAGGAACACCAAATTGCAGGGGGGAGGGGGCTATGTCCTACTTTGGACCCCAACAATGCTCCGCCCCTGAACATGAGCCAGAGACAAAAAAATGGCTTCCAATGCACAAACTTTTGTTACTACGAACTAATTTTAAACCAGTATCCATGAATAAGAAACTAGCACTTTTAGTGTGCCCTGCCTACAATATGGATTATGGAAAGTGAAAAGAGTCCAAGAATATAGAAGTTGGATTGTTGTATTAACAACAGTTGGATAGTCATTTTTATTTTTTGTTCCTTGATAAACCTTCTGATTATTAATGAACCGAGGAAATATAAGTTTGAGGTCCCACAAATTTGTATTTTTCTACATTCGTGATGTGGATCGATAGTGTCAACTGCTACAAACAAGGTAGCATTAACTATGCTGGATTAGTTTAAATTCATGATAATATTATCATTTCTTTATTTCTACAAGAGAGAGAAAAGTACCATTTCTATCTTCACATTTCGAATCTCTTTTCTTGCAATGTCAACATCTGTCGCCTGACCTTGAAAACGACCAATTGGCTGCACATTACATGTCACAATGGTAAGACATTAGCCTCACATTTTTTGCAAGCAAATATCAATGATACTGCACATAGTTTCGTGTGTCCATAATCAAATATGTGCAAGTGTAGGAGAGTCTTGGAGGTAATCATAACAAATTTGCATTAGATCTTATTAGGTTGTATGTGCAAGTGAAGGAGAGTCTTGGAGTAAAAAGTGTAAGATCATAACACATTGTGCGTTACATCTATTGGTTGTATGCCATGTAAATTAAACTCAAATAGCAAAGAAATTAGAATGTGTATAAACCAACAAAAGAAAAAAGAAATGACCTGTTTAATCATTATCGTCGATGATGGAAGTGCAGCACGATTACCTTTCGCACCAGCAGCTAAGAGCAAAGCAGCTTCTCCCCATGCATTACCAACGCACAGAGTGAAAATTGGAACTTTTACAGTACCTGCAATGGGGGTAGAGATATAAGCCAGTACTCCATAACATTTTTTAAGAAAAAAAAAGGAATAAGAACTGGCATTGGTAATAGCCCCCTCCATATCTCAGAAGTTAACAGATTAGTACAAGTAAAATAATACGTATTAGTAATTAATGGCGAAGACACACTTAGGGGGTGTTTGGATCCAGTGACTAAACTTTAGCACGTGTCACGTCGGATGTTCAGGAAGCTAGATAGAAATATTAAATATGGTTTAATTAAAAAACTAATTACATACACGAGGACTAAATGATGAGACGAATTTATTAAGCCTAATTAATCCATGATTAACGAATGTTTACTGTAGCATCACATTTGCTAATCATAGATTAATTAGGTTTAATAAATTCGTCTCGCCATTTAGTCTCCATCTGTGTAATTAGTTTTATAATTAGACTATATTTAATACTTCTAATTAGCGTCCGAACATCCGATGTGACGAGTGCTAAATTTTAGCAAAAGGATCCAAACAGGCCCTTAATGGATTATTCTGTTTTGTATAACAAGGGGAAGAAATCTAAGAAGCTGGAACATCAACCTATAACTTAATGTTATTTTGTTAAATATGGGCAGTGTTTAATGTGCTAGACTGCAAAGTCATTCAGTGCAGCTCACGAATTTCAGGGAACTGCAAACCTGAAAAATGTCCCTCAGCCTACCATGTAGAAGTTGTATATAGAGGAAAAATCACAGAAATCCAATAAGTGCAGTTGTATATAACACAAAGACAAGCATGTGGCATTGCACTTTTTCCCACAAAAGTGTTATTTAAAAAATGTATGTATGAGTATGGTTAAACTAACAACTTTAGCCATCCACACATTAAAGTACTATGTTTGGTATATGAGAAAAGCACTGCAAATTTAACTAAAGAACTTCCATTTGCTGTTGCTTTAATGTGGAGGTTTCCCAAATTTCAAATCCACATCTCCTTTTGCAAGATTTCAAAGCAAGCCTTGCTGTTCCTTGTTTTTTTCATGGAGATAATTATCTGTACTACCGTGGAGCATCTGGACTACAAGAAATGATTGGATTTTCAATCACCTTCAGCCCACAGTGAATGGTTGCAAGGCAAAGTTTAAGCATGAATTTGCAATGCTTATACATTGGGCAAAGAAGAGTTATTTTCCGCTTATTAGCGAATGGCTAGATTTCGCCTTGTAGTTCTTTTTTTTTGTATTTCTGCCTTGTAGTTCTTTTTTTGTTTTTTGCTCTTGTTCAGTTCATGTTTTTCTCAATTTTTTAATATATGACCTCTGACCAGTAGGTGTACACCCCCTCCTGTTCCTCTCAGAAATGATGCTGTTGCTATATTATTAACATATTGTGATAAAATTTAATGGACAAAATAGCATCTTGGCATGAAGTGCAATAAACATGGTACTGGCCCAAAGACATCATATCAGAGAGCTGAAAACCATGAATATCTACGCACAAAGCAAGAAATCTGCAAACATTGGCATAAACTTGGAGAAAGTGTTATATTATGTGGTCACAGACAGGGTTCCTACTTTCTAGCGGCAGCGGCCGGTATGTGTGGTAGGGTGTGAAAATTTGGGGTAGTGCCATGGACTAGGTATCTATTATTGTCTATACGAAAGAACTCTGATCTACATAGAATATAAAAGTTTGATTTGTCAGTACGAGTTTTTCAAGCTTTATGCTTGCCAGACACAGAACTATGCACATTTCTTATAATGAGATAGCTACAGTAAACTCCAGTAGGTTCACATTTATAGCATGTGGAAAGTATCGACCAAGTGAAATCTGAGAGGGGGGAATAGGAATATCAATAGATTTGCAAGGAACAAAAGGGGTGGATACATATGTAATATGTTAATAAAGCTGACCTCATAGCATCGTATACTGCAAGAGCTTCTGTCTCATAACCTAACTTCTCGCCATTCTGAATGAGGGAGAAAAACACATCAGATGACAGATGATATGAAGATTTGAACAACCAAATTTAAACAAATTGGTTTATGGACAGTCAAAGGCACAAATTGACCTTCATATTCTAGGTGAACAGAACTATCTGGTGGCTAAGGATAGAAGAACCGAAAAAACACAAGCTAAACTAAATTGGATGCAAGCCGAGAGGAAGGTTTTTGGAGCCACAAATCCGCACTAATTCTCTACAGACAAGTAATAATCGCCATATAAGGAAACCAAGGAAAGGTGAATCGGCAGACAGCAGCAGCACACCTTGGTGGTGCCAGTTGAGTTGATGTACAGGTAGATGGGCTTCTCGGCGTCGTCGTACTGGAGGTAGAGGAACTCAGCGAGCATGAGCTCCGTGACCGACGGCACGAGGCACATCCCCAGGTACACGATCCGGTTCTTGTACAGGAACGAGGCTAAATCCGGCGGCGGCTGCTCCCACGCGGTCCCCCTCAGGAACGGCACCACCTGCAGGCGCGAACAGAGACACCATTTAGGCGCTAGCCCACTCCAGACACGCCGAATCCGCTCGCGGGAGCTCGGCAAAGCGCGGACCGTACCATCGCGACAACATCGGCGCCACGGCTGCCGTCGAGGACGGGATCCCGGTGGGGGCTCAGGAACCGCTGCTTGGCGGCGATGGCGAGCGCGCGGGGGCGTGCGGCGAGGCGGAGCTGGGATGAGGGCGAGGCCGGCAGGGAGCGGGGTGGGGAGAAGAGTGCGCGGGCGTCGAGGACGACGCGGGGCGGGGACAAGGCGGCGGCTGCTGCTGCCTCCATGGCGAGGCCGATGCGGCAGTACGGGAGGGGGGACGGGGAACGAGCTGAATTGAGTCGGCTCCCGGTCCGTGTGCGGATAAGCCCCCGCGGTCGGCGGTTTGGTTCGTCTGATCCACCTAAGACCAAGGTCATCGGAGTATTTTCTACATTTACGGAACGTAGAACATTACGTACCATTTTATTATTATAAAGTGGACGTTAAGTCGTTCGTTGGACTCTAGGTTGACACTGACCACGCTTACAATGTACCACAGATCTAAGAGACCACACACTTACAACCACGTCTCGAAGATGTGGGTCGAATGAGACCCATGGATAAGAATATGTTGCTATATATTTTTTCTTCAACCGGGTCTACTACATGCAACAGGCTTGGAGCGGACGGTTGCTGACTCGCTAGCAACAGGCTAGGCCCTCGGAGGCTTGGAGCGAGAGGACGGTTCGCCTGGCCAGGCCCTCGGAGCGGGAGGTTGTGCAGGCGACACGACGCGGACGCACGAACAACGCGACGCACGAACAGGCTACTGCAAGGACGGAGGTGGCGTGGTGCTAGGGCTGGATCGGACGCAAGAAGGGAGGCGTCGGTTGTTGGGCTGCATTCGGGACGGACGGCCCAATCTGGGAGATGGGTCCGTGAGTGCGCTGATGGCCAACACGCTCCGCGCGTGGACGACGCATGAACTACTCGTGCTTTAAGGAGCAGAGAGATATCCATTCTCTCGGTTACCTTAGTCTAAGGCCAGCGTCACAGGTGGAAAAAAAATACAAAACTCTGATTGTGCACCGTACACAGAGCAGAAAAACAATGATTGCGTACTGTAGACGGTATAAATGCACTTCTTAGTGATGCTAGCCTAAAGACACGCCGGCAACCCGACTCGCCATGCAAGTGCAAAGTTTTCCACCGTTGTCGGCTAGGTAGAGCGGCGTCGGCGCGCTCTGTAGATATTGAGATGCATCTATTTTTTTTTAAAAGACTTTATTACGACAGTTGTAATGTAACGACCGGCTGTACGCACACCTTCATTTTCATCCTCCTCCCACATTCATTTCTCTCTTTCCCTCTCACCTCACCCTCTCCACTCTACGCTGCCGCTGTTGCTCACCATCCCCCTTTCCATGCCGTTGGCCACCATCTCCTCTTTCCTCTTCCCTGCACCCGTCTTCTCCTCCATCGCCCTGTCCTGCTTCTTTGCCAATGGACCCGCTCATCCGTGTCACGCTCGCCGTCTTTCTCGCCTTCCTCGCGCTTGCCAGCCATGGCTCCTCCTTCCCCGTGCGGCCATGGCTCCTCTCCTCGCTCCTCCTTCCTCGTGCTGTCGGATTCAGCCTGCCACCGCGCTTGGAGGCGTCGGCGCCCGCTATGGAGGGTGGATCTGGCCGTCGCCGTCGCCGCGCTCCTCCCCGCTTTTCCTTGCCAGCCATGGCGACATCGGCCTCGCGGCTGCCAGATCCGGGGCCGCCACCGCGCTTGGAGGCAGCGTCACCGGCCATGGCGGCCAATCTGGCCGTCACTGCCAAGGGTGGCCTCACCTGGCTGCTCCTTCTGTGTGGCAGCCGTCCCTGCCTTCACGCCTGCCGCGGCCGCTGCTAGGCGGTTGTGCGCGCCAACCCCGCCGGAGGAAGAAGGTGAGGGTCCTCCCCGCTCCCTGTTATGGTCTATTAGGCAATTTTGTAGATTTTCATTAGGCAAAATACTAGTTTTTATTGGAAAAATACTGGTTTTTATTAGAAAAAATGCTATTTTTCATTAGGAAAAAATAACATTGCATTTTTGCCAGATGACACTAATATTTTTGCCTAATGTAAGCACCGTTGTTTGCCCATTCACGAATTCTGTGGTTGCTTTTTTTCCTTTCTTTTGCAGGAGGTTACCGTGGTCGAGGCACGGTATGCGCGTGTACATCGGTTTGCCAAAAGTTGTAAAAGTGGACCGTTTGTTTTACCAAAAACAGAACATGGCAAATGATTCTTTCCCAAAAAGGATGTGCGTGCAGAAAGTTATTTTTATTGCCGTACGTGCATTAGCCACCTCATTTTTTTGTTTTGGTGTGCACTTATATTTGAGACTGGAACGCTGACCGGTACAGAAGAACTTAAACTCAAGAAAAAGTCTATATAACCTACAAAGGTTTTATGGGCCAAATATATGACCACCTCAACTTTAAAATCAAAATTTAACACTCTAAACTTTGAAAAACCAAACAAATCACCCTCGAGAGGTCTTGGAGGATGGTTTTACTCACGTGGCACATATATAAGTGCCACTTCAGTGCACAAGCCCTCAGCTCTTCTTCTCTCCCCTTCCTCTCCAATCTCATCACTATAGAGAAAGGCAGATCAACACCGGTTGGGAACCCCTTCAGTACAGGAACCCCAACTGGTACTATGAAAATGGGACTAAAGCTCTCGGACATTAGAACCAGCTGCATGGCCCGATACTAAATGCAACTGGTACTAAGGGGCTAGCCCCCGTGCGAAGCCCACCTAGGCTGCGCAACCTTTTAGCACCGGTTGGTGCACCGATCCCAAGGTGCCTTGGCGCACATGTGGTTGTGCCTTTTTAGAACCGATTGGTGTCACCAACCGGTACTAAAGCATCAGTGCCCAATATTTTTTATATAAATCTATTACATACATATGTATATACATTTACATATGCATATTTGAATGCATTATATATATGTATATAAATTTAAATAAATATATAAGTCATATTTACTTGCAAATTGTACCAGTAAACAACACAAAACATCCACTATATGAGATATACAAAGGAAAAGTACAACTATTAGAGTTAGTTTCATGATTATTGGATTTAAAATGTATTTATTAACTATAAATTAAACAACGTGACACAATTAGATTTTTCTAGAAATTTTAACAAATGTTTTATGAACCTATATATTTTTATCATGTAGAGAATAACATTATGAATCTAATGGAACTTATCTCATTCAAGTTGAATCTATATTTATTTTTCTACAATATTCACAAAATCATAAATGTATGTGTATGAATGAACCATATTGGCATGTACTATTATCATGTACTGTAGGCTTGTAGGGCTGGTCGAACGTGCACGCCCAGGCACCGGAGCTCGGCGCTAATTCACCGAGCGCCGAGGCCATTTTTTAATTTTTTTAGATAATTTGGTACTGCAGTTCGGTGTGAATTTGTACGGCACCGAGGCAGCTAACCTCGGCGCTAATTCACATAGTGCCAAGCTTTGGCGCTGCAGCCATATTGGCGTCGACGTGGCATACTCGGCGTTGATTGATCTAGTGTCGACATGTTATACCTTGGCGCTTTGTCCTATGACGCCGAGCTTTAGACCCATTTTTGGAATAAATTTTGCCAAATGTCTATAAATAAAAAAAATTCGTAAAAAGGGTTAGATTGGAAAAAAGCCAATAGGGGTGAGTGCAGCCACGTTTAGAAGTAATGCTTCTTTATATTCCAGCAATCAACACAGAAAACGCTGCCAAATTTGCAGATATACTGCCACAACAGCTCTGTTCTTGTGTGTGTGAGTTATGTGCAGGTTCAGTCCATCGCCGGCGTCCAAGCTCGCCGGGACTGACAACAGGTCGGCCGTCACCATCAAGGCAAGATGCAAATCACACGCGCCAAGATCAGACAGTGGAAAGGGATAACGCGATGGCAAATTGCTGTAAATCCTGTGAACATGATGTACAATCTTGCCTCTGGCTTCGCCCGTAAACTCAGGGAGAAGCCTCTTTCGGTAACTCGTTTGGGAAGCCATCCGTGGAGCCGTCGAATAAGCCGTGCCAAACGCCCTACGTAGAAATATCCCCTGAGAATACGGCGCGTCGGATGCGCGGTGCAGGGCAGATCGTTATGTGCGTGCGAGAAGACGAATGCACACATGCTCTTTTTATATTAGTCATTACCTGCTAGATTTCTACTGCCCACTCGCCAGCTTTCCACAAAAGTTTCTGCATGATTTATATGCCAGCTGTTATTACAACAAAAAGATGAATCAGACAGCTACATGGATTGGTGATCGGTCTGCATGATTGTCAATAAGCAAGACAATCTCGACATTGAGTAATGACGACATATTTACAAGCTTTGAATTCACTCTGTATATAGTACGATTACATGTATCACAGAGATTAAAACTGATCAAGTACTGGTTCTATGTACAATGTATTATACTTCATTTCACTTGTGACGGATAGCCATTTGTTGCTAAGTGCTGCTAGCTCATTGCTGTACATAGTACAATTACTTGTATCAAAGAGACTAAAACTGATCAAGCACTGGTTCTATGTACAACGCATTACATTTCATTTCACTTGGGATGGATAGCACCACCACCCTTTTTGGCTCTGAGTGCTGCTAGTTCTTTGGGGAAAGTAATGTGAGTGACTTCGAATACAGCCCTTTGAATTTCTCCAAATAGGCCTGGTATAGAAAACTCAATCATAGCAAACTCATCTTCCATAGTGAGCAGTATTTCATTGGTAGCTCCATCTACAGAGTAGTCCAGCAAATGATTGCAACAGTGCCTCCCATAGATAAGTGGACCTTCATTGGCTGACTTGTCTATAAAAGCAGCTCCCCCATTGTATCTCAATACCTTCTTCAGTGCAGAATTGAGAGAAACATCTTGCTGCCAGTGGAACCTTTCTTGGATGTGAGTCAGCGCAACTTTGTAGATCACCTTGCTTACTTGCTGTATTTGCTGCAGCTTTTGGTAGCAAGAAATATATTCAGTGATTTTCCTTGAATCATCAAGAAGGATGATATTATCCATTATCAACTCCTCATGTTGGACTGGACAGTTAACAAGCAGCTTCAAGAAGTCCTCAAGTTCACCAGGTACGACATGTCCTTTGAACAGTTCAGCTCTTATCAGATTATGAACAGCATAATAGTCATTATCAGCTCCTGTTGGTTCCCACTCTTTCAAAGTACCCATTACCAATCTAGAGAGCTTCAGTTTCTTGTTTGGCATCCAGAGCAGGTTCTGTATCAACAATTTCCCATTTAGACAGTAGCCAGTTGAGTGAATAGCATAGATGAGCTCCTTCAGTGCTCTAATGACATCAAATGCAAATTCTGAAGGGCGAGTGAACCCCTGTAGGCGAGATCTGGTGGTGATTCCATATGGTCTGGCAAAAACAACAACTGCATTCTTTTCAATGACTGCCCTTAGCCTCCGGGCATCCCCGTCGTATTTGCAAACTACGAAATCATGCTGTTTCTTCTGGTACTTCATCCACAAACGTTTCAGCTGCAGAAACACCACACTTATAAGCTCCAATCCAACCCAAAACGAGCGAAGTAATAGTGTAAAAGTAAGCAGCACATAGATATATAAGAGTTACGAACTAATTTAAGAAGTGCAAATCAGTTAGTAGACAGTATTGCTAATTGAACAGTGCAACAGGTACAACTCATTCAGCCCCTATTGATTTCTTCTAGGAACAGTATCTTGTTAAATTGGTCATTGAAACACCCAAGTTTCACATAGAAAAAGGAGTAGTGCCCTCAGTATACTTTAAATTTGACAGATTGGAAGTACTCAAATACATAGTCTTAACTGGGAAACAAATTGTGTAGCTGTCCCAGATAAGAACCTTAAAAGGCACATGTACCGACCTTCCTTCTTAGCAAGATTGAACTCAAAACATGAAATTTTGTTTAGGCTTCTCTGCACATTCCAGTTTCAAAGGTGTTGGAAATAATCGCACTATGTGTAACTCCATATTAGCAGCCCCTTACATGAGGGAGGAATATGGAATTATGAACCATGGAGCACAACATGTATATTCATATAACTTGGCGACACCGTATGAAGATAACAAAAAGACATAAAAACATACAAATGAAATTTGTTCATAGAAAGAATAAAGTTATCCAACGTCATATTAAGTGCGGCAAGGATGCAATATCACCCTCAGAACCTCCAATTTGGAACAGCAGGCTGAGTTTGCAAAGGATAGTGAAAATATCTATATTGGATAATACAATTTTCATTCAGTAGTAAAGCTGAAACAAATTATTCGAAATGGAGGTTTCATTCAATTCCTAAGTCTCACAACAGGGCAGCAAAATTTAAAATTTAATGGTTCTTCTGAAGTTCTGAACATAATAAACAATGCCTAGATTCAAATGCAAAATAACAACGTCATTTATCACAAACAAAAAAAATAGCACTGTCAAGGATCAGGTTAGTTTGATTTGACTATTGTATTTAGGTAAAGTCAAATTCAACCTTATGCATTCTAGGTACAGTAGGAGCTCACAAGGCGGGTATGACAAATCTAGCAGCAGCAGCATGAAAAGGTTAATAGAACCTAGCCAGATGCAACTGCAGAATGCGGTTGAAGTTATGAACCACAGGAATCTTGATTTCTTGGGTTTCTTCCCCCACCCCCAATGCAAACTGTCAACTCCCGGTTGCCCAATTGGTCAAAGCGCGGCTGCCGAGGAGTCCTTATGCCAAGTCCAAAGATAAATTGAAAGAAAAATAGCTGCCATTGCGGAATGCATAAGAACTACAAGAATCTTGATTTCCTGGGTGTCTTCCCCAGTACCCAATGCAAATCTCAATCAACCCACTCCCCAACTGGACAAAGCGCTGCCGCTCAGGAGTTCGAGTTCGCATGCCAACAAAATCAAGAACTCCAAGGATAAATTGAAAGAGGAACGGTTGCAATTGCTGAGTGCATATGAACCACATGAATCCTGTTTTCTTGGGTGTCTTCTCCAGCACACATTGCAAATCCCAACCAAACCCCTTCCCCTACTGGCCAAAACGCTGCCGCTCAAGTCGCATGCCAAGAAAACCCAGAACTCGAAAGACAACTTGAAAGAAGGACGGTTTGAGGTTTCCTCACCTCGCGTATGGCGAAAACCATTGTGTTTGCTGATTCGCGGACGCGAACACGGCAGCACCAATCCTCAGCCTGCGACCATGAAGCGGAATGCCGAGCGCAGACCTGGCCGCCGCCCGCGCGGGGGTGGGGAGAGGGGTGTACTGCGACACTTGTTAGTTTCCACCTTCGAGAACTCCGGAACTCAAGAACTTAGCGAACAAGAATCCGAGGAAGAACTCGGACGAAAAGACAAACGAGAAGGACGAGACTTTATTCTGATTTCTGTTACCCGTAACCGTTTCTAAACAACCCGGTGGCTTATTGCCTTTTTTGACCCTACTCTGCTCGACCGAAGCGGCCCATGGACAGGTGGAAACTGGGCCCACCCTGGCCCTCCAATCCATGGCCCACAACCTAGGTATCTCTCCTCCGTCTCTAGTCTGTAGTCTCTACTCCCATAATCTCGCACGAGTTGTTCGTGCGTCCTCCCCGCCGAGCACCGCGAGCTCCGCTCGCTTGGCAATTGCCCGTCATCCCGCTCGCAAAAATCAACTCCAACCCCTAGGTCGCTATGGATAGATTCACATTGGATATGGACGGAATCGAATCTGAACATCGTTAATTACTATATTTTTTGTACGAAATCGGATACGAATATAGATGTTATCGAATGTGAATGTAAAACGGATGCTTTGAATCCGGATTCGAATTCGAATATCTACTTCGTTAGAAATAACGATTATTAATGTGGTTTACGGTGGTTTTAGTGGAATAAATTATTAAACAAATAAATATTAAAAGACAAGCATATAATACAAGTCAGAAAAAATAGCTAAATAATAATATGTCTTAAAATAAATATTTAAAAATTAAATGCATAAAAATAATTAATACTAAATAAATGTATTCGTATATTAAAGTTTATTAAACGTATTTTTTTGTGATTAGTATTATTAAATTAATATCATCAATCACTAGCATTGATATAACTTTTAAATAGTATGGATACATCCTTAGTAAAATTAAAATTATTATTCCTTGATCATATAAATAATTTTTGAATAATTTAAATGATACACAACAATTGATATTAAAATTAATATCATTTTACAATAATTACTAGTCATATAAATAAGATTTAGATGGTTTACAATATACTTTATGCTTTATGGATACGGATGAAATCGAATGTTCCATATTTTTTCGAATACGGATCTAGAATCGGATAGAGAAAAACAATGAAAAACGGATTCGGAGAGTCCATTTAGTATCTACATTGAAATCGGATATTAATATGAATATCCATATTGACATTTTAACGGATACGGATAATTCGGATGTTCTAACATCGATATCCATCCCTATATGTCGCCGTGCCTCCCTCCTTCCCCTGTGTCACTGCGCCCCGAGATATTTAATTATTTGCCATCGTTACGAATGGCGCTTTTTTGATTGCCATCCTTAGAATGGCACCTATATATTTGCCATTCCCGCATAGAATTTGCTAATTATTTGCCATTTTGTCTGATCTGGCAGGCCACAGAGGCCTTCCACACTGGCGATGCAAGGGAAAAAGACCGTAGTGCCCCTGCCCCCTTCGTTTTTCCCTCTCGGGCCGCCCCGCAATCTCTAACCCTCCCCCGCAGTCACTGCCTTTCCCTTTCTCGAACCCTATAGCAGCGGTGGCGATCGAGGTCTCTCTCCATGGGCTGCGGCGTCCTGGGCAGATCCAAGGTAGCATATGTCCTAGGCATCAAGGGCGGTGTTCATAGCCATGAATCCCCAAGGCCCTGCCGGCTACCCTCCTTGGTAAGCTCTACCTACCGTAGAATACAAAAGCATATCCTTGGTAGATCTTTGCTATTTTGGTTGCGGTGGGGTTGGTTAATTCTAACTCCGACATGTTTCTGCATGGTTTATGCTGGCAATGCATTTAGATTAGTTGTTAACTGTGGTAGTTATTCTACAAATTTGGATTATGGAGTTCTTGAAATTGCTGACCAAAAACATGAGCTATAGGTCAACTGCAGCAGTGGTTACAATCTGGACAAGTTCACTGATGATATGGCAACATTAACGATATGGGGCTCTAGTAAGACAATAGCTGTATGAGCAGTAGATTCTGACAGTGATGCAAAATGGAAACTTAGGAGGAATGAGCATTTTGAGAAGATGATACAGTAAAGGCTGAATGATAGATTTGCAAAACAAGTTGTTGAAGTGGTTCTGAATGAGGGTTATGATCCAAGTTTCAGTTCAGCTGGCTCAAAGGCTACTTCTAGTGTGACAAGTCAAGCTGATCCATTGTCAGGTGGTGCTGAAGCATTTGGAGATACCCACAGTTCACCCATTGACATAAAGCTTCCTGCAGTAGATTAGGATACATTGATCATTTTGTCTAAGCCTGATCAGGATGGTGAAGCAATATATTTTGGGTGTGCATTACTACAGGTTCAAATAAATACCATAGACCACAAGTGTGCATTAGCCAGCAGATTTGGAGGCACAATGGCCTCTCAAGCATGGGTGGCAGAGAGAGTTATTCCTTTATTGAAGAAGAAGCCTAGCATGGGTGCCAAAGATATCTAGGCAAAACTACAAGGCAAGTACAACATTGAGATACTCTATCAGACTGTGTGGTATGGTATGCAAAGGGAAGCTGATAAGCTTTTTGGTAAGTGGGATGATTCTTACGATTGGTTGTACAGGTTCAAAGCAGAGGTTGAGTTGAAATCCCCTGGTAGTGTAATTGAGATAGACACAGAAACCATAGATGGACAGGGGAATTTTAGTAAGTTTTTCTGTGCATTCCAGGGGAGCATAGATGGATTTTTACATGGGTGCAGGCCATACATTAACATAGATTCCACTGCTTTGAATGGAATGTGGTATGGATGTTCCCCTTGGCCTTTAGATTCTTTGATTTAGAAATAAAGGAAAACTAGACTTAGCTCATGGACCAGTTAGGGAAAGCCATAGGACCTGTGCCCAAGTTAGCAGTTTGCACTGATGCTTGTAAGGGTTTGACAATAGCACTAAAGAAGGTGTTCCCCAATGCAAAACAAAGAGAATGTTTTAGGCATCTCATGGAGAACATGAAGAGATAATAGACAGGAGAGGTGTATGGTAAGAACATGTGGCCTGCAGCAAGAGCCTATACTAGTGGGAAGCACAAGTATTTCATGGACAAAATCTTAGAGGTCACTCTAGAAGTGCAAAACTGGCTAGATAAGGATCATCCTCTGCTGTGGGCAAGGAGCGTTCAGTCTAGATATCAAAGTGGACTACATTAACAACAACCTTGCAGAGGCATGGAATGCATGGATCAAAGAGTTAAAGGACTTGCCTATACATTGCATGGTGGATGCCATAAGGGAGAAGGTAGTCATATTGTTTGAGAAGAGGAGGAGAATCTCTATGGCATTAAGTGGAGAAATCCTGCGAGCTGTGGTTCATTAGCTAAATGCCGCTTCAAGGGTACTAGGTCATTTGAAGATCACTAAGGGTCGTGCTGATCAGGCAGAGGTGACTGAGATATATAAGGACGAGCAAGTTAGAAGACATATTGTGTACCTTAATGAACATGAGTGTACTTATAGGGAGTGGCAGGTGACAGGGAAACCATGTGCACATGCATTGGCAGGGATTACATGGAGAGTTATGTTGATAGAGCCTATTCAGTGGAGAAATTCAGAGCGGCATATGCTGGGTTGATTCCAAATATCACAGATAGGAGTCAACGGCCAACTGTTGAGAAGGATTTCAAACTCCTTCCATCGTTTGTCCAGAAGAGAGGGCCGGGAAGGCAAAGGAAAAATAGGATTATATCATTTCTAGAGAGGTCTGGAAAGGCTACTAGACAAGTTACTTGTCAAGGTTGTGGGGAAAGAGGGCACAGGAGGGGCAGCTGGACGTGTAGCTTGACTGGCACTAAGAAAAGGTACTTCTCATGTCTACCAACAACCTTTTCTCAGCACTACTTACTGTAAAAATGTAAATTGTTTGTGTAAGTGCAACAAGGCTCCTTAGTGGTTTTGGTGTTTGAGTGACAATGCGATTAAAGATCTAATCTCTTTGTAAGATCATTTGATAGGTTTTTACAGGTATATATTGTCAAAGGACATCACTAGGGTTGCTTTATTAATGCACTTTGAGACACTTGACTTTCATGTTAAGAAAAGTGACTCTAAATTGTATCTCTTTCATTTGGATGTCACTAACTTACTTGGATTTCTCATATATAATAAGTGGCTGATCATGAAGACACTCTATTGCATATCAAAGCCAATAATGATCAAGACAAATCGAATGAATGGATAACGAGCAAATGTGCTCCATCTACCTATCGAAGAGGTTTTCTAAATTGAAGTCCAACTATTTCGCTCAAAGAGGATTACTCACAAAGGAAGAAGCTCAGCTTCGCTATCTCCCTCTGTGGATATATTTCAAGACGGCATTATTCATCAAGACAAGACTCGAGTGGATTTCATCTAGATTCATATTCACCTTGAGCATAGGTATGCCGTACTATCAAGAGGGAAGCGAAGCTCGGAAGTCTCTAGTCAACATGTGCTCACAGCTAGTTCAGAGAGTGTCGAGCCAAAACACTCCTCGTGAGTTGTTATTGTGCTGAGGGTGGGTTCACCGGATTGTCCGGTAATCCTCACCGGACTATCCGGTGAAGGCTGAGCCCAGTATTGAGAGTGATCTCTCTGATCTTTTCCTTGTGCTCTCATCTCCTGGTTAGGTGTATCTCTAATGGAGACAACACCTACACTTTGCTCATCTGTTGACTCAGGCTCAGTGCCTTAGCCTCTGAACAGGGAACCCCTCACCGGACTATCCGGTGAGCTATACCGGACTGTCCGGTATAGGGGGTTTGAGCTCCAACGGCTAGTCCGCCTATACCGGACTATCCGGTAGGCACGCACCGGACTGTCCGGTGATGGTCTGACACAGGCCAACGGCTAGTTTTATGAGGGTGGGTATTTATACCCCTCACTCTCTTCCAGTTGCTGTTGTTGCTTCCCTCCACGTCCACTTCCATCCAGAGGCTCTTAGTAACACCTCCCAACACTCTCTTTGTGAGATTGAGCTAAGTTTGTGAGATTCTTGAGTTGGGAGAGGATTTGTGAGATTGTGTGAGCTACATTGTGAGCACCTAGCTTCTGAGCACAGTTGGCAAGCATTTCCGGGAAGCGTTTTTGTTACTCTTGGAGGTTTCCTCCTAGACGGCGAGAGCAACCCGAAGGGCACCCGGCTTGTGGGTGCCACTTCTCTTGTAGGTGATTACCCCGCTCTTCGGAGCATTTGCAGTGAGCACCTTCATAGCCTTGGTGGTTGTGAAGGAGAGGCCGTGAGTTGAAATAGACTCAAGCTCTTGGTGGGCGCCTCAACGGGGACGTACGGACACTTGCGGGTGTGCCCGAACCTCGGGACTAAAAATCCTTTGTTGTGTGTGCTGTGCTCCTGCTGGGAGACCCAAGCTTGCTGCTTGTGGTTGTTTTACTTGCTTGCATTTCATTATTGCTTCCGCTATTATTATTCGAGTGCAAGTTCTCTTTGTGAGTGCAGGAATAAAGTGTTGCCGAGATCATAATCAACATATAAAAACATTACACAGCTCTACATAGCTCGATAAGTATTTTCTCGTATATTTACCTTGGGGGTTTCGGTTTCTGTGTGACACCGGACTATCCGGTGTAGAGAACCGGACTATCCGGTTATACCGGACTGTCCGGTTGTACCCATAGGACTATCCGGTGTGAGTGCTGACGGTGTGCTTTTAAGTGGTGTAAATTTTCAGTTACGCCTATTCACCCCCCCTCTAGGCGACATCTAGGTCCTTTCAATTGGTATCAGAGCGAGGACTCACCGAAAAGCTTCACCGCCGTGAGTAAAGATGTCAACACCTAGTGAGGTAACTTGTGAGCCGCTCATGCTTGATGGCTCTAACTATACTCAGTGGTCAACTCATGTACTTAATTTGCTTAGGACCAATGGTCCACTTGTGGAGCAAATTGTAGAAGCTAGCATATTGCCTTCTAACTATGATTGGGGAAACCTATCTCATGAGGAGACAATACGCTTGTAGCTCAATGCTCGAGTTGCTAATTATTTATTGAGCATTTTGAGTCCAGATACCTCTAAGTGGCTGTTCCATGAGTACAAGAGGTTTGAGGATGCCCATGAGATTTGGGCCACTCTCAAAAATGTTTTTGCATGCAAATCTCAAGAACAAGCAAACATATCAGTAAGGAACTCAGGAAAAGAAGAAATAAGCCAATGTGAAAGCGCCGAGGACAAGGAAGATCAAGAAAGGCAGTTGGTGCTGCAGTCACTACAGATACCGGACTGTCCGGTAATTGATACCGGACTATCCGGTGGTGGCAGTGAAGCTGCACCAACCAGTGTAGAGCAGCGATGGAGACCAAGTGAAGAATCATGTTCACCCAAGTTTCACTCCATTATTTCACACTCACATCAGTGTCTTATGGCCAAGGGAAGTGAAGAAAGTGAGGAATAGATGAGTGGGAACGATGAAGATGAAGACGAGATTACCGATGAAGATTTGGATATTGGCCACCTCAGCAAGAAGGACCAAATGAAAGTGATCAAGCTGATGCAAATCATCACCAAGCAGAAGCAAAGTCTTGACAATCAAGAAGACTACTTGGTGAAGAAATTGGATGAGCTAAAAGAGACTCAAGATGAAAAAGAAGAGCTCAAACTCAAGCTTAAGAAGAAGGTAGAAGAAAGAAAAGAATTACTAAACAGGATCAATGACAAGTGCTTGGAGCTCCAACAAGAAAAAGATGAGCTCCTAGATGAGAGTATGCAGCTCATTGATCAGCTAGCCTTGAGCGAGGTAGCACACGAGGTATTTGTCACGTCGGTAAAATCTTATGAACCTCTCGTGCAAAATAATTCTTGTTCTTCAGCTGATTCTATTGTTGCTTGTGCTAACCCTTGCTGTTTAAAAGCAAGTAACCCTTGTGTTGAGCATGATATTGTAGAATCTTGTGATGACCTCATTGCAAAAGAAAATGAAAAGCTCAAGCAAGAGGTTGAAAAGTTAAAACAGGACTTGATCACACTTAAAGAAAAGTGTTGTGTGCAACCTTCTCAAGATAACCGTGAAAACATGGTGAACAAGCTTGAGGAGGGTTCAAACCGTGCACAACACACTAGGGCAAGTATCAAGTCTAAAAGTGGTGGAAGCACTAAAGCACAAGAGCAAGCCAAATCAAGAGGACAGAAGAACAAAACAAATAGAAGATGCTACTGGTGCAAGGAAAGAGGACACAATGTTCAGGCCTGCCCAAGCCTCAAATCCAAGGCAGTGAGCAGCTCTGGCTCACCGGACTGTCCGGAAAAACATACCGGACTATCCGGTAGTAGGGTGTCGGATTATTCGGTGAAGTCAGTGGCAGCTCAAGTCACAAATTCCAAGGCAAGAAGACCTACCCAGTCTCACAACAAGGTTGTAAAGGAGGAAGTACATGCAATCAAGGCAGAAAATCAACCAAAGGGCTTCAGGCAAAGAATATGCTACAATTGTCGGAAAAAGGGGCATCTTGGTAAGGATTGCCCATATGGTAACTTTACTCATCCCAATCTTATCAATAAGAAAACTAAAGTGGCTTGTGTGTTCAAGGGCTGCAGTGGTGAAGCTAAGGTGATTTGTTCATCCAAGGCTCTCACCAAAGCTATTTGGATACCCAAGGTTTATTTGACTAACATTGATGGACCCAACAAGGTTTGGGTACCAAAACACACCTGAAGACCTATAGGTACCTACAGGATGCATTGAGGGTCTTGGCTATCTTGAGAAGCTAAACTACAAATATATCATTGTCTCAAGATTCCTTCTTCCCATCTGAAGCCAAGATATGAATTTTGGAAATATCTTCATCCTCAATGACATCATGGGTAATGTGTGCCTATCTAGATCCTTAATGGTTGGGACAAGACTCATCCTTAGTGACTTAAGTCTTGCCCAAATCAATCAAGTTCAAATTCCACTCCTATCCTATGCTTATATTCTTGTGATACGTTGACGGCTCTCTTTGTGGAGCAAGTGCCTTAAAATGTGCAGGAATATGGGTTGAGACTCATGAGAAGAAAAGGAAATAAAGCTTGGAAGAACTCGAAACTCCTAGTGCAAACTTTCAGGACCCATCGGCTGGACCCACCGGTCCAACCGGTCGGAAAAAGGTAGCACCGGTCTGCCGGCTCTGCTGATCTACCGGTTCAACCGGTTAAACCATCGGTTCAACTGGTCGGGCACGTCTCTAACCAGTCTACCGGTCTCTGTACCGGACTATCCGGTCTACTACACCGGACTGTCCGACAGGACCGGACTATCCGATGTATTTACACCGGACTGTCCGGTAATGCTCAGCCAAGTCCATATACCTGTGAGTACACCTACATATTTACTCTTTCACCCATTCTACACTCAGCCACATTAAAACTTCTAATCCCCATGTTTGTTACAAAAGTTGAGCATGTGAAATTGGTTATTCAAGAACCATAAGCATGCATTTGGGGGAGTAGAGTTATACTAGGGCTCTGTAGTACTAACAACTCCATGTGAGTAAGATTGCAGATATCAAAAAGATGTAGACTGGACCAAATCACTGGCATAATGCAAAATAGACTAAAGATGCTTCAAAAATATAAAAAATCAGGGCATATACCAAAGGTGGTTTTATTCTTATATATCTTATGAGTATATTAAACCAAGGCCAAGGTATGAGTTCATATATGCATTGTAAGTGCTTCAAGGCCTTGTCACTCATGTGTGGTTGTTGGTAGTTTGAGTGATCTAACTCTAAGTATGGATAGTTGTGTGATACCTCTAAATCTCAGAAAGTTGTCAAGTTAGTCTTGAGAGCTTGGTGTTTCTAATATGATAGGAGGTATGAGTTAAATATGTCACCATCTATGATGTGATCCTCAATGTATCTAACATTCTTTGTGGCATATTTCCTAAGGTTTGAGCTAGTGAAATATTGTGTCTTGTCAAGAGTATGTCTCATGAGGCCTTAATGAGATCAGATGTTTGCTTGATACTCTAACTAAGAGTTCCTCTCATGCCTCTGTAAGCTGAGTGTGAATCAATCATGCTAATCATCTTAAACAAGGCATGGTAATTCACTAGTATAGCAAAAATGGGATTTTGAAAACATTTGTTGTTGAGATCTTTGTGATCAACCTCTCTTTATATGTGGTTATTGTTATCTGTGCGTGTTTGAACCTAACCACATACATTGAGACTCCTATGCTGAAATTCAAAATCATTTTCCAAACGAATTTATTCAAAAGCTCATCTCTTTCAACTAAATCATCTTTTGACCAAAAGCTTTGACATAAATGCATTTACAAAAGGTCACTTACCTTCCCTGAGGGCTATGTTACATAAAGGAGTCAAATGGATCAAAGGAATATAGCACAGCCCTCAGACCTTCTGCGAAATCATTTTCTATCGGACTATCCGGTGTACCCTACCAGACAATCCGGTAACATCGGATTATCCGGCAGGGATACCGGACTATCCGGTCCACACGGATTTTACCCTCACCCGCGGTTCCAAGGGGTAACTTCTCATGTTTTTCCCTCACCTTCCTCCAAACCATTTTTCATCCGTTCCAACCGCCGCCCTTGCTTGTTTCAAGGATCTCTTTGGCGATTTGAGGAGTTCTTCTCGTTCCTCTGTGGTTTTGAGGAGCTTTTGGTGGGGATTGGCCGCTGCATCTTCGGTGTATCCGATCCCACCGGCCTCTCCATCAGTTTTGACCTAGGAACTTCTCTCCAAGGTACTTTGAACCCTTTTTGCCCGATCTCTTTGCTCGGTGCAATGCTAGTAATTTCTCATGGTAGAAGTACTCCTGTTATGCATATCCATCATGTCATAGAAGATCAAACCTTTTTCATGGCTTGTTTGGGAGATCCACCAACCCTAGGGCACTGGGCGCTACCGGACTATCCGGTGTCCTGTACCGGACTGTCCGGTAGGACCGGACCATCCGGTGGAATACACCGGACTGTCCGGCTATACCCAGAGGCCCTAGGTCAGTTGCTCTTTGTGGCTCTAGATTTGTTCTATGAGCTCCCAAACTTGTTCCATATATTCCTCTATGTCTTTGTGACATATTCCTGTCAGAAAATCATGTTCTCACAGTCATCGTAATTAAATTACATCTTTTACACTCTGAGGCTAATCCGAGGGTCCAAATTCATATCTTTGTCTCTCAGGGTTGTAGATGGCTGGTGAGCAACCCATCAAGCAGTACACCAGGGTTAAGAGAAAGGCCACTAAGCCTCACCCTCAGTCGAGCAATGACACTTCTTCTCCCTTGGAGGACACCGGTGCTGGTGGCTCTCAAAGGGGAAGATCACTCAGGATGAGGCAAGGACCGTTGCAGGACACTCCTCGAGGTCAGATGCATATTGCAGATGAAGAGGTGGCAGTGGAGACCTCCTCTGATGATGATGTAGAGGATGAGACCTATGTGGTCCAACCTAGACCCCATGGTAAGGGTCCAGCTCCTCCCAGCAGTGATGATGAGGAGGATGAGAGAGATGTTGAGGCAGAAGAGGAGAGAGAGCCAGCATTCCCCGAGGCTGAGTATGCTAGGAAGATGTCCAAGCCCAGCAGGCCGCCCAACAGAAAGGCGGTAGATTTCAAGAAAAAGGGGAAGCTCAGTGAGATCAGAGACAACAGGAGAAGGGACTTTAGGAAAGAGCCCAAGAGCTCTTATGACTGGAGGTTTCACACCAGGTTTTAGGAGGATTACTATGAGTCAGTGATTCTATCCAAGGAACACCCAGTCACACTTGATCAATGGGTTGATTGGAAATACATGAAGGACAAGAAAGACCCCATTTTTGATCAGGTGATTGCAGCTTGTGGGAGGCAGAACATTCAGAAGATCATGAGTTTCAGGCATGATTGGAACAAGGAGATCATCGCTTAGTTCTATGCCACAGTCTATTTTGATGACACAGATGCAGATCCGAGGAAGTGGGCTATGGCATGGATGACAGAGGGTGAGACTTATTCCATCTCCTATCTTGACTTCGCATTTGTGCTTGGTTTGAACAACGTGGATCTGAACAGGCCTAAGGTTCACCTAGAGCAGTGTCTCCCTGACAGTGAGATGAAGTTCATGTATCCTCCAAACAATCAGGGAAACTTTGGACACTCACAGGGTCTTTACTCTTTCTATGGATATCTGAACAGAATGTTCAGAAAGACCCTGGCTCCTCGTATTGGTGATGCTACTAACATATCACATTATGCCAAGAATCTGCTTGCTAGGATGAGGGAGGATGCATTGCCTTTCAGCGTGACCAACTTCATATGGGAGGAGATCAAAGCCATATCCTTTGACCCATATCGGAGTTGTGCATATGCTCCTTTCATCATGGAGGTGACTGACAGAGTAACCGGTACAGCTTATATCAGTGACACTGAGCACCGGCCATTCCGTGTCAAGAAGGTGAAGCATCCGATTGTGCCAGCACCCTCAGTTACACCTTCAGGCTCAGACCCACCTCCGAGTCAGTTGGCTCCAGTGCCACAGCAGCAGAGGCAGTCACCTCAGAGGAGGAGAGGCAGTGGGCAGTTCTCCAGTGAGAGGTCGAGGAGGAGCTCCTCACCTGTTGTGCGGGCTTTCAGAGCCATTATGGGAGCCCTCAAGTGCTTCAGGGCGAAGGACATAGCTGAGAAGAGAGAGATCCGTCGTCGCCAGACCCTGACAGATAACAGGGTGAAGGGCATTCAGAGGCACCTCGGCATGCAGCCACCACCCTCACCTGACCGAGTGGTAGAGGATGAGCAGGAGACAGAGGTAGAGGAGGAGTTCCTGGTGGATCCCTTTACAGGGTACCAGGGTCAGACTAGCGGGGCATCAGTGCCTCCTCAGTTCAGCCAGCCTCCACTGTTTACTCAGGCACCTCAGGCACCTCAGGCACCTCCGGTTTCAGGATCCATGGATGCCACAGCTCAGTCAGCTGCTCAGTCACTCTTTGGGATGAGTGAAGCCTTCTCTGCTGGCTACTCAGGCTACTCCACCACCTTGGCCTCCTCGAGCTTTTCAGGATCTCTACCTTTCTCCGTGGGTCAGGGTGGAGCCTTCTTTCAGAGCAGCAGCCAGTTCCAGTCAGGACCTCAGGGTGGCAGCTCTAGTGGATTATGAGATCAGGGCACTCAGTGAGCCCTTGAGGTACTTTTCTCCTCTTCTTTTGACCTTTTTGGTGCTTAATGACAAAGGGGGAGAAGTACATTAAAGCTTTGTGGCATTGTGGCCCTCTTTTTTCCCCTCTTTTTCTAGTGTTTTTCAGGAGGAGCTCAGTGAAAGAGGGAGAATGGAGCAAGCAGGCCTTGTGAAGAGTCAGCAGATCCTTGGAGCCGCTTGCCGCATGTTTTATCTTATCTTTTTACCTTTCAGCTGTATCATGCGTCGGTTCATGTGTCGAACTCTTAGGGTCATGTATTGGACACTTTTTCGTATAATCTTTTGAAACCTTTTACCTTCCATGTGATCTGTGTGGATTATATGTATATCTATGTCTAATTTATACTATTAGCTATGTGCTCGTCTTTGTGACTCTGTGTGGCTTTGTGGTTTTGGTTTGGCCTGGTGCAGTGCAGACTGCTATCACCGGACTATCCGATGAACCGGACTATCCGGTCAGTTACACCGGACTATCCGGTGAGTGGGCAGTGGCTGCACAACCAAGCATTCCAGTTGGTTTACTTTGTGCTTTCCCTCTTACAATGTGGTTTTGGAATTCTGAGATATAGGGGGAGCTCTCCTGGCACGAAATATGTATTTTTGGGCATATATGGCTCAAATTTCGAGTTTTTGTAACTCAAGCACATATTTAGGGGGAGCATACCAAATATCTGAGGATTCATGCACTTAATTTGACTATCTCTTGTAAGCTTTTATCGGAGTTGTCATCAATCACCAAAAAGGGGGAGATTGTAAGTGCAACAAGGCTCCTTAGTGGTTTTGGTGTTTGAGTGACAATGCCATTAAAGATCTAATCTCTTTGTAAGATCATTTGATAGGTTTTTACAGGTATATATTGTCAATGGACATCACTAGGGTTGCTTTATTAATGCACTTTGAGACACTTGACTTTCATGTTAAGAAAAGTGACTCTAAATTGTATCTCTTTCATTTGGATGTCACTAACTTACTTGGATTTCTCATATATAATAAGTGGCTGATCATGAAGACACTCTATTGCATATCAAAGCCAATAATGATCAAGACAAATCGAATGAATGGATAACGAGCAAATGTGCTCCATCTACCTATCGAAGAGGTTTTCTAAATTGAAGTCCAACTATTTCGCTCAAAGAGGATTACTCACAAAGGAAGAAGCTCAGCTTCGCTATCTCCCTCTGTGGATATATTTCAAGACGGCATTATTCATCAAGACAAGACTCGAGTGGATTTCATCTAGATTCATATTCACCTTGAGCATAGGTATGCCGTACTATCAAGAGGGAAGCGAAGCTCGGAAGTCTCTAGTCAACATGTGCTCACAGCTAGTTCAGAGAGTGTCGAGCCAAAACACTCCTCGTGAGTTGTTATTGTGCTGAGGGTGGGTTCACCGGATTGTCCGGTAATCCTCACCGGACTATCCGGTGAAGGCTGAGCCCAGTATTGAGAGTGATCTCTCTGATCTTTTCCTTGTGCTCTCATCTCCTGGTTAGGTGTATCTCTAATGGAGACAACACCTACACTTTGCTAATCTGTTGACTCAGGCTCAGTGCCTTAGCCTCTGAACAGGGAACCCCTCACCGGACTATCCGGTGAGCTATACCGGACTGTCCGGTATAGGGGGTTTGAGCTCCAACGGCTAGTCCGCCTATACCGGAATATCCGGTAGGCATGCACCGGACTGTCCGGTGATGGTCTGACACAGGCCAACGGCTAGTTTTATGAGGGTGGGTATTTATACCCCTCACTCTCTTCCAGTTGCTGTTGTTGCTTCCCTCCACGTCCACTTCCATCCAGAGGCTCTTAGTAACACCTCCCAACACTCTCTTTGTGAGATTGAGCTAAGTTTGTGAGATTCTTGAGTTGGGAGAGGATTTGTGAGATTGTGTGAGCTACATTGTGAGCACCTAGCTTCTGAGCACAGTTGGCAAGCATTTCCGGGAAGCGTTTTTGTTACTCTTGGAGGTTTCCTCCTAGACGGCGAGAAAAACCCGAAGGGCACCCGGCTTGTGGGTGCCACTTCTCTTGTAGGTGATTACCCCGCTCTTCGGAGCATTTGCAGTGAGCACCTTCATAGCCTTGGTGGTTGTGAAGGAGAGGCCGTGAGTTGAAATAGACTCAAGCTCTTGGTGGGCGCCTCAACGGGGACGTACGGACACTTGCGGGTGTGCCCGAACCTCGGGACTAAAAATCCTTTGTTGTGTGTGCTGTGCCCCTGCTGGGAGACCCAAGCTTGGTGCTTGTGGTTGTTTTACTTGCTTGCATTTCATTATTGCTTCCGCTATTATTATTCGAGTGCAAGTTCTCTTTGTGAGTGCAGGAATAAAGTGTTGCCGAGATCATAATCAACATATAAAAACATTACACAGCTCCACATAGCTCGATAAGTATTTTCTCGTATATTTACCTTGGGGGTTTCGGTTTCTGTGTGACACCGGACTATCCGGTGTAGAGAACCGGACTATCCGGTTATACCGGACTGTCCGGTTGTACCCATCGGACTATCCGGTGTGAGTGCTGACGATGTGCTTTTAAGTGGTGTAAATTTTCAGTTACGCCTATTCACCCCCCCTCTAGGCGACATCTAGGTCCTTTCAGTTTGTCTATCTTGTCTTCTAGGAAAAGGAAGAGTAAAGCTAAGAAGCCTGGCAGGAAAAAGAAGGCCAAGGCTAGGTCTACTGCTGGTTCTAACCCAGTCGAGCATGCCAAGGATGCTTCTACTTCTATCCTAGTGGAGACAGCAAGCCCTAGGACCCCTTTGACCAGCGCAGTAGTCACTAGCAGTAGCAACTGCTAGAGAAGCAGCAGCAGCAGCAGCTAGAGAAGAACATGCACGGACATCAACAACTAAAAGGTAAACTAACAATGACAACAACTATCACAATGCATCCCATTAGGCACTAACATTTACCATCTAGGCTGGAGATTAGCTTTGGATGTTGTCTCAGTGTTAGAGGTTGTGCCTGCTTCAGACGCTGTAGTCCCAAGGAAGATCACACCTAGGAAGTAATGCACTAAGAAGGTGGCCACCAAGGTGAAGAAGACACCCAAGAAGCCATAAGCCATGTGACATTACACCATGTGATCTGTTATTTTGAATGGCACTAAACAATGTGATATGTTATCAGTGCCTAAGCTATTATGTAATGGTTGTGATGAAACACTAAACAATGTGATGGTTGTGATATGTTAGGAACAACAGTGCCTAAGATATTATGTAATGGTTGTGATGAAAGACTAAACAATGTGATGGTTGTGATATGTGATGACACACTATGTCATTAATGATCTCCGTGTCATTTCAATAGACATTGCACAATCACTTACATTCTTGTCATTCCAAAGCATGCCAAAAGCAATTAACATTGTTGTCATTACATATCTGCCCTACTTCAACACATAAGAGACCCCCACAACAACCACACACACCAACAACACAACCAACATCTTCACTTCTCGGACTAGTTCATCAACCTTCACAGCTAGCAGTTTCTCTTCCATTCTACCATCAATGAATCTTAGTGATCCTGCATCCTCTACTACCTCTTTGCCAACTTCTTCCTCTTCCTGCCATTGCTCGCCGATGCTCACTTTGTTGTCACTAGAAAACGGAGGTCTTGTTTTTGCCATCTGTAAAATGGGCAGCAGCCTAGCATCTACAAAAACGAGGCACTCAAATCAAACACCATGAAAACGCAAGACATTCGCATGAAAGAAGCCAAGAACACAAAAGCAGGGGGCGGCCACTAACCCCAGTGTTCGTAGGACATTTGACGTAAACCCTCCCAAGGTTCAAGTTCTCCTTCTTGGACTGTCGCTCAACCACTCTCTCTCTCTTACCATCCGGGCATTGGATCATGGGAAGGCCGGTCTCATCACCAAATAGATATGTGGATCCCTCATGTAGCACCTTAGTTTTAATTTCTAAATTTTATAATAAATTCCAACTAATTTATTTAATTTTCTAAGGTTCACATGCTTATATTTCATTTAACATGATTTATTTAAATTAAACAAGTGCATAAAAGCAACTATAGGCCTAACTTCCTTGTGCATACATGTTGATGAATTATTTCTTGTTTGAATGAATTAAGGATTCAAATTCAAATTTATTTGAATTTATAGATCCTTTACTTTCTTATTCGAAAGAAATTAAAAAAAAGAAGAAGAGTGGAGTAGCCAAACCAACCGGTCGGCCCACCCAGCCAGCGGGCCCGCTCACCTCGCCTGCCTACGCCAACCAGCCGGGCTAACCGAGGTAGCCCCCTTCCCCTTCTCTCTCGCTGACCGGCCGACCCCACTTGTCATCCCTTTCCTCTTTCTATCACCGGAGGCCGTGCCCTTCTTGCTCCGCTCGGGCACGTTGGCTACCCGGGGAAGGAAACTCTCCCCGAAACCTCACCCCACGTCCCCTTCCTTAAACCCTCCATCAATCCGAGTGCGGTGACAGTTTTCCCTTCTCCCTCAGTGTCCTTCTTTATGCCTTCATGAGCTCTAAAGCCGCCGAATGGAATACCCGTGCCCACGACACCCTTGGCCCTCAAAACCCCTATAAAACCCACCCCGAGGACCGCGTTGACCTCCTTTACCGCTCTATCACTCCAATTGCACTCCATCACACCACCACTCATGCAGTACGCCATTGAAGCCAGGCCTTAGTATGCCGCTCCGCCATCAAATTCGTTGCTGGCGAAGCCTCTCCGGTCATCTAACCCTAGACATCTTCTTCGTAGGTGGTTCGCGGAGCCGTTCCATGGGTTTTAGATGGGAATCCGCACATCTGTTGCCTTGTCCGCGAGCGCCACCGCCTCCGCCACAGTCCTTCATCGCCAAGCCGCACCGCCCGCTCCCAGACTTCTTCGAGCCCATGGTAAGAACCGTCGGAGCCCTCTCTCCTTCCCGAGCTAGATCTAGGGCAGTGGGACTGCCTCTAGGTCCCAGCGCATGCGCGTCTAGCAAGCTGCCTCCATGCTAGGCGGACTCTGCCATGGAGTTTTGGTCATCGCCGACACCCCTGTGTCCCTTTTCGTCCTTGGTCTTTCGATCGGAGATGCACGATTGAGATTATAACGTGAAAATACCCCTTCGCGGACCAATCACAGCGCCCCACGTCGCCCTCACTTAACCCAGTCAACTTGGGCCCCACACATCAGGCCGACGTGGCCGACCGCGTCAGCAGCCATGTCACCGCCACGTCGCGCTGACCGTGCCGTGGCATTTTTGCAGTAAAGCCCCCGCGTTTCCCTAAAATCAACCAGCAATACATCGCCGTTGAAAAATAATTATGTTTTCGTCCTATTTTTATCAGTTTAGCCCTCGAGCTTTTTGGGATTTGAACCTGCAGTCCAAGCTGTGGAGGTTTTGCTCGAAAACCCTCAGCGACTAGGTTTATTTATGTTTAGGCCCTAGGTTTTAATAAAACACCCCCTGGTTTAGTTTATCTTTCATAGTTTTGCCCTTAGGAGCTTGTTTTTGGCATAACTTTCACGTTTTAGCTCCGTTTTGAGTGATTCTTGTGCTCACGTGATTGTAGAAATGCGTAGAATGTTTTTAATACAGTTTTACCTTCTATTTTTTATGAAATAGTGTACGTTTTCTTATCTTTGGTTATCTTTGGTTTGGGCGTAGCTTACCTGTGGGGCAAGAGGGGAGGTGAACTTTTGTGGTCCTCACGCTACCTTAGGTTGAGTGTGATGCTGTTCTTGTCCCTTTGTGAGGTGGGCCCCATTGTTGCGGAACCTAAATTCTTAGCGGTTACACCTTACCAACGTGATCTTTGTAAAGGCCTCATAGTGCGCTTGCCAGTCATTTCACCAAAGGTAGTGTTATGAACCACTGGCGTAGCGCACGACTTATGAGTAAAGATGTACAACCTCTCAAGAGTATCAAACTGATATATCAGCTGTGCTCACGGTTATGAGCGGCCCAGATCCTTCATGCTGATTAGTGGTTCCTGGTTTGTTTTGGGAGTTGGTTTTGGTGTTAATAATGTTGATTAATGTTTTATGCAGTATATCTTGGGCTAATGGTTTGTCTACTCACTTTAGTAAATAGATGATAATAAAATTTGACCAACTAAAAGCTCATGCATTTGAGTCAGCCAACCTTAGAGCCTCATGGTTCAGGTTATGCTTATTGAGTGTGGTTGTGTACTCATGCTTGTTGTTTTCTTTCTTTTTTTGGGTGGATACCCAACCACTGTTCTGTTGATGAAGGTACTGAAGAGTATGTTCAAGGTTATGATGAGTTCTAGGCGTGCCAGTCTCCCAGTCGACGTCCATGTGGTGGCTCTTTTGTTTTCGTTTATGCTTTCGCTTATGACTCTGCTATAAAGACTTGTGGTCTTAATGTAATAATGCGATGATACGCTATGTAAAGTTAATTCCCTTTTTGTGCACATTTTGTGATGTCACATTTGTCATAATATATGTGAGACATGTTTCTGGCACATATATGTCGTTCTGGTTCCGTTGGTTGAGAACTAGGCATGACAAAGTGGTATCAGAGCCGTGTTGACTGTAGGATGGTAGCCTAGTTAGAAATGGTCGTATTAAGGATTTCACTTCTTTTGTCTCCTCCAGTTTACCACATATATGTATGTTATCATTATGTTGAAAATTGTCGCTTTACTCATTCTATCATATACAACTTTCCTAATCTAATTATATCCTCCTTGTAGATGGCCCGCACCCATAGGACCGCCAGCAAGAGCATTAGAGTGCACATGCGTTTTGGACCGTTTGTTCCAACACAGCCCGAGCCTGAGGTCCAGCCTGAGGTGGAGTCCAAGGAGTCAGAGGAGTCCGAGGATGAGTCTGAGGAGGAACCCCACAAGGAGGAGCCCCAAGACCCCCTGTAGCCTAAGGAGCAGGTGCCACAGGAGGATCCTGAGGATGATGAGGTGGTGGAGATACCTCCACCCCTAGGAGGAGCCTGAGGTGGTGGAGATATCGGACGATGAGCCCGAGGCTGGAGAGGGCGACGCCGCGGGAGGCACCCCCACTAGCGTCATTGGTGCCAGTGGTGGTTGTGGCGGAACCGCCGATTTAAGCACACCTGCCACCACATGGCTCGCAGTGCACTTAGATCGAATCAAACCCGGTCGTCCATCGGGCTACCCAAAAGGGCACTCGATGTAACCATCACCCAGGGATGCCGACATTACACACGTTAAGCCCTTGAAGGAGCCACAACAATTACAACAATTCATCATCTCATACAAACATAACTTTGTTTATTACAAAAATTTTGATCAAAATGATAAACAATCATACTGAAATACAGTTTCAAAATAAGCTCGCAGCGGAAAACATATTCATATCAAGTGCAATGCAGCGGAAGTAAAACATCAAGTCATGACATTGAGCCCACCGTTGTCATTCTCGATCACAAAGTTCCTAAAAGAAAAATATCAAAAACAAACGATGAGTACATGGGGTACTCGTAGGACTTACCCGTGGACGGTATCAGCCTGACACATTTGAGAGTATGCAAGGCTTTTTGTGGACTTGACTCTAACCCACATAAGCTTACTAGGAGTGAGTCATTACTTTCAAGTTCCATTCTCTTTTATAAGCATAAGCTTAATTGATCCATCAATTATTATCATCATGATCCATAATCCATATATCTCAATGTTCTCAACTCATAGATCATCATAAGGTAACTTGCAGAAATGTAAACATACAAGTACAAGCATGTAGTAATAAAAAGCATGATTAAATAAATAACATATTTAAGTTGTTACTACGTTGCCCGTGTGCGATATCTGTCATTCTCACACTTGGTGAGCATCAGCGATTCGAATTGATTTTAATTCCCAGGGATAACTATCATGCCAGGGCTATATGCTTACTAGCCATCACATTCCCACATATATCCCTCATCTCAACCTGTCTCATCCCAAGATTCAAAGTGCCCCCACCTAACCCCCGGGTTGTGCCCCCTTAGGAGCGATACCACGGCGTACCGGATTAGCCCTCCCTCGAGTACAAGCGCCCCCGGGCCCATTGGCCTCCTGCAAGTGGATGGGCGGCACCTCAAAAAATTTGGACAAGCCTATGAAAGACTTTCACCGGTCCCACGTTCCAGATAAGCATTCTAGCAATGTTATGCCGATCAGCCGGCGAATAGCGGATGAGCCTTAAATGACTCAGGCGGAGCCAAATGATACAACAACACACACCACAAAAGTAAACTTATGCTCTGCATGTTCTCATCTTTCCATCACATCTTATCATATTGCTTTCGAATTAGAGTTTTTGAAAACCATTTTGAGCAGTACCCTATCATCTCGTGAGTGAATATCTTCACTCGACTTCTACCGTCTAAGCATGGCTAAGCATAGACTTCTACCTATTCATGCTACTTAGGATATCAGGGTTTTATGCATGTGGGTTTCATACAACTCCTGAACGTAATGCACAAACAAGTATAGGGTGGTGAGACTCCCTAAGTAGGTGTAGATGCCTAAGGGGCCTACCTTTGTTGTTGAAAGACTTGAACAAACTAATCTAAAGTTAGTTTGCCGGGTTGTGAGGCTTTGCCCCAAGCAACCCCTTGATCACTTGGACAACTCCTCCTTCCAAATGCCACTTCAGGGGCCTCCAGGTGGTATTTGGGTCTTAGTTGGTCTTTTGGACCACCGTTGCTTGACGTGGTTCCACGCACTTGCTTCTTGATCACGTATCTGCAATAAGCGTCACTATATGAATGATATGCATGATGCAGCGAATGAGATGCATGAAGACCAAGCACACGCACACGCACATGCACAATCAATCATTTCATGGATAGACAGAAAGGTGATTGCTAATTACTTTAGAAAGAAGTGCTATTGTGGACATAGGGCAAGCATACAATCAAACAATCATACTCATCCAACTAGCACATTGCTAATCCTAAGGATGACATGTTAATGTTTTGAACCTTTGAAGACAAGCAATAGTTATTTGGTTCTTTAGATTACTAGAATACATGCATAACTTGTTGCATTTATTCCCGTTCAGCTAGTAAACATATCACGCATGGTACAAGAGAGGAACACCTGATAGGCTGCTAGTTTCAAGTCACTCTTATCATACCAAATGTAAACAAGCATTGGATCAAGTCTATAAGTTATATATATTTTGACTTATTGTTATCTACATTTAACAGTATACAATATATATTTTCGATTAAGGTTTTACAAGCTAGGCATATGAAAATGGAACATGCATAAGGTGTGTGGTTCATCTATACATAAGTTCGCCCATATCAAGTATATTAGATAGAAAAAAATCACCAACTAACAACATGCATGCCCACCAACATCCCCTTTTTATTTTTCTTCACTTCTGAGACTTATCTAATTTGCAATGTTAGACTTCTCTTGTAAACAAACCAAAATTTTCATGAAAGAATCACATAAGTATATATACTCGCTAATATGGCCACAAGGAACTTGGTGGAATGTTTGGAGTCCATTAAATCCTACTTTCCTATTTTATTATGTACAGTAACATAGCACTTCTCATTTTCAAATCACTTAGCAAACATCAACTAATTCACATGAGACTTTACTTCTTGACTACACTGGACTAAATGAGGTCAACATAATTACTAGGAATTTATTTGAGCACATTTCATATATCATGCATTTTCTCATGCCATAAAATCTAAAAGTAAACCCTAGGGTAGATCTATCATTTACTAGTAATAACTAGGGCTACTAAAAATATATGTGACCATTCATGACATACAGAGCACACATTCCAAGTTTCATGATTTTAGAAGCTCATTTGCCTCATTTTTGCTAATTAACTAAATAAACAAGGCATACATCCAATCAGGGGCAATGTGGTCCATTCACTCAGCAAGAGTTACACCTCTGTATAGACACCATTTTTATCTTCCTAACAAAACTAATTTCATATTTTTAGCATTTTTCAATGATTTACTATGAATTTTCAAAGTCCATATATGAATAATGTGCATTTAAATAGAAAATCACCTTGTCCAGGATGAAGTCAAGATTAAACGTATTCCCCAAGGGCCTGCATGCAAGATACCCATGACTCAGTGCATAGTGATTGTAATGGGGCATTAATGACAGGAAAGTGCAGGGGGATTTTCGCATAAAGACCTTCTTCTTCCTCGGGCAGGGCACGGGGCGCGGGGGAGGAAACTTGGCGCGGCTGCGCCGGTGCGGGAGGGGCGGACTTG
The DNA here is from genome assembly GCA_030272315.1 of Paspalum vaginatum. NCBI lineage: Eukaryota > Viridiplantae > Streptophyta > Magnoliopsida > Poales > Poaceae > Paspalum > Paspalum vaginatum. Next base: position 92,552 of record JAMSGZ010000149.1, read on the forward strand.
GAGCCGAGGTTACTCGTGGACGCGTTCCCGGCGACGAGGAACCTTTCCCCCAAGGTGTAGCCGCCGATGGTGGATAACAGGAGCGGAACAAGGGCGGTGAACTGCGGGTCCGGTGGCGCGAACGTCGGCGGTGGCTCCGGTTCGATCCCGCGGCTCAGGTGGAGGGGGTGGCCGCTGTAGGGAGCGAGAGCTGCGTGGTGACGAGGCGGGTCTGGGGAGGTGGAGTGGAGGCGCGGGGATGGCTCGTTGATGGCGCCCCACGGCGAGGTGCACTTCACCGCGACGGCGACACGATTCCCTCAATGGAGACAGGGCCAGGGTCGAGGCGAGGCTCTAGGGTTTAGGCAAAAAGAGGGAGGAGCTTGAGGCGGTGCTGGCACTCACGTCGGAGGGGCGAGAAGGGGTCGGAGGAGGGTGGTGTCGCTGGAGCTCGAGCTCCGCGGCCATGTCGGCCGGTGGCTGCGCTCTGCGCGCCGAGCGAGAGGCAGGGAGGACGAGTGAGGGTGAGGCACAGGGGAGTGAAGGGGCCGGATTCGCGTCCAGGTGAAGGGAAGGCGTGGGCAGAGCTGGGCAGGCCGGGCAGGGAGCGTCGGAGACCGCTGGTCGCGTGGCGACCGAGCTCTGGGCGCGGCGTCGGCCGAAATGGAATCCAAGGCTGAACTGGCAAGTGGACCCCGCATGTAAGTGACACAGTGAGGAAAAGAAAATCCTGAAAATGGAAAAATGATGGTTTGACTGCAGAAACTCAATTCTAATTCCACGTTTTTGAGCAACTAAATGGCCGAATTAAAGAGAATTCAAAATACAATAAGTGTTCTAAATTTTATACTCTACAATTTCTCTATACACTAGTTCTGTTTAGATTTTGAGTGAAAATTTGAATTCAATTGACTGGCCTCTATTTGACCAAATGAATCCCTCCACTTTAAAATTCCAAAAGTCATATTTGTGTGTATTTTCAAGAAAAATGCTATATACCAATGTTGTTTAATATTTTATGACCTACATCTTTTATATATAAGGTTTTGCTTGACGATATCTTTTGTTTCACAAAAATTTGAATTTACTAATCAGGTCAGGTTTTGGCAGAATTCACGGTTTGACAGAAAATGGTCCAAAACCCTATACAAACCTTTATGCATGTCAAAATTCAAAATAACAAAGTAGTTCTATAAGAAATTATCTATAGGTTTGGTATAGAAAGTTTGGTCTCAATCACGTTATATTTTGAACTACAAGCTGCAATCATACTAAGAGTCAGTCAAAACGGCAAATTAAGCTAGATTAAATTATTATTTGCTTGTGTCAAATTGCGTATTAGTGTATTTGAGATGCCGGGGCATCACAGTGGTGACGCACCACTGTTGTAGTGGATCGACATGGAGCACTTCCGCAACGGCCTGCACTTGAGCTTCCCCTAGATGCTCAACGACACCATCCAGGAGTTGAACTACAACAACCTGGAGATCAGTTCTAGGGTGGTGGAGAGCATGCACTGTGACTTCCCACTAGGTTCAGTGCGTCAGCGTGCTTCATGGTGGATAACATGGTGCACGGAGGTTCCACGGTGGCCGAGGAGCACTACTCGGTATCATTTCATGTTACTAAGGATGTGGCCATCAATATGCCGCTCGTCAGGCCTATGGAGTCTTTTGTGAGGACCACCGTGCTGCATTTAGTTTGTCCACTCGATGCTACCTTCCTCGCCGCAAGAGTGGTGAAATGAAGCACCAGATTGCTTCCTTAGAGCGTGAGGACAATGCTTAGTTAGCCTCACTAGTGCACTTTTACAGCGGCCTTGAGCACCGAGCACGATGCACCGTAGCCTGCACCAAGAGTGTGAGTTCCTTCAAGCTCAGCTGGTGGGGGCGACACAGGTGACACACTTAGAGCTAGCACAATGCTCACCGCCTAAGAGGGCGCGCTACGGCGAGCCTAGTGGCAGTACTACGGTGCTTCCCCCCGACAACTAGTCAGCCCGCGGTTCTATCAGTTTGAGACGTTGAGTCTTTTTCCTTTTTGTGTGGAACTTAGTTAATTTTGGATGTTTGAATGTTTGCTTTATGAACAATGTTTGATTTGGATCTTTGGTTGAGTGGTATATCCAGCTGTGGGGATTGTCTACAGCACGAACAAGTTTAATATTATTAAGATTATAATAAAGTTAGTTCGTTGGGTTAAAGATACCTACTCTATTGCTCTTTCTACTTTATCGCCGGCCTTTATCTCTTATGCATCATTCTCTTATGCATCATTATATTAGTCATGTGCTTATGATATCTTTATTGACATCAGATGGTTAACACAAGGAGAGTTGGTGGTGTTGGTGGTGATAACCAGGGAAACCAAGGAGGACGCCATCCAATGCCCAACCCACCACCCATCACCACAGAGTAGTTGATCATGATTCAAACTCAAGTGTTGACAACTGTGAACAATGCAGTACAAGACCTCCAACAAGCACAAGCTCAACCACCACCCGCTTAACCCAATGATAGGCGTGGAGACTTCATGAAGGGTCATCCACCCACTTTCTCACATGCTACAGAGCCACTGCAAGCTGATGACTGGCTTCGTGTTGTAGAACGCCAGTTGGAGATTGCATAATGCATTGACATGGAAAGGGTTTTGTATGGATCTGGACAGCTGAGAGGTGTAGCTCTAGACTGGTGGGAGTCCTACAGGCCACATGATAGGGATGCTTTCACTTGGGCTCAGTTCAATGAGAACTTTTGCAACCATCATGTGCCTACAGGATTGATGAAGATGAAAAAGAAGGAATTTCTTTCTTTGAAGCATGGCAGCATGTCTGTGACTGAATATAGGGACAAGTTCCTTCAGCTTGCATGGTATGCTACTGTAGAGGTGGCTGATGATGGAGAAAAGCAAGAATACTTCATGGAAGGTTTGAATGATGAACTTCAGTACTAGCTAATGAACCATACCTTCCCTACCTTTCATCACCTAGTGTACAGGGTGCTTTTCACTGAGAGGAAGCATCAAGATATGGAGGAGAGGAAAAGGAAGTTTGGTAACAATCCTGCTAGCAGCAACACCCATCCTCGCTACCAGAATGTTCAGCAGCAAGGGTATCAGCAGCGTACCCAAGGACAGCAGGGATACCAACAGCAACGCAACCAGGGTCAGCAGATAGTCTAGGGACAATGTTACTAGAACCAGTCCTCCCACCCTACCTATCTAGCTCAATGTCAAGTGCAGCCCAACCCTTCTGCAGCAAAGAAGGCTTCAGTTCCAATTGGCATGCATTGTTACAAGTGTGGTGACCCAGGACATTATGCTAATGTCTGTCCCTAGAAGATACCAGCCAACCAGAAGGGTCAACAGTAGGGCTAGAGTCAGAACCCTCCACAGCAGCAGCAGGGGTGCTCCAATCAGCAAGCCAAGGCACCATGGCAAGGGAAGGTGAACCACGTGACGCCTGAGACTGCAGCCAAGGCTCCTAACATCGTGCTTGGTATGTTCCTAGTCAACTCTCACCCTGCTATAGTTCTTTTTGATATTGGTGATACGCATTCTTTCATTACCAAGCCATATACTGAACAACATCATTTACCAACTAGCACAATGAAAAGGGATATGGTAGTTACCTCCCCGGGAAGGAATTTGAGGACCAAAACTCTTTGTCCTAGAGCTCTGTACCAACCTAATAGTCGTGGACTCAAAGGGTATAGATGTTATTCTAGGTATGGAGACTCTTACTAGATAGGGTTGTCATAATCGATTGTGCCCAACGGATAATTCTCTTGGCAGCCCCAAGCGGCTAGGAAGTGGAGATCAGTGCATCGGAGCCTTCTAGTTTATTGCATCAGAAGGAGGCTAAGCCCACATATGGCATACGAGTAGTGTGTGAATATCCAGATGTATTTCCAGATGAGTTGCCAGGTATGCGATCTGACCGAGAGGTTGAATTTTTAATAGAACTTTTACATGGTACGACACCTATAGCAAAAAAGGCAATATAGGGTGGCACCTAAAGAACAGGAGTTAATAAAGAAAAATATAGATGAGCTGTTAGAAAAAGGGTACATTCAACCTAGTTCTTCACCATGGGCCTTTCTAGTTTTGTTTGCTGATAAAAAGGATGGGTCAAGAAGGATGTGTGTGGACTATCAAGCTTTAAATGATGTCACAATTAAGAATAAATATCCTTTACGCCGGATAGATGACTTGTTTGATCTGTTGCAAGGTGCATGTGTGTTCTCGAAGATTGACTTAAGGTCTGGTTACCATTAAATGAAGATTCGTCCTTCTGATATTCCAAAGACTGCTTTCATTACTAGATTTAGGTTATATGAATATACCGTGATGTCTTTTGTCTTGACAAATGCTCCTGCTTATTTCATGAATCTTATGAACAAATTGTTTATGGAATATCTTGACAAGTTTGTGGTGGTGTTTATTGATGATATCTTGATCTACTTCAAGATAGAAGAAGAACATGAAGAACACTTGAGACTAGTTTTGCAGAAGCTAAGAGAACATAAGTTGTATGCGAAATTGAGCAAGTGTGAGTTTTGGATTGATCAAGTGCCTTTCTTAGGACACATCGTTTCAAAAGGTGGAATCATGGTGGATCCAAGCAAGGTCAGTAGTGTTATGGATCAAAAACAACAAGAGGTTGTGAAAGAGGGTCGTGGGTTCTTGGGTTTGGTAGGATATTACAGAAGGTTCATTGAGAATTTCTCCAAGATTGTGAAGCCGATGATATCATTGCTTGAGAAGGGTGCTGAATTTATTTGGACAAATGAGAGGCAAGCCTCATTTGATGAATTAAAGAAGAGACTCACTATAGCTCTAGTGCTTACTATACCAGATCTAACAAAAAGTTTCACAGTGTATTGTGATGCCTCAAAAGAAGGTTTGGGATGTGTATTGATGCAGGAAGGTCAAGTGATTGCTTATGCTTCATGGCAGTTGAGGAAGCATGAGGTAAACTATCCTACTCACAATTTGGAGTTGGCGGCTGTTGTGCATGCTTTAAAAATTTGGAGGCACTATTTGTTTGGGAATCAATGTCAGATATACACTGATCATAAGAGTCTTAAGTATATTTTCACTCGGAATGAGTTGAATATGAGGTAGAGAAGATGGCTGGAGTTGATTAAAGATTATGATATGGAAATACACTACCATCTAGGAAAGGCTAATGTAGTTGCTGGCACTTTGAGGAGAAAAAGTTATGTTAACATGGCTGTTACTTTCCAAATGCCACCTGAGTTATGTGAAGAGTTTGAGAGTTTGAGTTTGGATTTTGTACATCACACCACAACAGCAACCTTTAAAGCAGAACCTACTCTTGAGCAAGAAATAAGAAAGCACCAGTTGAAGGATGAGAAAATCCAAGAGATCCGTGAACAGATCAAGGTGGCCAAGGCACCACACTTTCGTGAGGATGAGCAGGGTACGGTATGGTACAAGAACCGTATCTTTGTGCCGGATGTGGATAGTATAAAGAAGTTGATACTCAGTGAAGCTCATGATACAACCTATTCCATTCATCATGGAAGTACAAAGATGTATTATGATTTGAAAGAGTGATTTTGGTGGTATGGAATGAAACAAGCAGTGTGTGATACCTATCAGTGTGTGAAGGCAGAATATTAGAGACCTACAGGTTTGTTGCAACCATTGAAGATTCCAAAATGGAAATGGGAAGAAATAAGTATGGATTTCATAGTGGGTCTACCTCGAACTCAGAAAGGTTATAATTCGATTTGGGTAGTTGTGGATCATTTGACCAAGGTTGCTCACTTCATACATGTGAATACTACTTATTCGAGTGCAAGGCTAGCAGAGTTGTACATCTCTAGAATTGCTTGTTTGCATGGTGTGCCTAAGAGCATTATCTCCGACAGAGGTTCACAGTTCACATCTCGTTGTTTGGGAGCAGTTGCATGATTCCTTGGATACCAAACTACAGTTCAGTACAGCTTATCATCCACAGACAGATGGTCAGACAGAAAGAACCAATCAGATTTTGGAAGACATGTTGAGAGCATGTGCTATTCAGTATGGTACAAGTTGGAATAAGATTCTACTGTATGCTGAGTTCTCTTATAACAACAGTTACCAAGCCAATCTGAAGAAGTCACCGTTTGAGGCATTGTATATTTGTATGGCAGAAGGTGCAGGACTCCATTGTTTTGGAATCAAAAAGGTGAGAAGTAACTGTTTGGACTCGACATCATCAAGGATGTAGAACAACAAGTGAAAATGGTACGGGAAAACTTAAGGGTTGCTCAATCCAGACAGAAAAGCAATGCAGATGTGCGACATAAGGATATGATCTTTAAGGTTGATGACTTTGTGTATTTGAAAGTGTCACTGTTGGCATTTCTTAGCCTATTAGATATCAATCCGCAAGCGCAGAGAAACATTGTTGTAGCTTTTCACCCAAGAGTATTCCAGGGTATCAAAATCCACGAGGAATGTGAAGTAAAATGACAAAGAACAATTAGAACCAAACAAAAAGGTAAAAGCCAGCAAGTAAAGGATAAACTAGGTAGAGAAGGTTCACTACTTCAGTTATGAGCACTTAACTCCCTAAACACAATAGTATTCTGCTTGTTAGTATTACATAGACACTGACCCTACAGAACCACTTCCGGGCACCAGAGTGCTTATAACCCAGACAAAAAAGACGGGTTCAATAGGAATTTAGCTATATCATCAATGAAAACTATCCAGACGATGGGGTTGGGATACACAGGACACACACTCGCTATCACCAGGTGGGACTACCAACCAAATCTGCTTGGAATAGAACACCAACTACTTGGCAAAACACCAAGCCTAAACACCACGTCTAAGCAAGGGTTTCACTACTACTCTGCAAGCTTAACAAGAGCAGCACGCAAGAACTTATACAACTTAATTATAAGCATGCACTAGGGTTCTAGCAATTGACAAGAAAAATGACTAAGTATGGAAGTAGAGCAAAGTAAATATAAAGGAAATAAAGAACAAGGAACTTTACTCAAGCCTGGGATTGAATATCCTTCCTCTGAGAATACAAGCTTGGAGATAGAAAACCAAAGAGACTTCCCACTCCTTCACTCTTCTCCTCACTCCTCACCATTGATACAATGGAACTCACTCTCTTTACAAGCTAAGGGTGGCTTCACCACATTTCCACACCCTGCCTAATGACCTCCTGGGGGGTATTTATAGCCTAGGATGAGAGGGGGTATTTATAGGTAGCTAGGTCGGTAAGGGAGTTAAGGTTGGTGGCCGAGCGGCCAGGTGGTAGGCCGGCCGGCCCTGTAGGAGGCCAGGTGGCTAGGTGTTGAGGCCGGGCAGCCATCCGATGCACTGTCCATCATCCATGGCTCCAAATCACTCTCCAAGTCGGTGATGGTTAAACACATGCCAGAAGGCCTCAGATACTTGGCCAGGCAGCCAAGTAAGGAGGTTGGGTAGCCTAGGCTTGCCACTTGTCTTTGGTGGATTGGTTCCATTAGTGTTAGCGCATATCGCTGACTTCACCAATCCTAGTGTGGAGGCCTTCCGACCCTTTATTTCACCCAATGCTTGTGTCCATGGTTGAGATGCAATGTATTTGTGTTTCTTTGCATGCCACATAGTTGGGGACATGTTTGGCCATGTTGAGGGGCCGGCCGGCCTCAAGGTTGGGACGGGCGGCCAAGTCCCTACCATTCTGCAACACAGGGGTGGCGAGCGACCCTGTTGGTTGCTGGCCGACCAAGTATGTGGCCGGCTGGCCTATAGCTTAGCTGGCCAGCCTCAAGGACTAAACTGTTGCGAAGATCTCGTCGAGATAGCCAAAATGGAGTTTTGGTTCACTCAATTCGGAGCCCGGAAGCAAAAGTTATGGCCATCGCAAGATTGACATGTGTTGCAGGCCATTTTCAGCACGTCCTTGGTGATATTGCGTGCTTGCATGAAAGCTTGATATACAACTCATGGAACCGGTTAAATTACATGAAACTAAGGCAACAGTAACTCTTTAACAAGAAATGTTGGTGGTCAAAATATGATCTAACGACCGCCAACACCCCCCACGCTTAGATCTTTGTTCATCCTCGAGCAAAGGACAAAATAAGCATAAGTGGATAAGGCAAAGCATCATCCCTTACCTTAGCGAGCGTAAGAGTTATTTCCAACTATTTCATCTTGCCCGTGATTTCAATGGTGGCTACACTATGAACTTGAGATGTTGAAACATGGAACAACATATCATAGAATTTACCCAGGCCCCCCCCCACACTTGAACAAAGTGGTGTTTCAGATTTTCAAAAGGTGAGGCATTTCATCTCTTTTGTTTTCAAGATTTGCTCTCAGTCACTCAAGGGACAAAAACCCTAAGTAAATCTTGTTTTGTCCTCACATCTATCCTACTTAGGCTTTTGTGGAGCTTTGGGTAGTGAAAGAAGCGAAGACTTCTCATCATGTTTATGTCATCAAATCAAATCAAGTGTAAAAAAGTGTTTTCAAACAAGATATATGGCAAGTGCAGGTGTGACAAGTGAATGCCTCATGGGGTGATTATTGCAAATTCCCTTGCTTGAGTGGAGGGCATGGAGTTCTTTCTTTTTCTTTTTTTTCTTTTTCTTTTTCTTCTCTCTCTCTCTCTCTCTCTTGCTTCTTCTTGTTTTTGAACTTCCATGCCTATCTTTCTTTTCTTGGGAAACATTGAGGGACATTTGAGCAATTGCATAACACACCTCCTTTGTGAGGGCATTTATTTTGTGGAACATGTACGTGAAGGCCATATTACTTGAATGACATAATTCTCTATTGGCACAAGGTTTGATAATATTCAAAACATTTAGGGAAGCAAAACATTGCATTGGTTTTCATTGTATCTTTGTGGCATTGGTAGGACAAGGCATAAAATCTTGAAAACATTGGAGATGAAGCCTCTCTTTTTATTTTAAAATAAAAACTCTTTGTTCACATGGGAGTTTCCAAAGTTGCATCTAGATAACTATCTCACATGGATCAACACCTTAGATCAAAGTGGTTCCCTAATCATGGTAGTATCCACGGCAATTTTACTTTAGCATAGGAAATAAAACTGATGCAAGCATAGGCAGAGGATATCACTAGGATCATGTAGAGCAATTTTATCCATGTTTCATGTATAAAAAGCTCCCAAACTCAGGTTCAAAATGAAAAGATACAGAGATACCTGAATTCTCAAGTTTTGATTTGTTCATGTTCAGAGAGCATCTGGAGAGCGTTTGACGTTGATTTCTTCAGATTGGATGACCAGCTGGCCATGAATTCCTCCAGATTCTTGTGAGTAGTGTGAAGGTGCCCTGCATGTTAGATTTCCTGTGCGTGTCCTAGGTTAGTGATAGGGGATAGCATGGCACATTGGAATTGCCATCTAACCAAACATTATTCATAGAGGAAGGTAAACTAAATTTTATTCAAACCAAAATGGAGGCGCTGATTTAGAAGGGGAATTGCAAAGAATTTAAGCAAACACTAAGTAAGAAACAAAACGTAACAACGCCTAACTTATTAAGGAAGCAGACCTTGGTGAGATGCCATGGTCACTTGGATAGGGATTTTGGCTAAGTTTGGAAGGATGAAGTTGAAGGAATTCTACCCTTAAGAAGAGAATCATAAGACTTGCCATCATCCACTCACTATTGCCGAACCCTATGGGTTCTGTACCTTCTCCAAATTCAAAAACAAGGAGAGAAGGGCCAAGCAACCACACTAGGGACCAGGAGGCTAGGCACTAGGATAGTCGGCCATGCCAACACTGGTTGGACAAGCCAGGTGTTGGGGGTCTCCCCAAGTGGTGCACGGAAACCCATTTTGCCTCGTGCATCCTCGATCTTTGGTGAGATTTGTGGGGTCGAAGCAAAAGGCGAGTTTAGAAAGAAAAGGGAAGGAAGCATGTGGGTGTACATGGGTCATGTTAGCTTGAAGCTAGACCATGAACGTGTGATCATACCACTTCGTGCAGCTCGAAGACGTCCATTTCTTCGAGTTGAGGCATTTCGGGCTCAAGGAAAATTTTGAGGCGTTGCCCATTCGCCTTGAAGACTTTCTCGTCATTGTCCTAGAGGGTGATGGTGCCATGATCAGTGGCATCAAGGACCGTGAAGGGTCCTTCCCACTTACTTCGGAGCTTTCCATGAGCAAATAAACGAATACGAGAGTTAAAAGAGTAGTACCTTATCTCCCGGTTTGAAGTGCTTGATCTTGAGGCGCTTGTCATGCCACCTCTTGGTATGCTCCTTGTAGAGTTTGGCACTGTGGTATGCCTTCTCCCTCCATTCCTCTAGCTCAGTGAGTTGAATTTGCCTTCGAACTCCTGCTGCTTGGAGATCCATGTTCCACCTCTTCATCGCCCAGTCAGATTTGAATTTGAGTTCGACTTGTAGATGACAAGTCTTGCTATATAACATTTGGTATGGTGACATGCCATTTGGGGTTTTGTATGCTGTACGATAAGCCCAAAGTGCGTTGGGTAGCTTGGATACCGACTGTTTTCTCTTTTGTAGTATGTTCTTGATTTGCTTGTTTGACGTCTCAGCTTGGCCACTTGTCTGCGGATGATAGGGGGTGGCAACACGGTGGTCCACACCGAGTTCTACAAGACATCTTCTAAATCTTTTGTCGATGAAATGCGAACCTTTATCATTGATGATGACCCGTGGTATGCCAAACCGAGGAAAGATGGTCTCGTAGAACATCTTAATGGCGTGTTTTGAATCCATGGCTGCACATGGCAATGCTTCTACCCATTTTGAGACATAATCGACTGCAATTAGAATGTACTTCTTATCTCCATTCTTGGGAAAGGGTCCCATGAAGTCTATGTCAAATTCTTGGAGGAGCAGAATCCACCGGATCAGTCACAGCTTGGCATCTTTCTTGGTGAGGAGGTATTTTAGAGTTGCATGATCTGAGTAGATAATGACCTTCGCTCCCACCAAGTATGACCTGAATTTGTCTACAGCAAACACGACTACGAACAATTCTTTTTTGGTGGTTGAATAATTCAGCTGTGGGCTAGTAAGAGTCTTGCTCACATAAGAGACAGCATGGTGCTTCCTATCCTTAGTCTGGCCTAGAACTGCTCCCACAACGTAATTGTTGGCATCAAACATAATTTCGAATGGTGCATTCCAGTTGGGAGGTTGAATGATGGGTGCTATTACTAATGCCCTTTTGAGAGTGTTAAAGGACTCAAGGCATGCTTCATCGAACACAAAGGGTGTGTCCTTAGCCAGCAGATTAGTCAGAGGCCGAGCAATATGGGAGAAATTTTTGATAAATCTCCTGTAGAACCCAGCATGACCAAGGAAGCTTCAGATTTCCTTAACATTCATGGGGGGAGGTAGTTGTTCAATGACTTCAATCTTGCCTCGGTTGTGATGCCCCTGGCATCTCGAAAGTTTTAACACGTGATTAGATTAGCGGTAGTCAAGGATTTGGCTTAATGATGTTTAGAGAAGAGCAACAACTAGGCTAGTAAATCACGAAGTCAAAAATTTTCAGTGAAATATGCAAAATCCCTGAATGCACTTGTGATTATAGTTCAAAATATGATGTGTTTTGGACCAAACTCTCTATAACAAACTTGTAGAAAATTTTATGTGGGTCAACTTTGTTATTGAGTGTGATAACATGCACAAAGGTTTAAGTGGAGTTTTGAGTCGATTAATGAAAAAGCAGAAATCTGCCTAAACTTGATCGGTAAGGAAAATTCAAATTTCAAAGGAACAAAAGTCCTTATCATGTAAGACATCATAAAAGAAAGTAGTAGATAATTAAAAACTACACAACATTGGTATAATACTCTTTCTCTGAAAATGAGCATAAAATAGACTTTAGGAATTTCTAAGTTTACATTAAACCTTGGTCAAACTGGGGTCAGCAGGTTAAATTCAAATTTAATCATATTTAAACTTGGAATCTGATGTTACTCATTTTTACAAAGTTGTAGATCCTAAAAGGTACAACATTTCATTCAATTGGGTCCTTTTCAAATTCGGACTCTAGAATACCCAAAAACTCAAGTTTCAAACAGGTCTTCCTGCAGTCAACAGGGGTTTTCCTATTTTTCGAATTTTATTTTCTCCGTGAGTCGCTGACGAGTGGGTCCCACTTGTAAGGTCATCGGATTCCTGCTCACGCGGTTGGGACACGTCGCACCAGTGGGCCCCACCATCCCACGCCTCCGCAGACTCGGTCCAATACACCGTAAGTTTTTTCCCCATTCGGTCCCACCTGTGAGTGACCTCCGGTTCATAGACCCGGTCCACCCACGCCCTCTCTCTTCCTCCTCTCCTCCCGCTCGCCCACGCGGCCATGGCCGGCCGCCACGCCATGGCCACACGCCGCCTGCCCATGTCCGGCCTGCGCTCTCCCCTGCCGCGTGCCCAGCACCCAGCGCCCTGGGATGGAAGCCGCCCGCTCCCTCAGTCCCCACTACCCTGCCTCCCTCGTCCTCCTGCTGGCCGCCCTCGAGCTCACGGGCGACGCCCGCCATGGCCACCATGGAGGCCCGGTTTGAGCTTCGCGCTACTGCCTCATCCATCCCTCCCTCACCCCGCCAGAGCGAGCACCCCGCCTGCCTCTAGCTCCTCCTCCGTTCCTACAGCTCGGCCGACCCCACCATCGATTGGAGCGTCCTCCCCACGAACGCCACCTCCGCGGCCACCATTGCCGCCGAACCCTCACCGTGGAGCACCCCCACCGGTGCCTCCCGCACCTGCAGATCATCTCCGCCGGGTGCGCTACCGCCTCCCGCAGCTGTGAGCCCCGGCCGTGGCCTCCCTTCCCCGTCAACGGCGCCGAATCGGGCCGGAGTGCGCCGCCGGACCCTGCTCCCCCGCCCACCGGTTCACGGCCGTTCCTCGCTCACTCGCTCGACCCCGCACGACGCGACCTTGGGGGAAAGCAAGCCCTACGCCTGGGACACCTTCCGCAAGTGGCTCGGCTCCAAGTCCGGCATCCTACACGCCGGCCCCCGCACGGGCATGCCCCACGCCGCGTGCCTCTGTGCATTCGTCCAGAGGAAGAAGGAAGAAGAAGGTTGTTTTCCAAAAAGACCCCTGCGCTTTTGTTCATTTTCGTTCAAGTACTGCGCGCTATTCACTGAGTCATCAAATCCTTACGCTCTAGCCCCTGATGTTAATAGATATTCACGCTTAGGTCCCTGACTGTTATGGTTTTCGATTTATTGAATTTCTATAAACAGAGAACTTTGAAAATTCGTAATAAATCAAATAAAAATCAGAAAAATGCAAACTTTGTTGCAGTGTACTCCTATTAAGTAGATCTACAGAATGGATATGATGGTTGGGTATGAAAAGACCTTTTTGCCCCTGTTAATGTGCATGCATGAAAAACCTTAATAAATAGGAAATGTGGGTAAAATGAGCTTCAAAAATTATGAAATTTGGGCAGAGGCCTTATTAACATGTGTAGGCTCTGTATAAATTTTGGTATCCCTAGCATTGACTGTTTAATTACTATTTTGCCCTTGTCTTATATTTAGGCATATATTTAATTTAAGAAAAGTTTGCTATGGTGAAAAAAATGCTCCAAGTGACTTTAGGGGCTTGATTTAAGCTCTAGGTTATGAACATGACTCATTGCTAGGGTAGGAGGTGGTGCATGTAAGGTTCTGGCTCTGTTTTGAAAATGGTAGAAATAATGCATATTTATGTAAATAATAGAAAATGTGAGACTAGTATAACCAATAAAAACCACCACACTTACCATAGTAATCTTAATGACTAAATAACTATTGCATGTTTGATCGGCTCACATCACCATGTTAGCCTTATGATTGACAACTTGATTTTTTTTTGTATATGTGATCTTGTGGGATTTCACATACACGTTTGCTTTGGGTCCATAAAAGTAATATTAATGCTGGTACCAGTCGGGATGTTTTGATTGAGCTAGTAATCCATTACATGCGTAACTAGATGTTTGCCTCGTATCTTGCTTAATCAGTTGTATACTTGATGATCGTGCATCTCATTCACTGTGTCATGCATAGCATTCATCTAGCAACGCTTATTGCAGATACGTGATTGAGAAACAAGTGCGGGAGCTACTTTAAGCAATGGTGATCCAGAAGATCAAGTAAGCCCCAGACACGACCTGGAGAGCCCATCAGTCGTGTTTGGAAGGAGGAGTTGTCCAAGTGATCAAGGGGTTGCCTGGGGCAAAGCCCCACAACCCGACAAACTAACCTAGTTTAGTTTGTTGGCTTGATAAGAATAAGCAAAGGTAGGCAGGACCATAATCTACCCAGCAAACAAATTATATTTGATGATTACGCATTTGCATTAGGAGTTGCTTGGAACCAATTGCATTAGACTCCCTGGCCGCCCTGGCCCTAGCACCTATACATAGAGTTCGTAGGACGAGTATGCCTAGAAAATTGCTAGGTACGAGTAGACACGAGTGTGTGGACTCGTCACGTAGGTGTTTTCAAAGTTACAAAAGCTTACAGTCATATCATTTATTATTGTTGCTCATGAAATTAAATGGAGACCGGGCGGAGATTTATTTCAGTATATGCTTTTCATAAGGTTGCACTTCGGACTCCGCCCGAGTCGCATAAGGCCCGTTCGCTGTTCGCCTGCTGTTCGGCATAACATTGCTAGAGTGCTTATCCGGGATATGGGACCGGAGAAGTCTTTCCTGGGCTCGTCCGAAGCACAGAGACACGTTCCTACCCGCTGGTTGAGAGGAAGGTGGCCCGGGGGAGCTTGGTACTCATGGCGGGGAGACCGAGATGTCGGCAGGCTCGTCATGGGGGCACAACCCGGGGGCTAGGCGGGAGTGAATCGAACTTGGGACGAGGCAGGTTAAGATCGGGGCTATATGTGGGAACGCGATGGCTAGTAAGCATATACCCCTGGCATGATAGTTATTCCCGGGAATTAAAATCGATTCAAATCGCTGATGCCCACCAGGTGTGGGAATGTTGATAATGCACACGGGCAACGTAGTAACTACTTGAATATATTATGTCCGTTACTCATGTTTTCAAATACAACATGTTTGTATTGTATTGCTTACATTTCTACAAGTTGTTATGGAGTTATATGCAAAAGATGAATCTTGATATTCTATATTGATATACCACTGTTTAAAATCAATGACTAAGGATCCAAAGGTTAGTAAGCAAGCTTTGCGTCAGCCGTAAGCCAATCCATTAAGTCCTACTGAGTAATTAGTACTCAGGGTTTGCCCCCACCTTTTGAGAACAGGTACCGGCGACATCTGGACAACTGCTTGGAGGAGGGTAGTACCGGTGGGCTTGGTGCTGCTCGCCTCGATCGTCGTTGCATGAAGACTAATAAAGTATTTTGTTTCCGCGGTGAGATGTTCTTGAATTCGCTTCCGCTATTTGATTCAAACCTGCCTATTGTATGGCATTATGTTGAAACCTATATCTTATTTCGAACTGGTTTGTAAAATAAGTGTATATATGCTATATTTAACTGCCTGAGATGATGTATCTGTTGTGGCTCCCCTGTGGGCTGGATGTGTATGATGTCGGTTCCTCTGGGAAAAGGGTAATATCGGGAGTCGAATGACTCTCGACGGACGACCGGGTTTAGTTCGGTCTAATCGCACTGCAAGCCAGAGGTGGCAGGTGTGCTTAGCCCGGATTAAATCGGTGGTTCCGCCACAGCTGGTATCAGAGCCGATCATACACAGACAACAGACATATCATCCAGTTTTGATTTGCAAACCTATTTTCGGAAAACCCTTTTCAAAGTATTTGAAAAATGAGAGTATCGATATGCCCATATTAAGGATGTTAGTGAAATACCAGGTGACATCACTAACATTCTGACCTAGATAAAACTCATATGCATATTCGGCACTTTGGGAAGCAACATTTCGGCCATAGCTATCCCCAGTACTGGTGGAGCGCTATTGGGATTTGCGGATTGTTGCGAACCCTGCATTCATGCTGATAGGGCAGAACTCTTTAAGGGGGGTGGTCACGCCATTGGTGTGTTTCGTGACCGCTTTTCCTTCAACCAAAAATTTTAGCTAGATCTTGTTGGCCACCGTTTCTCTCCCCAGCAATTCCCCAGTACTGGAGGAACGTTGGGTGTGTTGAGAGAAATGGCGCCACTACGTCGTCCACCAGACGTAGCTTAAAGAAATTCGTGGATGCCATTTTTAGGGTTAGAGTGGTAATGTATGATGATGGTGATGATGTTGGTATGAGCATGCATTTTTCTGCAGGTACACTAACCACGTGCGAAATTAAGAACGAATAGAAAACGACTAGTTGCATTAGGGAGTGCCGTGCATATATGTCACCGGATACTCGCTAGATATGTAAATTATACATAGGGTGTGTGATGTGAGACCGAATAGGGCGAATCATGCATCATGGCATCATGTCTTATCTCACATGCATTGCTTTTGTTACTTGAGAGTGACTAGGAGCATATTGCGTTGAGTGTGTGTTGCTACTGTATTGATATGTAGCTCAAAGTACAAATAGAACTAGGAGAAACTAAGCAAGCGACTCGAGTAGTACACTTAGGTTGTCACAATTTTTCTACACATCATTCATTCTAAATATAAAGCGTCTAATAAATGCAGGCCAAATAAAAAAAAATGTGTCGATCGGTCCAAAAATCAAGCCGTTTCAAAGTTACCGAGGCTACAACGTATTCCAACCTGATTATATGAAAACCCCGTATGTAATGGTCATTGTTAACAACTATGCAAACGCTTTTTGTATTCTTCATATACCAAGAAGATGCTTAGGTAATGGGGAATGGCTTGATAAAAGTAAAGGGAAGAATCCGGACATACAGAAACTATTTGGACAGATTTTCCAAAGCTCACAAATTTGGATACTTGAACGATTTCAAAATAGAACTAACCGGAACTTTCTATACCACTAAGGTTGAGTATAGACTAATGTACGGCTACCGTTTCCTAAAATCTTTAGAATCCATTGGTCGACCCTCAGAGGTGCCATCATCTTGCGATGAAATCACTTTTCGACATATTTTCCGAGTTTGTAAACACGGAATACACTATGCCCACACCAAGTTTTCAAAACCCTTGAACTTACGGGAGCCTTATTCTTCCTGCTACAGATGTCGCAGCCCTTTGACTTATGCCCTGATCACCCTGAGACCATGAAGACTAAAACAACAGCCCCTGCAAGTCTCAAGAAGAAGAGAAAAGCGGGAGAATCTTCTACTAACACGGCTTCAGTTCAACATCTGCGACCTGGTCTGGTTTTATTAAAGGGATTCGTCAAGCCTAAAGATCAAATCAAGATAGTTCGTACATGTCGACAACTAGGTATTGGTCCAGGAGGATTCTATAGGCCTAGTTTCAAAAATGGAGCCAGGATGAAGCTATGGATGATGTGTCTAGGGAAGAATAGGGATCCAACTACAGGTTTCTATGGGCCAACGCGTCCATGCGATGGTGCCCAAGTCCCTGCGATACCAAAAGCTCTCATGACAGTCGCTCAAACTGCAAATTCAACCGCAAGCGAATTTTCTCAAATCAATCCCGACATATGCATCATTAACTACTACAACAACGTCGGGAAGCTCGGACTCCATCAAGATAAGGATGAATCCGGAAGAAGCATTAACCAAGGTTTACCTGTCATCTCAATCTCCATAGGCGACACGGCAGAATTCCTGTTCAGCGATACTCGAGACAAGGATAGAGCGACCAAGGTCAACCTCGAGTCTGGCGATGTTCTTATACTCGGTGGAAGATCAAGACTGCTATTCCATGGCATCTCTCATGTAAAGCCTAACACTGCACCGACATGGCTAAAAGAAGGAACCGGTCTTCGTCCAGGACGCATCAATCTCACGTTTAGGCAGTACTAGCTGGGTACCAATTAGTACGATAAAGTTTGGGACAAACTTATGTATCAGAAGGTTTTAACATTCGTGGATCAGAAAGACCTCGGGTGTCTGGCTCTATAGAGTCAACTTGTATCTCGTTCCTATGGTTAAATGTACTCCTAGTCTTATAGTGATAGCACATGGAGCTTTGGTAACTTTTTCTTTAAAACCCTTGTCGTTCATGCACTTCGAACCCTTGTGATCGAAGAAATCCTAGTCTATTTGCACTGTATTCCACTGTTCGTTAATTACTTGCTCCAAAACTTTGCAAATCAAGGAACTTCACTTACAATGGGATTCAAGCGCCCTAAGCTCTTATATCACATCGGACTTCCTCTTTATTTACCAAAACCTTGTAGTGATTATGACTCTGTAAGTGGAATGATTGAGCCACTCTTGTTGTGATGTCTCCTTAGGCAGTCTTGGATGCCTCGACGGGACCTGGAGTCCTATGTGTACAGCCATCACATGGTTGTGCTACTAGGTTCGCGCTGGCATTAGGACATGCGAAGGCATGACATCGCTTCAATCGTGGAACATTCATAATCGGTTTCTATCTTTAATTGATCTCGCTACTCTTGATTCGTGGGGATGATCGATTTCATTTTCCACTATCCTGTATATATCATCTCATTGCCTTGTTTCGCCTTACCTCCTTGACCAGTGGGGATGATCCGCCTCAACCCCACAGCTTGTTCATAATAATTCATATCCATGTTTGACCTTGCCTCCGAAGGTTGGTGGGGACAGTCAACTTCGTTCTCATCGTCTTCGTCGGTATTTTCTATCCATTTGTTGAACCTTATTCCCCGAGGGTGTACTTTACGAACATCCTCCACACTAGCTTTTGTCCTCGGCTAGTGCTCTTGTCTTATCGTCATTTATTTATGAGTGGTTTTCTTCCTCTTAGAAGGGAGCTTACTAGCATTTTGTTTCGCTAATAAGAACACATCACCTTGTTTAGGCGAATACGGCCTATCTTCTCCCTCTTGTGCCTTTCTTGTCCTAATGAGTAGAATGTGCTACGTTTCACCACATCTTACTCTTTGAAAACATGTTAACTTGGAATTTTATATGTGGACACAGTCCCTGTCAAATAAAAGGAATGTGTCTCTCAAAAACGCATCCGATGATACTTCTTTCAATCAAAAGACCCTGCCTTATTCAATTTCCGACTGTGTACACTTTGCTTTCATTATTTGGATAAATCAGATACTTACCATGTTTCAAATATTAGTATCAAAGTCAGGAAATGACTCCATTCCTTTGCTTCAATCACAGTCACTTGCTCGCTGACCACATTCTCTTCATGGTTTGTTCATTCGCTCTCTTATATGGCACGACTCGTCGAGTATCTTAGAGAGACCACCCTAGCCTAATAGATAACGCTCTGTGACTACTTGTGTTAAAGAGGCACTAACCATTCACAAGCTAGTTGACAAAGCCAATGAGTGAAAAATTGGGATATTACCATGTGCATTCGAAAAGGCACGAACCACGATGCCATACTCCTTACAATACGCGATAGGTAACACACCCGTACCTCACACAAATCTCGGGACGAGATTTCATTAAGGGGGGTGGGTTGTGATGCCCCTGGCATCTCGAAAGTTTTAACACGTGATTAGATTAGCGGTAGTCAAGGATTTGGCTTAATGATGTTTAGAGAAGAGCAACAACTAGGCTAGTAAATCACGAAGTCAAAAATTTTCAGTGAAATATGCAAAATCCCTGAATGCACTTGTGATTATAGTTCAAAATATGATGTGTTTTGGACCAAACTCTCTATAACAAACTTGTAGAAAATTTTATGTGGGTCAACTTTGTTATTGAGTGTGATAACATGCACAAAGGTTTAAGTGGAGTTTTGAGTCGATTAATGAAAAAGCAGAAATCTGCCTAAACTTGATCGGTAAGGAAAATTCAAATTTCAAAGGAACAAAAGTCCTTATCATGTAAGACATCATAAAAGAAAGTACTAGATAATTAAAAACTACACAACATTGGTATAATACTCTTTCTCTGAAAATGAGCATAAAATAGACTTTAGGAATTTCTAAGTTTACATTAAACCTTGGTCAAACTGGGGTCAGCAGGTTAAATTCAAATTTAATCATATTTAAACTTGGAATCTGATGTTACTCATTTTTACAAAGTTGTAGATCCTAAAAGGTACAACATTTCATTCAATTGGGTCCTTTTCAAATTCGGACTCTAGAATACCCAAAAACTCAAGTTTCAAACAGGTCTTCCTGCAGTCAACAGGGGTTTTCCTATTTTTCGAATTTTATTTTCTCCGTGAGTCGCTGACGAGTGGGTCCCACTTGTAAGGTCATCGGATTCCTGCTCACGCGGTTGGGGCACGTCGCACCAGTGGGCCCCACCATCCCACGCCTCCGCAGACTCGGTCCAATACACCGTAAGTTTTTTCCCCATTCGGTCCCACCTGTGAGTGACCTCCGGTTCATAGACCCGGTCCACCCACGCCCTCTCTCTTCCTCCTCTCCTCCCGCTCGCCCACGCGGCCATGGCCGGCCGCCACGCCATGGCCACGCGCCGCCTGCCCATGTCCGGCCTGCGCTCTCCCCTGCCGCGTGCCCAGCACCCAGCGCCCTGGGATGGAAGCCGCCCGCTCCCTCAGTCCCCACTACCCTGCCTCCCTCGTCCTCCTGCTGGCCGCCCTCGAGCTCACGGGCGACGCCCGCCATGGCCACCATGGAGGCCCGGTTTGAGCTTCGCGCCACTACCTCATCCATCCCTCCCTCACCCCGCCAGAGCGAGCACCCCGCCTGCCTCTAGCTCGTCCTCCGTTCCTACAGCTCGGCCGACCCCACCATCGATTGGAGCGTCCTCCCCACGAACGCCACCTCCGCGGCCACCATTGCCGCCGAACCCTCACCGTGGAGCACCCCCACCGGTGCCTCCCGCACCTGCAGATCATCTCCGCTGGGTGCGCTACCGCCTCCCGCAGCTGTGAGCCCCGGCCGTGGCCTCCCTTCCCCGTCAACGGCGCCGAATCGGGCCGGAGTGCGTCGCCGGACCCTGCTCCCCCGCCCATCGGTTCACGGCCGTTCCTCGCTCACTCGCTCGACCCCGCACGACGCGACCTTGGGGGAAAGCAAGCCCTACGCCTGGGACACCTTCCGCAAGTGGCTCGGCTCCAAGTCCGGCATCCTACACGCCGGCCCCCGCGCGGGCATGCCCCACGCCGCGCGCCTCTGTGCATTCGTCCAGAGGAAGAAGGAAGAAGAAGGTTGTTTTCCAAAAAGACCCCTGCGCTTTTGTTCATTTTCGTTCAAGTACTGCGCGCTATTCACTGAGTCATCAAATCCTTACGCTCTAGCCCCTGATGTTAATAGATATTCACGCTTAGGTCCCTGACTGTTATGGTTTTCGATTTATTGAATTTCTATAAACAGAGAACTTTGAAAATTCGTAATAAATCAAATAAAAATCAGAAAAATGCAAACTTTGTTGCAGTGTACTCCTATTAAGTAGATCTACAGAATGGATATGATGGTTGGGTATGAAAAGACCTTTTTGCCCCTGTTAATGTGCATGCATGAAAAACCTTAATAAATAGGAAATGTGGGTAAAATGAGCTTCAAAAATTATGAAATTTGGGCAGAGGCCTTATTAACATGTGTAGGCTCTGTATAAATTTTGGTATCCCTAGCATTGACTGTTTAATTACTATTTTGCCCTTGTCTTATATTTAGGCATATATTTAATTTAAGAAAAGTTTGCTATGGTGAAAAAAATGCTCCAAGTGACTTTAGGGGCTTGATTTAAGCTCTAGGTTATGAACATGACTCATTGCTAGGGTAGGAGGTGGTGCATGTAAGGTTCTGGCTCTGTTTTGAAAATGGTAGAAATAATGCATATTTATGTAAATAATAGAAAATGTGAGACTAGTATAACCAATAAAAACCACCACACTTACCATAGTAATCTTAATGACTAAATAACTATTGCATGTTTGATCGGCTCACATCACCATGTTAGCCTTATGATTGACAACTTGATTTTTTTTTGTATATGTGATCTTGTGGGATTTCACATACACGTTTGCTTTGGGTCCATAAAAGTAATATTAATGCTGGTACCAGTCGGGATGTTTTGATTGAGCTAGTAATCCATTACATGCGTAACTAGATGTTTGCCTCGTATCTTGCTTAATCAGTTGTATACTTGATGATCGTGCATCTCATTCACTGTGTCATGCATAGCATTCATCTAGCAACGCTTATTGCAGATACGTGATTGAGAAACAAGTGCGGGAGCTACTTTAAGCAATGGTGATCCAGAAGATCAAGTAAGCCCCAGACACGACCTGGAGAGCCCATCAGTCGTGTTTGGAAGGAGGAGTTGTCCAAGTGATCAAGGGGTTGCCTGGGGCAAAGCCCCACAACCCGACAAACTAACCTAGTTTAGTTTGTTGGCTTGATAAGAATAAGCAAAGGTAGGCAGGACCATAATCTACCCAGCAAACAAATTATATTTGATGATTACGCATTTGCATTAGGAGTTGCTTGGAACCAATTGCATTAGACTCCCTGGCCGCCCTGGCCCTAGCACCTATACATAGAGTTCGTAGGACGAGTATGCCTAGAAAATTGCTAGGTACGAGTAGACACGAGTGTGTGGACTCGTCACGTAGGTGTTTTCAAAGTTACAAAAGCTTACAGTCATATCATTTATTATTGTTGCTCATGAAATTAAATGGAGACCGGGCGGAGATTTATTTCAGTATATGCTTTTCATAAGGTTGCACTTCGGACTCCGCCCGAGTCGCATAAGGCCCGTTCGCTGTTCGCCTGCTGTTCGGCATAACATTGCTAGAGTGCTTATCCGGGATATGGGACCGGAGAAGTCTTTCCTGGGCTCGTCCGAAGCACAGAGACACGTTCCTACCCGCTGGTTGAGAGGAAGGTGGCCCGGGGGAGCTTGGTACTCATGGCGGGGAGACCGAGATGTCGGCAGGCTCGTCATGGGGGCACAACCCGGGGGCTAGGCGGGAGTGAATCGAACTTGGGACGAGGCAGGTTAAGATCGGGGCTATATGTGGGAACGCGATGGCTAGTAAGCATATACCCCTGGCATGATAGTTATTCCCGGGAATTAAAATCGATTCGAATCGCTGATGCCCACCAGGTGTGGGAATGTTGATAATGCACACGGGCAACGTAGTAACTACTTGAATATATTATGTCCGTTACTCATGTTTTCAAATACAACATGTTTGTATTGTATTGCTTACATTTCTACAAGTTGTTATGGAGTTATATGCAAAAGATGAATCTTGATATTCTATATTGATATACCACTGTTTAAAATCAATGGCTAAGGATCCAAAGGTTAGTAAGCAAGCTTTGCGTCAGCCGTAAGCCAATCCATTAAGTCCTACTGAGTAATTAGTACTCAGGGTTTGCCCCCACCTTTTGAGAACAGGTACCGGCGACATCTGGACAACTGCTTGGAGGAGGGTAGTACCGGTGGGCTTGGTGCTGCTCGCCTCGATCGTCGTTGCATGAAGACTAATAAAGTATTTTGTTTCCGCGGTGAGATGTTCTTGAATTCGCTTCCGCTATTTGATTCAAACCTGCCTATTGTATGGCATTATGTTGAAACCTATATCTTATTTCGAACTGGTTTGTAAAATAAGTGTATATATGCTATATTTAACTGCCTGAGATGATGTATCTGTTGTGGCTCCCCTGTGGGCTGGATGTGTATGATGTCGGTTCCTCTGGGAAAAGGGTAATATCGGGAGTCGAATGACTCTCGACGGACGACCGGGTTTAGTTCGGTCTAATCGCACTACAAGCCAGAGGTGGCAGGTGTGCTTAGCCCGGATTAAATCGGCGGTTCCGCCACATCGGTCTACCTCTATGTCTCCTTTTTTGAGATCCTGTGTCCTAGCACAATCACCCTTCTCTAACCATAAAGTGACACTTCTCCCTGTTTAGGACAAGATCAACTTCTTTGCACCTTTGGAGGACTTTCTCCAGATTCTCTAAGCATCCATCAAAGGTCTTGCCGTAAATTGAAAAGTCGTCCATAAATACTTCCATAATATTTTTGATAAGATCTGAGAAGATTGATATCATGCACCGTTGGAATGTTACAGGAGCATTGCACAACCTAATGACATTCACCAGTAGGCGAAAATTCCATAAGGGCATTTGAAGGTTGTAGGACCGAGACGTGCGACTAGAGGGGGGGGGGTGAATAGGAGCACTTAAAAACTGAAAAACACAACCCCCAAGTGGATGCTTTGCAAAGCTCAAGAGAAACCGAAACTAGGCACCGTCCACTAAACAAATACATGCCTAGCAGCGCAAGGGTGCCGTCCACTATGAGGATACGCACCAATGTAAGAAAACTGAAGATCCGACCAAGAATGGCACCGGGGCAATGAACTTTGCAAACACCGCCACAAGACACTCACCGCACCGAGGTGCATCACACTGACTCACAGCAAGCAAAGAAAATAGTCGTAAAGTGGGGGATGCAAAAATCCGAAGCAGAAACACAGCAGAAAAACCAAAGCAGGAAAAACACTGCAGCTTCCAAGCAGGACCGGACTGTCCGGTGGGACCAGACTGTCCGGTGCCCACTGCCAAACTGTCCGATGGCACGGCCCGGCAGAGCCTCACACCCGACTGTCCGGTGGGAGCTGCCGAACTATCCGGTGGAACCGGACTGTACGGTGGCCTCTGCCGGACTGTCCGGTAGAGTCGCAGACAGGGGGTATTCCAACCCAAACCAGACCAAATCTTGTCCAATCTTCACGAAATTTTGCACAGGCTATCTATACCTTATTCCAAAGCTTTTCCGAAAAGATCAACGCAAAAAGATCAAGGGATCGGCGGGAATTTTAGATTTCGTGAGATGGCAATCTTTGGGCAAGAAAGAGGAAAACACAAAGGAAACTTGCTTGTGGCAATCCTGCAGGATTGAGATGAATTAAGTCATGATCTCCACGTCCTAGCAAGTCCAAAGCATCAGCAAATGAAGGGATTCAAGCTTGGCCAACACAAACACTCAAAAGCCAAGGATTGAACCCAAAAACCAAAGAGAGAGAGGAAGGGGATGAACACAAAGTTGCTGCACGAATTTGCTTCGATTAAGTGCCCAAGATGGGTCCGTAGATTCAGCATACAAGCAAAAATTCATCCCAAGCAACCACCCTCTCCTTCCCTCATGATTAGTAGGCTAAATCCTACTCTAACCTCCCTAACAATGGAGCTCAAGGCTTGAGGACGAATATCACAAAGCTAAACCTAATCCTAGTAGCCAAGAGACACTCTAATGACCTGCCTTGGACCTATTTATACCCGAGTGCTGTTTAGACAGTTTTGCACTTAGGTCCCTACAACTAGACAAACCCTAAGGACTCAAACAAATGATTACAGGATATTTCGGGACGGACGACCACAATGAAGTCTTGATCTTCGTAAGTTCCACGCAATCCTCGGATGTTCTCCGCATGGGCCGGATTTGGCCCATCTTCTCTATCTTGGCGAGTCAAGGCCCAACTCACCAAGGCTTGGGTAGCTTGGTTGGCGGTTTTGAGCTGAAGTCACGAAAGCCTCCATCGCACGCCTTCGCGCCACTCACTCGGGTTGGAGCACCGCGGTGGTACCCGGCATCCCCTGTCCATCGGGGTAGCCTCACAGTCCTTCGGAGGACTTACTCCTACCGTCGCCGTGTCGCTCCTCCGTGTACCCAACTCCCATGGCCGACAGACGCCGAGCATGCCTCCAGTCCTTCGGAGGGCTTTCTTCTCCATCTACCTCCAGTCCATCGGAGGGCCTCCTGTCCATCGGAGGTCTTGTGCCCAAGTCCATCTAGGTCTTTGGCTTCTATTGACAATCACCCATCACCCCAGAGGCAATGGAGCCGGTCCATTGGCTCTCAAAGGTGGTCTTACTCTGATCTTTTGGGTGAATCAGAATCTAGTGGTAACTAGAGTAGCCATCGAGATAGCAGAAGGAGTGATTGGCCAGCCTCTCTAACATTTCATCAATGAACGAAAGAGGAAAATGGTCCTTCTGAGTGGCGGTGTTGAGTTTTCGATAGTCAACACACATTCGCCATCCGGTGACAGTTCGCTGAGGTATTAATTCATTTTTCTGATTCCGGACGACTGTCATCCCTCCTTTCTTGGGTACAACTTGAACTAGACTGATCCAATCACTATCTTGTACGAGGTAGATGATTCCTGCATGGAGTAACTTGAGGACCTCCTTCTTGACTACATTTTGCATCGCATTATTAAGTCTGCATTGTGGTTCCCTTATCTGCCAATGATCGACCTCTATGGGGATGCGATGTTTTCACAAGTTAGGACTGATTCCCTTAAGATCTTGTGGAGAGTATCCAAGTACACACCTATACTTCTCCAAGACGACAATCAATTTTTGGGTCTCACTCTCTGTCAGCTTGTCGCTGATGATGACTGGTGTGTCCTTGTTCTCGTGAAGGAAGGCATACTTCAGGTCAAGCGGTAGTTGCTTCAATTCTATTTTTGGAGCTTCGAGCCACAATGATTCACCTTATTCATCGAACTCCAATGGTTCTTTGAACTCAATTGGCTCCTCTACCATACTGAAGTCGCAAGCCTCTTCCTGTAGGCCATTCTGATCCGTCTTCTCCTGTGACATGCTCATCACTTCTTCTAAGGGATCAGACTCTAGCTTTACTTCAGTTCTGGTATTGAGTGCTCTTGCATAGCTAATCTTCAATTCCTCTTTACCCAACTAAAGGTGCAGTTGCCCACTACCTTTGTCCACACTTGCAAGGGATGCCAATGGAAGACTGACTAGCGTCAGTGGTGGGACACTATCGGGGATGTCGATGACATTTAAGTACATCTCTGTATCCTATAATGTTACTGGCACCACCCGAAGAACTCCCTTGCTCTCCAGAAACGTTCCATCCATCCATTGTAGATGAATGTTGGCCTTGGACAGAGGGACAGTAGAGAAGTGTTGCTTCACTATCTACTGGGAGATGATGTTCACCCCCACTCTTGGGTCGTACATGATATCTTGCAGTGGTAACAGTGATACTTGGCCAGGGATGAGTCTAGGTTGTGGGTAGAGATAACTGCATTAGTATCTAACCTTCTCTCCTCTAACCACTGTCGATTGATCACTGCTGAAAGCCTGAGCAAGTCCTCCTTCTTCTGTTGCACTTCCCCTAGAAAGATGAAGGGTGGACGAGAGGCTCTGGTGAAGCGTCGGTTGATCTTGGGCAATCGAGAGGAGTTGCCAAAGGTCATGAATAGCTGATCCTAAAATGGGAATGGCGGTACCAATGGCGTATTCGTCTTAGCATGGCTGACCCTTTCAGCGGCCAGTGACGTAGATGGTTCCAGGATCTCTTCAATCCTGAGGGTACGAGGTGATGGTGGAGATGGAGATTGTCAAGCAGGTTCCTTGTATTCTCAACTACTGGGCTCGAGTGGATCTTTTAGATCTAGAAGTGGTTCCTCAGCTTCACCGTTATCAGAGGCCTCCTCAAGGATCTTGTCAAGTATTTTTCTTCCTTCTGATGTGGTCAAGTGGGAAAATGATCCTCCCACAGCTAAATCCAAGTGTAAATCAGCACCAGGCGAGAGATCTCGGATGAAGTACTGCATCAACATTGGTTTTGGAATAGCCAAATCTGGTCCTGACGAGACCAGATGTGTGAAGCGTGCCCAAGCTACCCCCAAAGATTCCCTTCTCCTCTATCAGAACGTGAGTACCTCACATCGGAGATCAACAACCTTGTAGGGTGGAAAGAAATGGAGACAAAAACTGATCTTCAATGCTTCCCAACTCCATTCTACTTTACCAACTACCAGGTTGTACCATGACTTGGGTTCTCCCATTAGTGAGAATGGAAAGTGCAACCAGCGAAGTGCTTCTCCAGGCATTCCTGAGATAACTATACAGCTACACAACTGCTCAAACTCTTGGAGGTGTAAGTAGAGACTCAAGGTGTTAGAAAGGAAAGGTGAAGTGGCCTATAAGTTGGAATTACCTTCTAGTTTAAGTGGTATACATGATGTATTCCATGTTTCGCAATTGAAGAAATGCTTGAGAGTGCCAGAGGAGCAAGCACCACTGGAAGCTTTGGATGTACAAGAGGACCTATCATATACGGAACATCCGATGAGAATTCTTGAAACATCAGAGAGGGTCACCAGGAATAAGAGGATCAAAATGTGCAGAGTACAGTGGAAACATGACACAGAAGATGAGGCTACATGGGAATGAGAGGAAGAGTTGAGAGCAGCTTATCCTGATCTCTTTGCTAACCAACCTATGTGAATCTCGGGGCAAGATTCCTATTAAGGGGGGTAGGTTTGTATTTTAGTTTTTGAATTTTATAATAAATTCCAACTAATTTATTTAATTTTCTAAGGTTCACATGCTTAGATTTCATTTAACAAGTTTATTTAAATTAAACATGTGCATAAAAGCAACTATAGGCCTAAATTCCTTGTGCATACATGCTGGTGCATTATTTCTTGTTTGAATGAATTAAGGATTCTAATTCTAGATCCTTTACTTTCTTATTCAAAAGAAATTAAAAAAGGAGAAGAGTGGAGTAGCCAAACCAACCGGCCGGCCCACCCAACCCGCGGCCTAGCTCACCCCCACTGCCCTCGCCCGCCTAGGCCAACCAGCTGGCCCAACCGAGCTAGCCCCCTTCCCCTTCTCTCTTGCTGACCGGCCGACCCCACTTGTCACCCCCTTCCTCTTCCTGTCAGCGGAGATGCCGCGCCCCTTCCTGCTTCCCTCGGCCATGCCGGCTACCTGGGGATGGAAACTCTCCCTGAAACCTTGGCCCATGTCCCCTTCCTTAAACCCTCCATCAATCCCGAGTGCGGTGACAGTTTCCCCTTCTCCCTCCCCGTCCTTCCTTGCGCCTTAACGAGCTCTAAAGCCGTCGAACGGAATCCCCGCGCCCACGACACCCTCGGCGCTCAAAACCCCTATAACACCCACCCCAAGGACCGCCTTGACCTCCTTTACCACTCTATCACTCCAATCGCACTCCATCGCACCACCACTCGCGCAGTCTGCCGCCAAAGCCTGGCCTCGGTATGCCGCTCTGCCATCAAATTTGTCACCTAACCCTAGCCATCTTCTTCGCAAGTGGTTGATGGAGCTGCTCTATGGGTTTTGGATAGGTATCCGCACGTCTGTTGCCTTATCCGCGAGCACCACCACCTCCGTCCGCCGTCCTTCATCGTCAAGCCGCATCGCCCGCTCCCTGACTTCTTCGAGCCCGTAGTGAGAACCGCTGGAGACCTATGATGCTCCCGGCATCTCAAAAGCCTTAACACGCAGTTAGACAAAAGCTAATTATGAATTAGGGCTTAATCATACTTAAGGAGGAACAAGAACTAGGTGGAGAAATCATCAAGACAGGATTTTATATTCAAAAAGGCGAAATCTCACCTTGGTTGGTTGAATATCTCGAAATGTACACACTTACATGCAAAACATCAAATACAAAACTTTTAGTTCAAGACGTTGCCTTCAACTTTGCTAAATTGACCATTTTTTAAATCAGAAGTTAGGAGGTTCGAAAGTCCAAACCAAATAAATCCAACCTTTCTTTAAAAGGTGGAAAAGGAGTTCTTGAGTAAATTTGAACCCTAATAAAACATTCAAATCCATTAAGCACCTGGGCTCAGTCTCATTATTAAAGTTGTTGTACACACCATGGACTACACTTTTGTTATACTGAACGTAACAAAAACTATAAATTCACTATTTTAAATCTGGCCCAAACATCCCTCGAAATCAGCTCAAGCTAGTATATACTTAGAATATTCTCCCAAGTCTAGATTTTCAGCTAGTCCCCAAGTTTCATTCTATCATTACTTTCATATTCACTATACAACTTCAAAATCTTCCTTTCTATGAGATGAAACCAACTTATGAGCTTTCAAATGGATCTGACCTTGAAGTGATTGGGTATTATTTGGTGCTCCAAAAGTGGGAAACAAGGAAGACTCTACATAAAGTAAATCTGTTGTTTTACCAAACCTTCAAACATATTTGGACTTGTATTTCAAAATATGTGATGAATTAGATGAAACTTTTCATAACGAACCTGTAGACAATTTTATTATGAAAAACTTTGATAATTGGTGCTTGGTCATACATTGAGGTTTGCATAGTGATTTGGGTCTTTTTCTATCAGCGTATGAAATCTGTCAAAACCTGACCTGCTTATTAAATTTAACTTTTCTTTGATCTACAGCCATTTTTATACAAAACTTTATTCGAGAAAGTTGTATCTAATGAAATTGTGGACAAAGTTGGTATAAAACTATTTGTATGGAAGTAGTCACAAAATGGACTTTTGGAATTTTTAAACTGAAAGGATTTGTTGGCCAAGCTGGAGCTAGTAAGTTAAAATTCAAATTTGAATCATATTTTAACAAAGAATTTGGTATCAAGGCTTTTGACAAAGTTGTAGATCTCGACGAGTACAAAAATTCTTCCAATTGGAATTTTTCCAAATTCAGCTTTTAAATTGATCAAATACGTGATTTTCAAAGGGCCAGAAAACCAAACCATATGTGTTTCTTCATTTTTCCATTTTCCTTTTCCCCTTCGGTCACTGATGGATGGGCCCATCGATCCAGGACGACCAGCCATGGCCAGGCCATGGCGGCCATGCGGCCGTCGGCGTACGGCCGACTCTGAGGCGCCACTGCCCGGCCTGCCCTGCGTTTGGGCTCGCGCCCTCAGCTTCACCTGGACGCCATCCCGGCCTCCTGCACTCGCTCGCTCACTCCTTTTCCCTTCTCCCCTGCTCCAATGCGCAGAGCGCAGCCACCGGCTGCCATGGCCACGGAGCTCAAGCTCCAACGACGCCGCCCTCTTCGCCCTCCTTCCACCCCGCCTAGCGAGCGCACCACCTTCCCCATCAACCTCTCCACTGATTCCCCAAGGTCCCGAAGCCCGTGGCCGCCCTTAGCGTCCTCTCCACACGCAGCCGCAGCTCGCCACCGCGTGCCGACTCGACCTCGCCGTGGATAGCCACATCGGGTCATTTCCGTGCCTCCCCTCCACCTCCGCCATGTTCGCCATGCAGCCGCACAGCCTGCGAGCTCCGCCGTGGTCCCCTTCTCCGCCCACAACACCGGATCGAGTGATGCGCCGCCACACCTCGTCACCGTGGTTCACCTCCGGCTCACGCGCGTTCCCCATCAACCCGGACCTCATCACGTGACAAGATCAAAGGGGGAGGGATGCCCCTCACTGGGAACACCTTCCCAGAGCTTTTCGGCTACAAGTGCACGCCCCTACGTGCCGCGCCGCACGCAGGAACGCGGGCTGCCGCGGTGCACCTCCCTGTCTGGAGGTTGAAGAAGGGAGATGGTACATTTGAGATCCAGCCCCTATATTTTTGATCTTTTCTGTTTAAGTCCTATGCGTTGTAGAATGGGTCTTGTGTTTCTTATGCTCTAGTCCCTGAACTTTATAAACAATAGCGTTTAGGTCCCTGTCAGTGATGACTTTTCATTTAAATGTATTTCTAGGTATATGAACTTTGAAATGCTCTAGAAATTAGTTGAAAAATCAAAAAAATATGAAACTTGTTTTGTTGGATTGTTTATGCATAGATCTACCCAGTTTACTAAGTCTTGATGTGTGAAATGACTATTTTGCCCCTGCTTTCATGCGTGTCTTGTTTTATTAGTTAATTAGCAAAAGTAGGGTAAATTTGCTCCAAAAATTGGGAAATTTGAACAGTGGGTATGTTTCAGTGCATGTGCTCATATGTATTTCTGTTTAACCCTAGGACACACTGTTAATTATATATCTACCTATATTCCTTTTAATTAATACATTTTATGTATATGGAAATGCATGCTACATAAAACTTGTTCATAAAAATCTACAAAAATTATAATGTCTATACTTAGCTCAATATAGTATTGTGTCAAATTAACTTAAGCTTTGCTTGTTGTTTATTTTGTGATTTGAAATAGACAAAGTATTGCAAGTTAAATTAAATAATAGGAAAAGGTGACCTTAATGTGCAAAATAAATTCCATGAAAAATCTGAGAACATGTTAGTTAAGTGTAGGTTCCATAAAGTATTTCTAGGAATTTTATTGTTGCTGTTGTAACTTGCATCTAAAATGAGGTGAAATAAATAATGGAAAATAGAAAAGTGCTATTTGTTGTGTTCCAAAAATTCCACTAAAATTCATATAGACTTGTTACTATAAAAATATGCTTGTGACAGTCTCTCACGCATTTTGGTTGCTGTTTCACTAGTGGTCTAGAAACGGTAAATTAAATAAGCTTAAAAGTAAAGAAAAATAAAAAGGGGAGGTAATTGGAATGTTATATCACAATGAAGCACTCACTTTTGCTTAAACCTAGTAGTTGGATTACTATTAAGTGCTAACTAAATCACAAAAATATCTCCCTTTTAAAAGATGAGGTCTTTGCATATATTTCTACATGCCATGTTCTAATCATTGTAAGAGTTTGGGTCTTATACAACGTTTGTATATCATGTTTGTACCCATTGCACTAAGATTGAGTTTAACAAGTTTTCTTTATGATGGATAACCTAATGGATGCTTACATGCTTGTATAAGTGTATGTTGCTCATGGTGCACCAATGTACGTTTTGTTTAAGTAGTTTACCAATCACCTTTCTGTCTCTCCCTGACACTAAAATGATTGTTCATATGTGTGCTTGATATTCATGCATCTGATTCACTGGATCATGCATATCATTCATGTAGTGATGCCTATTACAGATACGTAATCAAGAAGCAAGTGCGTGGAGCTACATCAAGCAATGGTGGTCCAGAAGACCAACTAAGACCCACTCACGACCTGGAGTGCCCATCAGTCGTGTTTGGATGGAGGAGTTGCTCAAGTGATCGTGGGGTTGCCTGGGGCAAAGCCCCACAACTCGGCAAACTAACTTTAGATTAGTTTGTTCAAGCCATTCAACAACAAAGGTAGGCCCCTTAGGCATCTACGCCTATTTAGAGAGTCCCACCACCCTACATTTGTTTGTGCATTTTGTTTAGGAGTTGTATGAAACCCCACATGCATAAATCCCTGATATCCTAAGTAGTATGAATAGGTTGAAGTCTATGCTTAGCCATGCTTAGACGATAGAAGTCGAGTGCAGATATTCACTCGCGAGATGATAGAACTCAAAAATGGTTTACAAAAATTTAAATTTTGAAAGTAATATGATATGTTGTGATGAGGAGATGAGACCGGGTGGAGATATGGGTATATTACGATGAAAAATGATGTGGATGGTTTGGTGGACTCCGTCCGAGTCGTGTAAGGCCCGTCCGTTGTTCGCCTATTGGTCGGCATAACATTGCTATAGTGCTTAACCGAGACATGGGACCGGTGAAAGTCTTACTTGAACCATCCGAAGAATAGAGACTTGGTCCTACCATGGGACCTAGGGGCACTTGACTCATGAGAGAGCTGACGCGGTATGCTGTGGTATCGTTCCATGGGAGCTAAACCTAGGGAATGGCGGGTTGGAATCGAACTTGGGATGGAACAAGTGGAGATGGGGGATATATGTGGAATGCGATGGCTAGTAAGCATATACCTCTAGCATGATAGTTATTCCCGAGAATTAAAATCGATTCGAATTGCTGATGCTCACCAGGTGTGAGAATGCCAATGCCACTGACGTTCTAACGTAGTAACATCTTTAATATGTTACTATTTAATCTTGCTTTTCAATATTACATGCTTGTGCTTGTATGTTTATATTTCCGCAAGTTACTTATGATGATATATGTGTTGAGAATTGCTGGCGCCAGAATTTAGCCGACCTAGGTTAATGGGCCTAAATCAGTTCAGAACTAGGAGTTGGGCAATCCAAGGGAGAGATAGCGTGTATTTTGCCTTTTTGGGCCAAGTGCCCGTGTATTTAAGGAAAGATATTTCTTTGGTAGGGAGTCCGATCGGGACTCCAGTTTAGTTAAGATTGAGAGACAAATTAGGAAATGATAGACTTGCTATCCAGTTTAGTCCGATAATTGTGGATTTTGCAATATTGTCTTGAAAATATGCTACATGTGATTTTTACATATTTTAGACCAATTTTTTGCGAAATTCACCATGATCCACTTCGAGTAAGGAAAGACCGCTAGATGACATGGATTGAAGATGAAGAACAAGGAAGACTTGGTGTACTCATAGCCCCTCTGTGTAGATCAAGGTTCCCTAATCAGAAGATTCAATAAAGTGTCAAGAGCTACAAGAAAATGAAGATATTTATTCATTAAAGATGTCAAATATGTCAAAGGCTAGAAGAATCCATCAAAGCTCGGCCCATTACGAAGATTCCAAAAGCTCAAGAGTCCAAAAGACCTCGTACAAATATTTCTTAGGCGGCAAGTAACATCCCTGCGAAAGATGGAAGGAAACGGACGAAGGAAGGGCTGAGGTCGGCCGACCTTAGGCCTTCTGGTCGGCCGACCCCACCCAACCGTGGGTCGGTTTCTGATTCCTTTTCTCCCACGTCTTCTCCAGACTATATAAAGCGAGTCTAGGCCCCGAGTCGAGGCCTCCAATTCATTATCAAGGCGACAAGATGTAGAGAAGAGGGACAACAACTAGAGGAGAGCTGAGGGTCGAGATTCTAGGCTAGGATTAGAGTTCTTCTAGTTCGTAGAGGTGATTAGAGGCCTTGCATGGTGCTCTAATTACCTAGCTCCAGTGGTCTAATTGTATCATAAAGGGAGGTATGGCCATGGTTGTAAGTATGATACAATTTATTAATGAAAGCATTGTTTTTGTCTAATTATCATGTTTTTGTTCTAATTAAGCATGTTCTAGCTCTAATGAGATTTAGATCTAGATGCTTGTTGATTAGACCATGTCTTTAAGGGTTATATTCATCTAGCGTTCTTGATTGTTGATCTAGCTTACTAATGATATAGTTGAATGTCTAGTTATTTTGATCATGGAGATTAGAGGTTCTAGTTGTGCTAATTATGTTATTAGACCATATAAGATAGTTGGAAGCTAGTTCTCTGATTACGTGCCTGTTGAAAGCTTTTCGTCGATTACCTGGTTACCAGTGACAGTGGAGCCCAGGGAAAGGTTAAGCCGATCTAGGGGGTTAGGTTGATTGATCTTGATTTAATTATGCTATGATGAATATGCTTGAACATGCTTGTCTACCTTGAGTTACTTGTTATCTCGTTGCTTTTATCTAATTGTGATACCCTTATCAAGCTTGTTTTGGATCTAATTAGAGCATGATTAGAATCTAGTTAATATCCCTTAATTAGTGTTCTAGTTCTGTTCTAATTGTTTATCTTATATATTAAGTATAGTTTAGACGTAGATTAGACATAGTTTAGAGCTAGTTTAGAGATAGATTAGGGCCTTGCTTTTTACATTTAGTTTTCCATAAACTTTTGTTAATTAGTTCCCAATTAGTTCGTTTCCTGGATTGACAAAATCCATGATACTCATCCTGGGGAAAAGCTATCACGATACCGTCGCTTGCAGTATAAGGTTTGGCGTGCTTAATTGCCGTCAACAAGATTTTCTGACGCCGTTACCGGGGAACTAATTAATCGAGTTCTAATTAATTTGAGTTTATGTTCAAATCTAATTTTGTCTTTTACTACTAGTTTGTGTTTGCTAATTATGTGCTAGTCTAGTTCTAATTGTGTGATATTAGTCTTTCTAATTGTGTTATAATTAGTTAGTATGTTCTTTAGTTTGTGTTTAGTCTTTATGTTCTAATTTTATTTTCTAATTGTTTAGTGTGCTCTAGTTACATTCTTATTCTCTAATTATGTTCTTATGTTCATCATTTGTTCTTGTGTTTAGAATAAGTTTAACTCTTTTATTAATAGTTTGTGCTTTGTTTAACTAAGAGTTAGTTTTTTTATAAGTTTTATTTCATATCTCTCTTGTATATATATTTCTTTGACTAACATTACAGAAAAAGGGCCTCGGTCCAATAAAAAAAAATCCTTTCCAACCTAATTCTTTAATGGTAGGTGCTAACACCGTTAGTAACCTATGATATGTTATTGAGTTTTTCTATAGCTATCACATAGGAGTAACTATGGTGATAAAGGTATGTCTGCTGTGTCTATTTATTTTTAAGACTAATGTTCTTTGGAGCTTGTTTGTGTTAAGCTACAGATAATGGAGGCAAGGATGATTAGCCGAGAAGGTCTCGGAAGCTAAGGATTGCTTAAGGATAAGGAAGATGAAGATACGGAAGGTTTATCTCAAGACCAATCCAAGCTCCAACCAAATCTCGAGATGCTCTCGAAATTCAGAACAGCAACACCTTGTGGGGCCGATTTGAAGACCTTAACGACATCGGATGAGGAAAGTATGAATACCGAAGTTGCAGATCTTTTCGAGATTTTCAAGAAAGAGTCCGAATATGCATTATTTGGACTTCAGATGATGAAGTTATGGTCGAAATACTAAAAGGTCAGAACAAGGAAAGCTGAGTTTCGAGGAAGACAAGTTTTCTTCTCCAACACTTGATGGTGCATACAATCATGGTACTCTAAAGAAGAAGATGAAGCCACATGGAGTCAATGATGAGATTTGAACTTCACTTCTTCAGAACTTAGGTAATTCTTGTTTTTAATCATAATAATTAAAGTTTGCCTATGTTTGATTAGAGTTGTTCCATAATGATCATTAAAATGTTATTTGGTTAATTGCGATCCTATCACTTCTTGTGTTTTGTTTAAGTTTTTTTGTTAAACCTTTGTTCCCTTAATTCAAACCTTGAGAATTGTTTAGATTAGCTTCTTGATCATAGCTTTGCAATGCTTTATCTCTACATGTGATCTAGCTAAGTTGATATATCCACATGTATTTTAGTAGGTCTTTTTACTTTAATTAGTCGATTGAATCTACTCATGCATAGAGATGGTTAGAGTTTCTAGTTCATCAATTCTCAAAGTTTAGTGTTTAGTGTTAGAACCAACTTTTTGTTTATAAATAAAAACTTGAGAGTCAAGGTTTGTGTAAAAGTAGAAGGGGATCGATCACTTGTGTCTTCTTTGAGTGGTTCGGTCCAGGTTTATTTTTGTGCAAATTACTTTTGAAATTTTTTTAAACATGAACATGTGCATGATTTTCGTGACTATTTATATGTGCACAATATTATCTTTGAAAATTTAAAATTTCAAAACATTTTGGTCTCTTTAAAAAAGAAACCTTGTTAGAATTTTATCTAAGCCTAATTTTATTTCTTTCAAAATCATCTATCTAATTTGTCCAAAATCATTAGGAACCCGTCGTTTTTTTATCCTTGTTTGATTTTATGAATTAAGTTCATCTATGAATTATATATGCCTTAGTGCTTTGCTATGTGATTTCAATTTGAATTTGTAGTTATCTTTGATTCATGAATCAAATGTTTGTTTAAACCCCAATCAACCATGTGACTCCACTTTTATCTCTAATCAAAACCATGATGTTATTATATTATATATATGTGTGCACTGTGAGCTAACCATGCAGAGAAATTCACGCTTCATTTGAAACAATGAGATCAATGTGGTGAAATAGTACAAGATAAATTCATGATGATTGATGCAAGGATTTGACAAGGATTTGAAGACATCATCAGAATTTGCAAAAGTTTGATTCAGTTTCGAATTGAAGAGTGAGTGGACTGAATGGATGAGGAATTAAAGACAAGAATCAAACCCATAAAACTTCAAGATCAACAATGGTGGACTCAGACAATTTCCACCGAAACCCAAGTCCAAAAGGATGAAGATTGTCAACATTGGGAGAGCGGAAAACGGAAGCTTAAGATGTCATCAACATGGAGCTCGACCTCAGAAGGCAAAGACAGAATATTTTCTTATATTTGGAAAGCCTATGAAGTCCTCTTTTCAACGCAACAATAATCACTCAATTTGGAGATTTCTACAAGGAGCAATGTGCAAATCATTGAAGGCTGCGCGAGCTGAATCGAAGTCTGGACATAACGCAGTGCTTGAATAAAACGGGCATAACTCCTTCATATGGAATCGGAATTTAATGCATAAGTACTCGTTGGAAAGATAATTTCAGAGGCTACCCAATGGATCTATTATTTAAGGCTTGTTCTGTTCGAGACCAATGAGTTATACCATGAGAAAGGAGGTGGCAGCAACAATCGTGATGACTACTTATGGAAGATGGAGACAACAATGATGAAGAAGGCTTGGGCAATGCTTCCATAAGATTTTCATGATCAAGTTCAGTTGCAAGGAGCTTCAAAGACATTGGAACATGAACACACAAGCAGAGGATTGTGCACACAAGTGATACTATGATCAAGACACGATGAAGCTGCACAATCAAGTTATCAAGCTGCATGGACACTTTGGATTCTTACTCCAAGGACATGGCTTCACTTCAACGAAGGTAAGTAAGAAGTCTAGCTTTATGACTTTAAATTAAGCGCTTTTCGGGAGGCTACCCGTTTAATTATTTGTTTTTAGTGTTAAGAGTCTTAGAGTCTTTTAATAGAGAAATGGGAAGCATGACACCACCCTTTGAATCTTTTGCTTGTGGCTAGTTAACTTAATTTTATGCTTTCTACCTTGCATTTGCATTATCATTTGTTTTTCCACACTTGTTTTATTAGTATTGAAATTTTCATAAACTTCATGACGGATGCATCATTGTACTCGACGGAGTTTTTCTTGATAAATTAAGTGTAAACATGGTGTTTAGATTTAATTTGAGACCATCATCATTAAGTTTAATTGAAAGTTTTTTGTTAATTATGTCTCTTGTGGATAAACTTTCCGCATTTATTTTTCATATTTCATGCATAAACCACCCTTTTACATTTAGATTAAATTGTATGTTTTGCATTATAATTGGCTTCGTTGTTTAATTAACTCCATAATGTATGCTTTCATTTTATGTTAACATTAGTAGAATGTTTTCCTTAGCAATTTTTATGTAAGCATGGTGCTTAGATTAAATTGTTGATCATCATGATGAAGTTAATTAACCTTGTTAGTTATCCATAATTGCATGTGATTAGTTTATAAGCTTTGCAATGTGCTTTGGTTATTTTGTACTGTTATGAGTTAATAACCTTGAATAAACATGGTGTTTTAATCTTGGTTAATTAAAGTTTTGATGGCTATGGAGAGACTTAGCAATCATGTTGTAAACATGGTGTTTAGAACTTGTTTTAATCATTGTCTTTGTTTATATGCTTATCTTTTGCATAATTACATGTTTGCATTCACATACACCATTTAGTTTGTCTTTTAAGATTAACTAGGCCACGAGTTAAAAATCTTTGAGAATATTATTAGATTATTGTAAATTGCTTCTACTCCCGATCCTATGTTATTAGACCATATAATGTAGTTGGAAGCTAGTTCTCTGATTACGTGCCTGTTGAAAGCTTTTCATCGATTACCTGGTTACCAGTGACAGTGGAGCCCAGGGAAAGGTTAAGCCGATCCAGGGGTTAGGTTGATTGATCTTGATTTAATTATGCTATGATGAATATGCTTGAACACGCTTGTCTACCTTGAGCTACTTGTTATCTTGTTGCTTTTATCTAATTGTGGTACCCTTATCAAGCTTGTTTTGGATCCAATTAGAGCATGATTAGAATCTAGTTAATATCCCTTAATTAGTGTTCTAGTTCTGTTCTAATTGTTTATCTTATATATTAAGTATAGTTTAGACGTAGATTAGACATAGTTTAGAGCTAGTTTAGAGATA
Organism: Paspalum vaginatum; assembly: GCA_030272315.1. Taxonomy (NCBI): domain Eukaryota; kingdom Viridiplantae; phylum Streptophyta; class Magnoliopsida; order Poales; family Poaceae; genus Paspalum; species Paspalum vaginatum. Next base: position 132,204 of record JAMSGZ010000149.1, read on the forward strand.
GATTAGGGCCTTGCTTTTTACATTTAGTTTTCCATAAACTTTTGTTAATTAGTTCCCAATTAGTTCGTTTCCTGGATTGACAAAATCCATGATACTCATCCTGGGGAAAAGCTATCACGATACCGTCGCTTGCAGTATAAGGTTTGGCGTGCTTAATTGCCGTCAACAAGATTTTCTGACGCCGTTACCGGGGAACTAATTAATCGAGTTCTAATTAATTTGAGTTTATGTTCAAATCTAATTTTGTCTTTTACTACTAGTTTGTGTTTGCTAATTATGTGCTAGTCTAGTTCTAATTGTGTGATATTAGTCTTTCTAATTGTGTTATAATTAGTTAGTATGTTCTTTAGTTTGTGTTTAGTCTTTATGTTCTAATTTTATTTTCTAATTGTTTAGTGTGCTCTAGTTACATTCTTATTCTCTAATTATGTTCTTATGTTCATCATTTGTTCTTGTGTTTAGAATAAGTTTAACTCTTTTATTAATAGTTTGTGCTTTGTTTAACTAAGAGTTAGTTTTTTTATAAGTTTTATTTCATATCTCTCTTGTATATATATTTCTTTGACTAACATTACAGAAAAAGGGCCTCGGTCCAATAAAAAAAAATCCTTTCCAACCTAATTCTTTAATGGTAGGTGCTAACACCGTTAGTAACCTATGATATGTTATTGAGTTTTTCTATAGCTATCACATAGGAGTAACTATGGTGATAAAGGTATGTCTGCTGTGTCTATTTATTTTTAAGACTAATGTTCTTTGGAGCTTGTTTGTGTTAAGCTACAGATAATGGAGGCAAGGATGATTAGCCGAGAAGGTCTCGGAAGCTAAGGATTGCTTAAGGATAAGGAAGATGAAGATACGGAAGGTTTATCTCAAGACCAATCCAAGCTCCAACCAAATCTCGAGATGCTCTCGAAATTCAGAACAGCAACACCTTGTGGGGCCGATTTGAAGACCTTAACGACATCGGATGAGGAAAGTATGAATACCGAAGTTGCAGATCTTTTCGAGATTTTCAAGAAAGAGTCCGAATATGCATTATTTGGACTTCAGATGATGAAGTTATGGTCGAAATACTAAAAGGTCAGAACAAGGAAAGCTGAGTTTCGAGGAAGACAAGTTTTCTTCTCCAACACTTGATGGTGCATACAATCATGGTACTCTAAAGAAGAAGATGAAGCCACATGGAGTCAATGATGAGATTTGAACTTCACTTCTTCAGAACTTAGGTAATTCTTGTTTTTAATCATAATAATTAAAGTTTGCCTATGTTTGATTAGAGTTGTTCCATAATGATCATTAAAATGTTATTTGGTTAATTGCGATCCTATCACTTCTTGTGTTTTGTTTAAGTTTTTTTGTTAAACCTTTGTTCCCTTAATTCAAACCTTGAGAATTGTTTAGATTAGCTTCTTGATCATAGCTTTGCAATGCTTTATCTCTACATGTGATCTAGCTAAGTTGATATATCCACATGTATTTTAGTAGGTCTTTTTACTTTAATTAGTCGATTGAATCTACTCATGCATAGAGATGGTTAGAGTTTCTAGTTCATCAATTCTCAAAGTTTAGTGTTTAGTGTTAGAACCAACTTTTTGTTTATAAATAAAAACTTGAGAGTCAAGGTTTGTGTAAAAGTAGAAGGGGATCGATCACTTGTGTCTTCTTTGAGTGGTTCGGTCCAGGTTTATTTTTGTGCAAATTACTTTTGAAATTTTTTTAAACATGAACATGTGCATGATTTTCGTGACTATTTATATGTGCACAATATTATCTTTGAAAATTTAAAATTTCAAAACATTTTGGTCTCTTTAAAAAAGAAACCTTGTTAGAATTTTATCTAAGCCTAATTTTATTTCTTTCAAAATCATCTATCTAATTTGTCCAAAATCATTAGGAACCCGTCGTTTTTTTATCCTTGTTTGATTTTATGAATTAAGTTCATCTATGAATTATATATGCCTTAGTGCTTTGCTATGTGATTTCAATTTGAATTTGTAGTTATCTTTGATTCATGAATCAAATGTTTGTTTAAACCCCAATCAACCATGTGACTCCACTTTTATCTCTAATCAAAACCATGATGTTATTATATTATATATATGTGTGCACTGTGAGCTAACCATGCAGAGAAATTCACGCTTCATTTGAAACAATGAGATCAATGTGGTGAAATAGTACAAGATAAATTCATGATGATTGATGCAAGGATTTGACAAGGATTTGAAGACATCATCAGAATTTGCAAAAGTTTGATTCAGTTTCGAATTGAAGAGTGAGTGGACTGAATGGATGAGGAATTAAAGACAAGAATCAAACCCATAAAACTTCAAGATCAACAATGGTGGACTCAGACAATTTCCACCGAAACCCAAGTCCAAAAGGATGAAGATTGTCAACATTGGGAGAGCGGAAAACGGAAGCTTAAGATGTCATCAACATGGAGCTCGACCTCAGAAGGCAAAGACAGAATATTTTCTTATATTTGGAAAGCCTATGAAGTCCTCTTTTCAACGCAACAATAATCACTCAATTTGGAGATTTCTACAAGGAGCAATGTGCAAATCATTGAAGGCTGCGCGAGCTGAATCGAAGTCTGGACATAACGCAGTGCTTGAATAAAACGGGCATAACTCCTTCATATGGAATCGGAATTTAATGCATAAGTACTCGTTGGAAAGATAATTTCAGAGGCTACCCAATGGATCTATTATTTAAGGCTTGTTCTGTTCGAGACCAATGAGTTATACCATGAGAAAGGAGGTGGCAGCAACAATCGTGATGACTACTTATGGAAGATGGAGACAACAATGATGAAGAAGGCTTGGGCAATGCTTCCATAAGATTTTCATGATCAAGTTCAGTTGCAAGGAGCTTCAAAGACATTGGAACATGAACACACAAGCAGAGGATTGTGCACACAAGTGATACTATGATCAAGACACGATGAAGCTGCACAATCAAGTTATCAAGCTGCATGGACACTTTGGATTCTTACTCCAAGGACATGGCTTCACTTCAACGAAGGTAAGTAAGAAGTCTAGCTTTATGACTTTAAATTAAGCGCTTTTCGGGAGGCTACCCGTTTAATTATTTGTTTTTAGTGTTAAGAGTCTTAGAGTCTTTTAATAGAGAAATGGGAAGCATGACACCACCCTTTGAATCTTTTGCTTGTGGCTAGTTAACTTAATTTTATGCTTTCTACCTTGCATTTGCATTATCATTTGTTTTTCCACACTTGTTTTATTAGTATTGAAATTTTCATAAACTTCATGACGGATGCATCATTGTACTCGACGGAGTTTTTCTTGATAAATTAAGTGTAAACATGGTGTTTAGATTTAATTTGAGACCATCATCATTAAGTTTAATTGAAAGTTTTTTGTTAATCATGTCTCTTGTGGATAAACTTTCCGCATTTATTTTTCATATTTCATGCATAAACCACCCTTTTACATTTAGATTAAATTGTATGTTTTGCATTATAATTGGCTTCGTTGTTTAATTAACTCCATAATGTATGCTTTCATTTTATGTTAACATTAGTAGAATGTTTTCCTTAGCAATTTTTATGTAAGCATGGTGCTTAGATTAAATTGTTGATCATCATGATGAAGTTAATTAACCTTGTTAGTTATCCATAATTGCATGTGATTAGTTTATAAGCTTTGCAATGTGCTTTGGTTATTTTGTACTGTTATGAGTTAATAACCTTGAATAAACATGGTGTTTTAATCTTGGTTAATTAAAGTTTTGATGGCTATGGAGAGACTTAGCAATCATGTTGTAAACATGGTGTTTAGAACTTGTTTTAATCATTGTCTTTGTTTATATGCTTATCTTTTGCATAATTACATGTTTGCATTCACATACACCATTTAGTTTGTCTTTTAAGATTAACTAGGCCACGAGTTAAAAATCTTTGAGAATATTATTAGATTATTGTAAATTGCTTCTACTCCCGATCCTATGTTATTAGACCATATAATGTAGTTGGAAGCTAGTTCTCTGATTACGTGCCTGTTGAAAGCTTTTCATCGATTACCTGGTTACCAGTGACAGTGGAGCCCAGGGAAAGGTTAAGCCGATCCAGGGGTTAGGTTGATTGATCTTGATTTAATTATGCTATGATGAATATGCTTGAACACGCTTGTCTACCTTGAGCTACTTGTTATCTTGTTGCTTTTATCTAATTGTGGTACCCTTATCAAGCTTGTTTTGGATCCAATTAGAGCATGATTAGAATCTAGTTAATATCCCTTAATTAGTGTTCTAGTTCTGTTCTAATTGTTTATCTTATATATTAAGTATAGTTTAGACGTAGATTAGACATAGTTTAGAGCTAATTTAGAGGTAGATTAGAGCCTTGCTTTTTACATTTAGTTTTCCATAAACTTTTGTTAATTAGTTCCCAATTAGTTCGTTTCCTGGATTGACAAAACCCATGATACTCATCCTGGGGAAAAGCTACCACGATACTGTCGCTTGCAGTATAAGGTTTGGCGTGCTTAGTTGCCGTCAACAGAGCCGCAGCAAGGAGGAGCGACCTCTACGTCCACATACACCTCCCGGCTCGCATTGTGTTGACCCGTTGGTACACTGCCCATCGGTTTCCCATGGCAACACATTTTTGGCATCCCTAGTGAGACCCGATCGTCATGGCTAGTAGCAAGAGAGTTGAAAATGATGATGGAGTTACGCCCATCGATAGGGTGGAAGACCTACCTGAGAATCACCAGAAGCATTATGCCTCGATCATCGAGGATCTCAAGAAGGTGCTCGCCATGTACAGACGCACTCGTCACGACTCCATCAGAATCCAAGGAGTTCCCAAATCGCTCCTGGACAAGGTCGATCTCATGACTCTGTCACAGCAGCGCACTGAAGCACTCCGCGAAATGGATCCAAAGGATCACGGCTCACGCCCTCATACGGCAGTCAGAGGCAACCATAAACCGCATGGACAACTTTGTGGTCAAGACTGTCAGAGCTGCCTTGGTCGGTGAACTACTTCACATCACCAGCCCCGAGCTGAATGACCATGTCAGAGAAGCCATGTTGTACTCCAGGCCGCTCACCCCCATCCATATTGAAGTTCAGGGGGACAACGTCGCCGAATTCGTCATGCACCCTCCACGCGACGGCATTCCTCTAGAGCCTCGTGCTTACTCAACGCCACCACTGGTCATCCTTGAGGGGTACTTCTACCAGCTCAGGTACCGACAGCTGGAAGAGGAGGAGCAGCCCCCTCACCCCTACCCCAATCCGGTGGTTGTCAACAAGCGATCGGCTCAAGCACAAGGCATACCGGAGGCTCAACCACACCAAAAGCCGACGAAATCAGCCGATCAGGAGATAATTGAGTGGCAACGCGCCTACGGGACTGGGCCGATCCAACTCGATCGGGCTGAATATACTCCCGCAGGCGATCTCAAGGGTGCTGTGCAAGAGATCTTGAAGAATCAGTACGGGATGGCACCCAAACGGGGGGCGATCACTTATGCTAAGCCTTACCCAGAGGCATACGACCTCCTGGAGCCCCCTCCGAGATTCAAGATCCCAGATTTCACCAAGTTCAGCGGCAACGATGGCGCTAGTACCATTGAGCATGTCAGCCGGTATTTGGCACAGCTGGGCATTGCCTCTCGAGCCGAACACATGAAGATTCGGCTCTTCTCCTTGTCGCTCACTGGGCCAGCGTTTGGGTGGTACACCACGTTGACCCCGGGATCAATCACTACTTGGAAGCAGCTGTAAGAGAAGTTCCATGCCCAGTTCTTCTCTGACTCCGACGAGGCAACTCTAACCGAACTAGCTAGCATCTACCAGTATCCAGGAGAATCAGTCCAGCAATACATCCAGTAGTTCTGCGAGTTGAGGAATATGTGCTACTCTCTCCACTTATCAAAGAGGTCCTTCGCGGAGCTAGCCTTCAAGGGGATGAACAAGGCCATCAAAGCAATGTACGGGCGGACTGATTTCAAGTCTGTCGGCCACTTGGTGTCTAGAGTCTCGTCCTATGAACGCAGTCATCCCGAGATCCTCCAGGAGAAGCACAAGAGGAACATCGGCTATATTCAAGCCGATGATGATGACATGTTGGATGACGCGGATACATACCTCGTCCAATGGTCAAGGAAGAGCCAGCCGCTGCAGTGTCAGTGGGTAAAGCAGCCCGAACCCACTCCTGGCTTCGACTTCAACATGTCCAAGACTGAACAGGTCTTCGACCTACTGCTCAAGGAGAAGCACTTGGTGCCACTGGCCGGGCATCAAACGCCCTCAGCCGAAGAAGTGCGTGGCAGCAAGTACTGCAAATGGCACAACAAGTTCGATGGCCATAATACCAATGACTATAGGATTTTAAGGACCGAAATCCAGAGGGCCATCGAGCAGGGAAGGCTGGTTTTTGCCCATCCTCTAATGAAGATCGACACCAAGCCTTTCTCGGTGAACTCGGTATACGCAGTCTTGCCACCCTAGGAACAAGAGGATTCACCGATCGGCTGAACCGAATTGGCTTTCGGCGCTCGAGTGCAGGAAGTTATCGCCGCAGGGAGAGTCCTTTGCCGCACCACGGAAGAATCCAGCCCGAGACCTTCCATCTCAATCGGCATGGTCCAGGCCTCCGTGGAAGACAAAGGGAAGGCCAAGGCTGACCCGTGCGATGACCTGCCTCTTGAGTTTAGGGTTGAAGAGCATACTTCAGCCAGAACAATCGAAAGAAATCGACGATTCCACCCAAACTCTGGGGCATTGATGGGGGTGTACTCATGGCATCACCAGCGTAACAAGGAACGTCGTCGTGGGGAAGAAGCGTACTACCGTGAGCAGCGCCGACGTCACGAGGAGCATCATCGGGAGTACCCGTGCTCGCCTAGGCGTGACACGCGACGGTGGGAGAATCCGCGGGAGCGCGACGAGCACCTCAATAGGGAGCATTGGAGCTGCCCATACTTCTACTACTGCTGGAGCCAAGGTATGAGCAGGCTCCCGACCCCTGAGGAGTGCCCCAAGTGTTCTGCCCACAGGACCCGGTACAGCAGGCCTTCGGTGTTCGATCGCTTGAGGCACATGCCCTCGCCGCCTCGCCGTCGCGTCTCCTCGCCACGGCATGGACATAGCCCTTCTCCACTACCACGATGGCCGGAGTACCCACCAATGAGACGACAAGCATCCCCACCTCCAAGGCAAGCGTCACCTCCTCCGCAGCTGCACGGACCGCCGATCCAGGAGACCAACGATGGTTGACGTCACGAGGAATGCCACATGCCAAGATGACGTCCAGAGGGCCTGACTTGGTCATAGAAGCACAGGGTTCAACGTCTGCGCTGCCTAGAGCAAGCCGAAGAGGAGTACCTTCGGCAGCTGAAAAAGTTTGGTGGCATCTTCAACATCCCGAGCTTACGTCTAGAGCGCAACTTCGTGTGGAAGCGCTAGCTACAGTCTGAGGTGGCCGAAGCGATAACCGAACCCGTTGCGGCCAGCTCTTCAAAGGCAAATGAAAAGGACGGCACCTTGGACTCAGACAGCGATGGTCAGTCGGACCACGGGGATGACTTTGAAGGGGAAGTCAACGCAGTTCTAAAGAAGGCCACGACGGACATCAGCATGGTCTTCTACTTGCCAGATGACTTCCGACCCCCCAGCGAGGAGCAGATGGATGAGTCTATGGTGCAGCTCAGCCTCGGCCCGGCAGGTGCTATTTTTGAGCAGCCGATCGACAAAAAATATCGGCGCCTTAAGCCATTACACGTGAAGGGGTTCGTCAATGGCAAGCCTGTCAGCAGGATGCTCGTCGATACAGGTGCGACCGTTAACATCATGCCATATTCCTTGTGTCACAAGCTTGGCAGGTCCACAGAGGATCCTGTTGATACCAATGTCACGCTGAAAGATTTCAAAGGGAACCCGTCAAAGGTTAAAGGCATTCTCAATGCCGAGCTGACAGTTGGCAGCAAGACCATGAACACTTCATTATTTGTCATCGACGATCACGACCCTTTCTCTGTCCTGCTTGGCCGAGATTGGATCCACACCAATTGCTGCGTCCCATCTTCCATGCGCCATTGCCAGATTCAGTGGAACGGTGATGAGATCGAAGTGGTCCCTGCTAATGAGTCCTGCGATGTCGCAATGTCCGAGGCACAGTTTTGGGTGGAAGAGACAGAGTGCCTCTCGGGTTAGAAAGACTCCGACTGTAGCTTTGTCAACCTAGCAAAAAATGTGATCATGCTGGTTCATGCAACCGGCAGCCAGCAGTAGGTGACGAAATAGCTAGTGTATCCACCGATCTCTCTGATCAGTTCACTGGTTGGTGTAAACTTTCTACAGGACCACGACCTGTAGTGGCCGATCTATGTGATCGGCCCCAAAAGATTTGTAATCATATTTTGTGCAACACTTCTGTATTGGCCGAGCTGCGTGATCGGCCCCAAAGCATTAATGTAATATGTGTTTTTTCCAATAAGGATGTCCCTTTTCGCGATGATCGATCATCACCTGATGAAGGAAGGTCGGAAACTGTGTGCTCTCAGCTCTCTCTGGCCTCATCAGGATCCACCCAGGAATTCACGGAAGAGGGCAAGCTAGGTTTTGGCTTCACGCCATCCGACGAGCTTGAACAGGTCGACATCGGCTCAGGAGATTGACCAAGGCTGACATGGATCAGCAAAAAGCTCGACCCAGGATTCAAAGCTAAGTTGATCGAGCTACTCAGAGAGTTCCTAGATTGCTTCACCTGGGAGTATCACAAGATGCCAGGTCTTGATCGGTCTATCGTTGAACATCGGCTACCGATCAAGCCCGGTTTTCGGCCGTTTGCTCAACAACCCAGGAAAATCGACGCGAAAATCATTGATACAGTCAAAGAAGAGATAGAGAAGATGATTCGCGCTGGGTTTATCTGCCCTTGCCGATATGCCACTTGGATATCGAGCATTGTTCTTGTTTGCAAAAAAACGGTAAGCTCAGGATATCCATCGAGTTTAGGGATCTAAACAGAGCTACCCCAAAGGACGAATATCCGATGCACGTTGCAGAATCACTCATTGATGCTGTAGGTGGTCACAAGATCATGAGTTTCCTTGATGGCAACGCCAGGTATAATCAAATCTTTATGGCCGAAGAAGATGTTTACAAAACAGCTTTTCGTTGCCCACAAGGTTTGTTCGAGTTTGTGGTCATGACCATCGGCCTACGCAATGCCAGAACAACTTACCAATGGGCCATGAACTACATCTTCCATGATCTCATCGGCCGGCTTGTGGAAGTATACATTTATGATGTGGTGGTCAAGTCAGTAGTACAGGAGAACCACCTAGCCTATCTGCGTCAAGTTCTCGAGCGTACTCATAAACATGGCATGAGGATGAATCCCGATAAGTGTGCATTCGGTGTCACTGCCGGACAGTTCCTTGGGTTCATGATCCATGAACTAGGTATAGAGATCGGCTCTAAGAGTAAGGATGCCATCGAGACAATGACACCACGAACGACCAAAAAGGAGCTTCAGCAGCTAATCGGCAAAATTAACTACATCAGGTGGTTCATCCCCAACCTTTCAGTGAAACTTGAGGCATTCATGCCTTTGGTCAAGACACAGCGTAGCAGCGAGTTTGAGTGGGGCCCTGATCACCAGCTGGCCTTTGATAACCAAAAAAGGTACTTGACGGAACCACCGATGATGGCCCCACCTCGACTCGACCTCCCATTCATAGTCTACCTTTTGGCCGATGAAGTTTCCATTGGCTCTGTGCTAATTCAAGAAGTCGATGGCAAGGAACGTGTCGTCTACTATCTCAGCCGACGGTTACTCGATGCAGAGACCAGGTATTCAGAAATGGAACACTTATGTTTGTGTTTATATTTTACATGCACCAAACTGCGGCATTACCTGCTCAACGCCGAGGTGCTGGTCGTCTGCAAAGCCGATGTCATCAAGCATATGTTGTCAGCCCCGATCCTCAAAGGGAGGCTTGGTAAATGGATGTTCGCTTTATCAGAATTTGATGTCAAGTTCCGACCAGTGAAAGCTGTCAAGGGCCAGGCGTTAGCCGATCTCATTACAGAGCGATCGGCTCCGCAGTCCCATTTCATCGGCATATCATCTTGGGCTTTGTTCTTCTACGGGTCTGCATGCGATGCTGGTTGTGGCATTGGGCTCTTCATCATATCGTCTCAGGAGGCACAATATGAGTTCGCCTTTTGCCTCAGGGAGCGTCGTACCAACAACCAGACGGAGTATGAAGCTTTGTGCAAAGGTCTTGAGTTGTTACTGGACGCAGGCGCCGAAACAGTCGAAGTTTTCGGCGATTCAAAAGTCGCCATTAACCAATCAACGGGGGACTTCAATTGTGCAAGTGACTTGCTGTATCGGTACCTCCTCCGATGTCAAGAGTTGATGGCAAAATTCCCTTATGTCCAGCTTAAATGGATACCAAGGGACGACAATGCCGAAGCTAACAAACTTGCGCAAATAGCTTCTGGCTATGCGGAACAAGTCGAGGACGTCTGTCTCGACACAATGCAACTCACATCAGCCAATTGGAGAGCCGATCTCCTCAATTACTTGAGGGATCCGGCTCGGGGGGTAGATAAGAGGACAAGACAGCGAGCTCTAAAGCATGTGCTCATTGGTGAAGAACTTTATTTCAGAACCATCGAAGGCTTGTTGTTAAAATGTCTAGGCCCGACAGAAGCGCTCAAAATCATGCACGATGTACACGAAGGGACTTGCGGTACTCATCAATCAGCTCAGAAGATGAAGTGGTTGATCAGAAGGTTCGGCTATTATTGGCTGACTATGTTGGAGGATTGTTTCAAATATTATAAAGGCTGCCAAGAGTGTCAAAAATTTGGGGCCGTATAGATGGCTCCGGTTGGGCCATTAAATCCTATTATCAAGCCATGGCCATTCAGAGGCTGGGGCATGGACATGATTGGATACATCAACCCTCCAACTAGCAAAGGCCACAAATGGATTTTGGCCGTGACCGATTATTTCACCAAATGGGTGGAGGCTGTACCGATGAAAAATGTCACGGCCAATGATGTGATCAGTTTTGTCAAAGAACACATCATTCATCAGTTTAAGATACCGCAGACCATCACCATAGACCAGGGATCTGTCTTTTTGGCAGAAGAATTCAAAAATTTTGCTAAAGAGATGGGCATCACCTTGATACAATCTTCACCATATTATGCTCAGGCTAATGGTCAAGCCGAGGCGTCAAATAAAAGTCTCATCAAGCTGATCAAGCGAAAAATTGACGAACATCCCAAGCAATGGCATGATCGGCTGGCTGAGGCATTGTGGGCATATTGGATGTGGTGTCATGGGGCTACCAAATGCACTCCCTATCAATTGGTCTACAGCCAAGAGGCCGTTATGCCTTGGGAGATCAACATCGGCTCACGATGGGTTCAGTTCCAAAATGACCTAACAGCCGATGAATATTTAGCGCTCATGAACATCAAAACGGATGACTTGATGGAACTTCGGCTCTGGGCTCTCGATAAAATCAAAGACAACAAGGCAAAGGTGGCAAGAGCTCATAACCAAAAAGTGAAGCCAAAGAATTTTCAAGTTGGAGATCTCATGTGGGAGCTGGTTTTGCCAATTGGAACAAAAGACCCAGTGTATGGGAAGTGGTCACCTAACTGGCATGGGCCGTATCGTATAGTAGAAACCGCTCCAGGAAACTCCTACAGGATGGAAACACTGGAAGGTGTACGATTTAGCAGGAACATCTGTGGCAAGTACTTGAAGAAGTACTACCCTAGCTTTTGGATCAGAACCTGATCACACAAGGCCGACGTGAGGCCATCTGGACCTGATAGAGCCGATGTGTTAACATCGTCTTTAGGAAAAAATAGTAATAAAAAGAGAGATTACAAAAGTATGGGCCGATGTACGTCACTGGCCTTAATTAGAGCCGATGCGAAGTATGCATCGCCTTTAGAATAAAAAACACTTAATAAAGATTCTGTCTGTTGCCAAATGTGCTCGGGGGGGCATGCCAACAAAGGCATGCCAGATGAAACGAAGGTTCTAGTTACAGGTTCATACAGACGATGGAACAGAAAGTTTGTGAATAAACTGGTGGACTGCAATGAGAGCCTTCAGTGGAAACCTCATCGGCTGAGTTGATGATTTGATGATCTGGTTCATCAGAGCTGATGACCAGACTCTTGGTCAGTGAGTGAATGCATGCCAGGTTCGTCTTCAGCATTGTAGACAGTTGTTGCTTTTCACTTGCAATCTTTTCCATGTTCACATCATTGGCTATGATGACTGCTTCGACCTCGGATAGTTCTTGTTGGAGGCGTTTGATTTCTTCATTGAGTTTAACCTTCTTCGTGTCTAGCTCCTCCCTGGTTGGCAGCAGCCATGCACTGACACTTTGATCGTCAAGAGCCGCCTTGAGTTGATTTGCTGCCGCACATTCCCTGGCAATTTCTTCCTTCAAAGATGGCTGTTTGGCGCGAGAAGCAATGCGCACGGTGGCCACTAGAACGTCCTCACGAAGGAAACCCAGATGGGCTGTAGGCTGAAGCACCCACTTTAGGTCTGAAGGAAGAGCATCGGTGATTTTTTCGAAGGCTGATCGGATCTCGTCACAGTCAACGACCAGTTGTTCGATTGGAACTTCCAATCGCTTCACGATGTCCTCAAACTTGGCGACTATGTGTGCAGCAAATGAAGGCGACATAGGCGGGCTCTCGGTCATCAATGTTTCACTGAAGGTAGAAGGATCAAAGTCTAGCAGATTTGCCACATTGAAGGTCTGGCAAGGAAAAAGCAGTAAGATCAAGCAGTCTTGAGGTGAAGTAGTATGATAAAAGTATACAGTGGTCTTACCTCAGGCAAATTAGCCTCTACTTTGACTACTGCATGGCCGGATGTATCTTCAGGAGGAGCATCACAACATTCGAGCAGAACTCCTCCTACATCGGCTTCATGCTCCCCATCATGGGTGTCATCATCCTGCATTGTACATGGAGTTCGTCGAATTAATGCACATGGTGACAGAAAATCCGGGGGAGTAGGGGAAGACTTACTAGTGAATCGGGAGGTAATGGAGCCGAGGGAGCAACTGGCTTCTTGATGGATGCCTTTTTAAATCTCGGCTGGCTGGGCCCTCTCCCTTCTCATTGCCATTTCAAGCCAGGAGCAGCAAAGATGGCCTTGTCAAAAGAAGGTGTAATGGCTTGATACACCGGCACTAGAGCCATTTGCAGGTACTTAAATGGCTGACCCGATTCATTAGTTGGGCTTGGACCTTTCTATAACTGAGTAGAAGAAAACTCAGTCAGATTCTAGAATAATGAAAGAAGAAAAAGAATCAGAGCTGAAGTGAACATACCTCTTCTGGTGTGGCTTGATGTTCTGAGTTGATTGCAACTGCGCCCCGAAAGAGGTGGGGTCTCTAGTAATCCCACCAAGGGTTGAAGCCATTGGAAGTGTATACAAACCCCAGGTCGCCAGACACTTGTAGCTTCTAGTCAGAAAAGATGGCATAGGCTTTGGAAGCTACCAGAGAGTCGGTCAGTTCAGCTCGGCTCTGAATTTTCTCATGGATGATCAGACATGGGGAAGTCTGATTTAAGCCGAACTGATGAGCAGCTAGGACTGGTTGGTATGATTCATACCCTGGCTTGTTGATTCTATTGCTAGTGCTCATACTGACTGGGAGGAGGCATGGAGTAATCATGGTGCCGTATATGGCTCGGGATTCTCCATTAGTGGGAAGACTATCTAGCCTAAAGAAGGATGGGTTTTTGAAATGCTCTAATTCGGCATATGCATCATAAGAAGGTGTGGTCTGGGAGTTATAGAAGCATTTGTACCATTTGGCCATTTCTGCAGCAGCGGTATTGGTTACATGTAGCTGATGTAGGGCTTGACCAAATGAAGTACAGCGAGTGGACTTGCCAGAAGAATCTGGGAAAGATTGGGATTCTAATCGAGGGAAATCCGGAATTTCAGTACGAAAGTAGAGCTTGCACCAGAGCTGGACAAACCACCAGGGTCCTCCTGTCTTTACATGCTGATTCGATAGGATGCGTTGGGTGTTTAGAGACAGGTGGCGATAAAGGATTCGCAAGAAAAGTTTTCCCAGGCAAGAGGTCGGCCATTGGCCAAGGCATTGGCTAGGTTCAGATAATTCTTTGTCGGAGCCAAAGAAGGACCATTGAAAAGGAAATGGTCAAGCCAAAGGATTAGAAAGGTGATGTGTTCTTTCACTGAAACAGGCCCGGTTTGTTTGTTGTGCTGACTGATATATTGGCTCCAGTTTCGGGTACTGCTCTTCTCCACTATTTTCTTATGAGGTCATTCGGTTAAGGAGAAAGGAGAAGGACAAGAAGAATGCACATCGAGGCCCAGAATCATGACGACATCCATCAGTGTTAGGGTCATGGGGCCAGAGCCAAACAAAAAACAGTTTAGGATATCCCACCAAAAATAGCCGATGGATCTAAGCAAGTTATCGTCTTTCTCCATAGGGGAAAGGGATAGAGTTAAGGCATCGGCTATACGGGTGACTTGCTAGGTGGAACCGTGCGCCCATTCGACACGTTTATACTAGTCTACCCAACCCTCCATTGGAAATGGCCAGGCTCGTAGTTGGTCTGACCACAGATCTTGGTCTGGATTGGTATGAACAAACGGCAAGCGTTTGGTCTCGGTTCTGACGAGTTCATATGGGGGTTCATAGGATTTGGGCCCTAGGCTGAAAGTTATGGGATTGGCTGATGAGGGAAGTAAAATTTCATCGGCCTGATCATAAAAAGTTGACAGATTCAGAGCGAGAAAAGCTACTACAGGATATGGGGAGGTAGTAATTCAGGGGAATTAGAAATTGTTACCTTCAAATCGAAAACTCGCTCGCAGAGAGTCTTCTCCTCAGCCGCGCTGCTGGACGTCGCCATTTCACCAGGATGAAGATGGATTGTAGTGGCAAGGTGTTTTTCACGTCAAGAGGTGGAAGGCAGTTTTTGGGATTAGTTTGCTTGCCTTTTATAAGGTACTGTCTGTGCCTAACGGAGTAGCGCGGGATTTTTGGAATTTGGCCAAAGGGTTCGTGCCTTTGGCTGGATGGTCAGAGTGTGGTTCCACAGTTGGCCATTAGCTGATATCGGTTCAGAATAACACCAATCGGCTAAAGACCGTTCTGCAGGGCGTGAACCTATGTGAAGATCGGCTCAGCTCATCGCGCTTTCGCCAGGATCCAATTTTTGAGCATAGACTAGCGCGTTGCCACTAAGCCGATGCCACTAAGTCAATCTGATTGTGCCGATCCTTGTAAGTGAGTCTTCAAGTTTGGCTCAATACGCTGCTACTGAAGCCGATGTTAAGGAGTCTCAGAAGGGTTTTGGACGAAGGAATAAGTGAAGGAAAAGTTCACTAATTTATATATTCTTACTAAGGGATATATACATCGATAGCAAAATATAAAAAAAAGGGGGGCGAAGAGGAGGGTAAGTCCCCACGAGCCGGTTCCATCACTATCGGCTTGGCCAAAATCCAGATTCTTCTTAAGAGCCAATGCAATAGCTAAAAGGTAAAATTAACTGACTAAAACTAAAACTAAAAACGCGGCTCGTCACTGGCGTTCTTGCTGCCCTCATCCGCCTCATCGCCGGCATCCTTACCACTGGAGAACTCAAGGTCCGAGAGACCTTCGCCTCCCCGAGTAAGGAGGTCTTCATCTTCGTCCGGCTCCTCTGGTGCGGTGTCGTTTGCGTCTTCCTCCTCGAGCTCCGCGGCCTCCTCCATCCCCGCCATCCCAAGAGAAGTGATCGTCGTCACTTGAAGAGAGAAGGGGGCCGAGGATGAGGACGTTGCGGTCCTCGCCGCTCGTCATATCCGAGTCACTGTACTCAGAGGACCTAGAGCTCCATGACCTTGCATCGTGGTAGTACTCTGGGAGCTCGAGGGGGATGATCGGTGGCGGTGGCTCCATTTGGTCGTCGTGAACATAGAGCGTCGGTGGGGGAGTGCTTTTCCCACTGCTGTGGCCGACGTCGGGGTTGACGTCAGAGTCGTCGCTAGAAATGATAATGATCTCCGACGAAGGAGGGACAATGGCCGGTGGAGGCAGCGACGCCAATGTCGGCGTGGCGCGTCCTAGGGGCACCGGCGCCGTGTCCTCCAAGTGGGAGAGGACACGCTCCATCGGAGAAGGAGACCTCAAAGGCCCTGCGACGGAAGGGAAGGAAGGATGGTCCAGGATGTTGCTACCCATGGAAAACATGGCGGAAGACAGGGGGTATTAGCTTTCTCTGACTCAAGGAAGAAGAGGGGGTGGCTGCCGATGTGAAGAAAACAGGGGAACCCCTATACTTGTTAAGTACTAAATCAGAGGAAGATGAAGAGGCGCTACACGGTTACCAAGACACTGAACGGTCATCATTATGGGGAGGACCGCGTGGCGTTCCAAGTCTGATGGGACAGGGCGGTCAGCGCCCGTTTCTTGTTTGGTAATGTGGCGTTTCAGGCTCGACGTGACAGATCGGCAGGGGATCCATCCTTATGTGGTTTTGAAATAAAGCCTTTATTTGCCAAAACCAGGGGGCATGTGTTGGCGCCAGAATTTAGCCGACCTAGGTTAAGGGCCTAAATCAGTTCGAAACTAGGAGTTGGGCTATCCAAGGGAGAGATAGCGTGTATTTTGCCTTTTTGGGCCATGTGCCCGTGTATTTTAGGAAAGATATTCTTTGGTAGGGAGTCCGATCGGGACTCCAATTTAGTTAAGACTGAGAGACAAATTAGGAAAGGATAGACTTGCTATCCAAGTCTATGGACTATAAATATGTATCTGTATCTATGAAATAAAAAGAGACTACTCACGTTCGTCAACAGCGGTTGTCTCCATATTCTCTCGGCGCATGACCACCCCTAAGTAGTTAGGGTTTCAAGGTATATCGCCATGCTGCTCTATTAACTTCTTTCGTAGATGTTGGTAGGGCATTATGGCAATCTGCCTATGGTAGCTCTTGTACTAAGCGTTGTTGTTGGCAGGATCTACTAGTTATCACGTGTATCGACCCGATCTATTTATTCTCTGAGCTTCATGACATAGATCAGATCGTGCACATTTTACCATCATGCGATCCTTTGATGTTATCACCATTTCCAATATATGTGGCGTCAAGCCACTGCCATATGCTATTAGATTCGCATGATGCAAGAGTCTTGCTTGGGTTGATGTTGTTTCATCTGCTCAAATCCCGTGCATTATCGCACCTCGATCGGTTTCTAGCTAGATATAATACCTTGTTTATTTATTACGCTAGCTTCCATTAAAAGATCCGATCTGGGTAAGTAGATCATTTTATTTCTATACATCTTTTATACATCGCCTGAGCAACGTCGGATCGGCTCATGGAGTATCGATGGAGGTTTGCCGATGTCAAGACCCGACGCGGGAGAGCCGATCCGAGCGATCCGGCTGGTATTTAACGTTTACCCTGTTTTGTTTGTTTATGCAGAGAGAACAGGAGCCAACCATCGACACCGTCACCACCTTCCTGGCTATAACGTCAAGCCAGGTGGCACGCCCAATCACCACTGAAGCCATCAGTCGGCTAATCGTTTAGTCGGCTGGGAGTCGCAGGAAGGAGGAGCGACCTCTATGTCCACATACACCTCCCGGTTCGCATTGTGTTGACCCGTTGGTACACTACCCATCGGTTTCCCGTGGCAACAAGAATATTGAGAGATGTGAATCATGGATCATGATGATAACAATGTTGAATCAAATGAGACTTATGAATTAATAATGAATCAAATTTGAAAGTAAGGACTCACTCCTAGTAAGCTTATAAGGGTTAGAGTCAAGTCCACAAAAAGCCTTGCATTCTCTCAAATGTGACAGGCTGATACCGCCCACGGGTAAGTCCTACGAGTACCCGACGTACTCATCGTTTGTTGTTGATACTTTTCTTTCTAGGAACTTCGTGATCGAGAATGACAACGGTGGGCTCAATGTCATGACTCGATGTTTTATTTCCTCTGCATTGCACTTATATATTATTATGTATTCCGCTGTGAGATATTTTGAAGCTCCTTTGTCCATATGTTTTCATACTATTTTGAGCAAAGTATTTGTAATAAATCAAACTATGTTTGTATGAAATGATGGGTTGTTGTAATTGTTGTGGCTCTTTCGAGGGCTTAATGTGTGTGATGTCGGCATCCCTGGGTGATGGTTACATCGAGTGGCCCTTTTGGGTAGCTCGACGGACTACCAGGTTTATTTTGGTCTAAGTACATTGTGAGCCAAAGGTGGCAGGTGTGCTTAGCTTAGATTAAATCAGCGGTTCCACCACAAGACCCCTCTCCCTCCCGAGCTAGATCTAGGGCAGTGGGACCGCCTCCAGGCCCCGGCACATGTGCGTCCGGCGAGACACCGCTGCGTAGGGCGGACTCTGCCATGGAGTTTGGTCACCGTCGGTACCCCTGTGTCCCTTTTCATCCTTGACCGTTGGATTGGAGATGCGCGGCCAAGAGTATAATGTGAAAATACCCCTTTGCGGACCAATCACAGCATGCCACGTTGCCCTCACTTAACATAGTAAGCTTTGTCCGCACATGTTAGGCCGATGTGGCCAACCCCGTCAGCGGCCAAGTCAACACCACGTCGCAATGACCGAGTCAGCTAGGGCACTTTTGTAGTAAAGCCCCTGCAGTTCCCTGAAATCAACTCGCAGTACATTGTTGTTGATGGTCGTTATTGCACTACCTTTGACCATCAACTATCTGCAAACATGAAGGAAAATACATCAAAGTGTAGACTAACCCTTGCTACCGACATAGTTCCACGTGTTGTGTTGAATATTTGATTGCAGGAGCAAGATCAGCTGAGAACATGACAAATTTGGCTAAGTCAGGTCACTGACCAGAGGGCCAGGCCACCTGGCCCTTGCCAGGCCCAAATGGCCTCGTCTTCAACCTGCATGCACATAAAAGACATGTCAACACAGTTCTGAAGTATAAACGCCAAAGCCAACGTGTTAAGTACCGGAGGGCTTGCCACCTCATTGATCCAACACTTGGATTGGTGAAGTTAGCAATCCGAGGGACTTCAATCCTGTGTTTAAGGAAGAAACACAAGTGAGATCTGTGGCTAAGGAAGAAACACAAGTGAGATCCAACCGCCATGCAACCGACTTGGGGAGTGAATATGGACCGTAAGATGGAGTAAGGCGGTGGATCCAAGGGCTGGCCAGGCCTCCCAGCCTCAGGTGGGGCCGCCCAGCCTCCTACCTAGCTGCCCGGCCTACCACCTACCGCCATAACCACCTTACCGACCCTATAAGTACCCCCACTAACTTGGCGACTATAAATACCCCCTGGTAGCTCATTTGTGAAGTATGGAAGTTGAGTGGAACACACCATTGTCTTAGTCTTGTAGCACTAGGTTAGTCCTGGGAGTTAGAGTTGAGTTTGAGTCTTTGCCTCAGGAATTCCAGAGTTAGCTTCAAGTCTTGGTAAAGCTCTTGTATCTTTCTATCTTTTGTACTCTTACTACTCCAGTATAATACAAGTTATTGATCTATCTTTCAGTATACTTTACTTTATTTCTTACACTTGCCTAGTGTGGTGTACCTTTTTTGCATACTAGACCAATGCTTAGGTTTGTGTTGTTCTTTAAGTTCTTTGAATCTTGCTAGACTTACTGGTGCTATAAAATTAACTTAGGCTCTGATCTAAGGTTAAGTTAGCTCTCACCCTCTGATCAAGGAAGAGCTTTAGTGATCAAGTTCTCACTTGATCACTAGTTTAGCATGCCATCTTACCCACGCAGGTCTGGTTGGTAGCCCTTATTTGTGATAGCATTAGGGAGCTTCTGTAATCCGACCCCATCATTCGGTAAGCCCATAGGCATTAGCCAGTTGCCGTTCGGTTGGCCAACTATCTACCCCCGTGCCTCCTCGGTGAAGTCTGGAATTTCGCTTGATGCAAGACCCTAGTTCGTATTTGATTAACTTAGATCAACCGCGAATACTCCTTTGCAGCAATTAAGGAATAGAGTTTGGATATCTAATCTCACTTGTCCTCCTAGATAGCTATACCTAGTTGCTGACTGCTTTGGTACCTGTTTACTCTTCCCACCATACACTATCTTGTTTATCTTACCCCCGTTGTAAGAATAGCTGTGTTTATCTAAGTTATATAGTACCGTTGAAAGTTCGACATTTCATTCCACCTATTCGCCCTTGCTTCTCTAAGGATTTTTACGATACTCAGAATACTCCGAGTGAAAAAGCTACATCAAATCTCCATGGGCTTGCGGAGTAAAATCTTTACGCTAAGAGACGTCAACAATCACCGTTGAAAATAACTATGTGTTCATCCTGTTTTTATCATTTTAGCCCCCGAGCTTTCTGGGATTTGAACCCACAGTCTAGGCTCTGGAGGTTTTGCTCTAAAACCCTCAATGGCTAGGTTTATTTATGTTTAGCCCTCGGTTTTCATAAAACAGCCCCTGATTTAGTTTATCTTTCATGGTTTTGCCCTTAGGAGCTTGTTTTGGGCATTACGTTCAAGTTTTAGCTCTATTTTGAGTGATTCTTTCGCTCACGTGATCATACAATGTGTAGAATGTTTTTAATACACTTTTACTTTTTGTTTTTTTGAAATGGTGTACTGTTGCTTATCTTTTGTTATTTGTTTGCATGTATGTGTGAATGGGAATGCTTATATGTTGCCGTGAACAAGTTTAGACGGTGAACCGTTCATTGGAGCAAAAGAGCAGCAGTTTGAAGGTTTTGATCAGTAGCAACTATAGGACCGAGACGTGCGACTAGAGGGGGGGTGAATAGGAGCACTTAGAAACTCAAAATCACAATCCCTAAGAAGGTGCCCTGCAGAGCTCATGAGAAACAAAAAACTAGTCACCGTCCACTGAACAGATACATGCGTAGCAGCGTAAGGGTGCCGTCCACTGTGAGGATACACACCAATGCAAGATAACTCAAGATCTGACCAAGAATGGCACCGAGGCGACGAACTTTGCAAAAAACCACCACACGACACTAACCGCACCGAGGTGCATCTCACTGACTCATAGCAAGCAAATCGAATGGTCTTAAAGTGGGGAATGCAAAAATCCAAAGCAGAAACACAACGGAAAAACCAAAGTGGGAGGAACACTACAGCTCCCTGGCAGGACCGGACTGTCCGGTGGCACGGCCCGGGCAGAGCCTCACACCGGACTGTCCGGTGGGCGCTGCCGGACTATCCGGTGGAACCAGACGGTCCGGTGGCCTCTGCCGGACCATCCGGTAGGGCAAACCAGACCAAATCTTGTCCAATCTTCACGAAATTTTGCACACACTGTCTGGACCCTATTCCAAGGCTTTTCCCAAAAGATCAACGTAAAATGATCAAGGGATCAGCGGGAATTTCAGATTTCGTGAGATGGCAATCTTTGGGCAAGAAAGGGGAAAACACAAAGGAAACTTGCTCGTGGCAATCCAGCAGGATTGAGATATACTAAGTCATGATCTCCACATCCTAGCAAGTCCAAAGCATCAGCAAGAGAAGGGATTCAAGCTTGGCCAATACAAACACCCAAAAGCCAAGGATTGAACCCAAAAACCAAAGAGAGAGAGGAAGGGGATGAACACAAGGTTGCTGCACGAATTTGCTTCGATTAAGTGCCCAAGATGGGTCTAAAGGTCCAGCATACAAGCAGAAATTCGTCCCAAGCAACCACCCTCACCTTCCCTCATGATTAGGAGGCTAAATCCTACTCTAACCTTCCTAACAATGGAGCTCAAGGCTTGAGCACGAAAATCACAAAGCTAAATCTAATCCTAGCAGCCAAGAGACGCCCTAATGACCTGCCTTGGACCTATTTATACCCGAGTGCTGTTTAGACAGTTTTGCACTTAGGTCCCTACAAGTAGACAAACCCTAAGACTCAAACGAAAGATTACTGGATATTTCGAGACGGACGACCACGATGAAGTCTTGATCTTCGTAAGTTCCACGCAATCCTCGGATGTTCTCCACGTGGCCAGTAGTCCAATCCGCGATCTGCCCCCGGTTTTGAAGTCAGAAACTGGGAAACTTTAGGAAGTCTCCGCCTGGGCCAGATTTTGCCCATCTTCTCTATCTTGGCGAGTCAAGGCCCAACTCACCAAGGCTTGGGTAACTTGGTTGATGGTTTTGAGCTGAAGCTGCCAAAGCCTCTCTCGCGCGTCTTCGCGCCACGCATTTGGGTTGGAGCACCGCGGTGGCGCCCGGCATCCCCTGTCCATCGGGGCAGCCTCGCGGTCCTTTGGAGGACTTACTCCTGCCGTCGCCGTGCCGCTCCTCCGTGTACCGAACTCCCATGGCTGACAGACGCCGAGCATGCCTCCAGTCCTTCGGAGGACTTTGTCCTCCATCTACCTCCTGTCCATCAGAGGGCCTCCTGTCCATTGGAGGTCTTGTGCCCAAGTCCTTCTGGGTCTTGGTACTGTTGACAATCACTCATCACTCCAGAGGCAATGGAGCCGGTCCATTGGCTCTCAATCTCCCCCTTGATGAGTGCATTGTCAACACCTTGAACCTGTAACCTGAAATAGAACAAAGACAAGAAGAAAAGCATAAAACCGAAAAGAAAGAAGAAAAGAAGAAAGTTGCTCAAAATGCCCAAAAGCCAAACACAAGCAAAGAAGGGCAAAATGAGGCAACAAAAGGAAAAACCAAAGATCGACCCCCTAAGACAAGGGAAACCGCTCAACACAGTCGATCAAACTAAAGCATGACCCCTCAAGAAAGAGGCAAACTGGATCAACACAGTCATGCTTAATCAAAGCATCGGCTCCTCCAAAAAGAGGCAAAAGGCTCAATGCACCGATGCAAGAGCATGCTAAAAGCTCAAACTCCCCCTCAACTAGATCTCTACAGAGTTCTCCCCCTTGGTCCATGAATTCCCCCTGGGAACATCTCTCCCCTCAAGGGTCAACATCTTTTCTCTCCCCCTTGTTGACAATGGACACATCAAGGGTTCATAGAACTCAACTCCCCCTGAAATGGACAACTCCCCCTCAAAATATGCCATGAAATGCAGGAAGTGTACCATGAAGAGCTCAGCAGGGATGAAAAGCTAGTAAATACAAGTTCTAGCATACAGAGCAAGTGAGGGCAAGGAAGCATGCAAACAAGCTCAATTGAATCTATCTTATACAAATTAGGAGCATGTTTTCCAGAGTTGTTGAAAAGAAAGCATCACCAACAGGAATAGCATCTAGCAAGATAGGCATGAACAGCAAGATGCTAGCAAAACATACAAGGTGTGCTACTCTCAACCAGAGCATCTACATCAGGCCATAAGCAATTTAGAGACTTGCAGATTTCAGATTTAGCAATTTTTAACTTCAAGCAAATCAGATCATGTGCCAGGGGTTATTCACTTGTTTTTGCCACTTCTTACCAACCAATGCCAAGCCTAGGTTCAGAAAACCATCAGAAGCTTAAGACAAGGTTTTGGTCATACACAGCCTAGTCCAAGTTCATGCCAAGGTGCAAAGGCAAGCTATCTCAAACTAGATTAGTGTGATAAGTGAACCCACCTGGACTTTTCAATTTAGCTCATAGGACACCACTTGTAAACAATATTAATTCAGATGTGAGATTTAGGCAAGGTGTCATAAATGCTTAGGCATCAACTTAACAAAGGCATACGACTAGCATATCCAAGCATGAAAAGATAGCATAGCATTCAACATTCCTACACATGCTAGGTAGCTAAGTCAAGTGGTGATCATGGTTTTTGATTTTCAAGAAACAAAAGTGACTTAGCTCACAGATGATATTACACAGATTCAAGGAGCTTAGCCAACCATGATCATGCAAGCAACTGTACAATCTAGCACAAGCAAGTACTAACTCGTCAACCCAGAAGAGCTCTAGTGCTAGTGTAAGTGAAAATGCATATGTTACAATGCAATGCATGGTATAATACAAAATGCAAGAAAAACAAAGAAAAGCAAAGAAAAGGCAAAACAAAACCTAAACTACAGCAAAGTTACCCCAACCTAAAAGGGGTAACAAACACCAAGCTCCCCACGCAAGCGAGCAAACACGCTAAGATCTAAGGGCTTGATGAAGATATCTGCCAATTGGTTCTCAGTCTCCACATGGATCAAGTCTATGTCTCCCTTCTCATAGTGATCTCTCAGAAAGTGAAACCTCACGTCTATGTGTTTGGTTCTGAAGTGCAAGACGGGGTTCTTAGCTACAGAAATAGCAGATGTGGAGTCTACTAGGAGAGGGATCTTCCTAAAACTGAGACCAAAGTCACTCAAAGTGGACATCATCCAAAGCAGCTGGGAGCAGCAACTAGCAGCCGCAATGTATTCGGCTTCTGTTGTGGAAGTGGCTACGCTAGATTGCTTGCGTGAGGATCAAGAGACTAGAGAAGAACTGAGAAACTGGCAGGTGCCAGAAGTAGACTTGCGCTCCAGCCGACAACCCACAAAGTCAGCATCCGAATACCCTCTGAAGAAAACCAAAGACCAAGCTCAGGAGTGTATTTCAGGTACCTGAAGATGCGCTTCACCGCTTGACGATGTGATGTCCTCGGCGAGGCCTGAAAACGCGCACAAATGCAGACTGCAAAGTGAATGTCTGGCCTGATCGCCGTCAGGTACAGAAGTGAGCTGATCATCCCTCGGTACTCTTTTTGGTCCACAACCTCCCCTTCTTCATTTGTATCAAGCGCCGTTTGTGTTGACATGGGAGTAGCCATAGGCTTGAGGTCTCCCTTTTCAAACTTCTGCAGAATGTCCTTCATGTAGTTGGCTTGATGGACAAAGGTTCCTTCTAGGCCTTGCTTGATCTGAAGCCTGAGAAAGAATTAAAGCTCACCCATGAGACTCATCTCGAACTCACTGCTCATCTGTTCGGCAAACTTAGACACCAAAGCATGA
Organism: Paspalum vaginatum; assembly: GCA_030272315.1. Lineage (NCBI taxonomy): Eukaryota > Viridiplantae > Streptophyta > Magnoliopsida > Poales > Poaceae > Paspalum > Paspalum vaginatum. The sequence continues at coordinate 157,137 of JAMSGZ010000149.1, forward strand.
GATGAACCACCAAAGATAATGTCATCAACATATATCTGAACTAGAAGGGTGTCACCGCCACGACTCAATAGAAACAAGGTCTTGTCTACTGAACCCATCACAAACCCAGACTTGAGGAGGAAGGCTTTCAACCTAGCATACCAAGCTCTAGGAGCTTGCTTCAGACCATAAAGGGCTTTTCTCAACTTATACAGCCGGTTTGGAAACTTGGCACTCTCAAAGCCAGGAGGTTGTCTCACATATACCTCCTCCTCTATGTAACTGTTTAGGATGGCTGACCTGACATCCATCTGCTGCAGTTTGAAACCTTTAAAGGCAGCAAAGGCAAGCAGAATTCTAATGGCTTCTAAACGAGCTACAGGAGCAAAGGTCTCCTCATAATCTATCCCCTCCTTTTGACAGAAACCCTGGGCAACCAATCTTCCTTTGTTCCTCACAACCATCCCATCCTCACCCTGTTTGTTCCTGAAGACCCACTTGGCTCCTATAGGGTGGTAGTTTGGTGGAGGTTCAACTAAATGCCAGACATGGTTTCTCTCAAAGTTCTCCAACTCCTCATGCATGGCGTTCGCCCAACTAGGATCAGATAATGCATGTGACATGTCCCGGGGTTCGAAAGAAGCAACAAATGTGGAGTGGCAGAAGAAGGCTACAGAGTTAACCGAAGAGCGTGTGACGCACTGGTGTAGATCTCCAATCATCCTGTCTGGAGGGTGATCCCGCTGGACCTGCCGAGATGGAATAATCTCGGAGGTCACCTCCCCCACGTCCTCAGTGGGGCCAGCCTCTGCTCTAGCTTGCGGTCGGGGGAGTGAGGAGGAGGCCATCGGCAAGGGTCCTCCTTCGTCTTCAGAGCTCGTAGCAGAGGGGGCAGAAGCTGCAGCCGGTGCAGTGGCTCCTTCATCACTAGCATCTTCTTGAACTTCCTCATCTTCAAAGATGGGAGCTCTTTCTTCATCATCACCTGAAAGCTCAAATGCAGGGGTTGTGCAGGGCATGGATTCATCAAAGGAAACCTCACAGGTCTCAACCACTTGTTTGGTATCAAGAATCCACACTCTATATGCCCTAGAGCTAGAGGCATACCTAAGGAAAATACCATCCAAGCAGGGAGATTCAAATTTGTCCAAATGCCCCCCTTTTTGAGCACAAAGCATCTGTAGCCAAATGAACACATGTGCTCGATGCTGCGCTGCCTACCAAACCATAGCTCGTACGAAGTCTTCCCTAAGAAAGCTCGTAGGAAGATGCGGTTGGCAATGTAACATGCTGTATTCAAAGGCTCAGCCCAAAAGCATCGTGGAGTCCTATGCTCATCAAGCATCGTCCGCGCCATCTCTACAAGTGTGTGGTTCTTCCGTTCCATGACACCGTTCTGAGGTGGGGTATAAGGAGATGAGAATTGGTGATCAGGACCTAGGTCACGACAAAAGGTTTCAAAATGAGAGTTACGAAATTCTCTGCCATTGTCGCTGCGGATAGCCCTCATGGCCTTATGACTCTCATTCCTTAACCTCAACACCATATCCCGAACAAAACCAAAAGCCTCATCTTTGAATTCCATGAAGAACACCCAAAAAAGCGAGAAAAGTCGTCTACTACCACAAGCACATACCACTTCCCACTGACCGACTGTACCCGAGCAGGACCAACTGTGTCCATATGCAGCAGCTCACCCGGGTAAGAGGTCATCACCTGATTGACAGGTGCATGAGAAGCGGCAACCATCTTGCCATGACGACATGGGTGGCACACTAAGTCCTTTTCTGCTTTCAAATTGGACAATCCTCGTATTAGACCCATCGAGCTCAACCTGGCTAGCAGATCAAAACTCAAATGGCCAAGCCTCCTATGCCACTTCCAAATATCAGCAGAAGGACCAGCTACCAAACACCGAGGAGGACCAAAAACAGATGCAAGGTCAACCTTAAAAACCTGCCCATAGGGCAAAATCCGACAAACAAGGTTTTCCTTAGCATCAAGCACACGAGAAGAACCCTCCTTAAAGCGAACCACATACCCTTCCTTGAGAAGTTGTGAGACAGAAACCAAATTGAACCCCAAATTCCTCACCAAAGCAACTTCTCTTAGGGAAAGCTTGCTAGAAAGAGCAACATAACCAATGCCCAACACTTTACCTTGACCATTATCCCCGAATGTGATGTACTCCTTGGTGCTCACGGGGTAGATGCTAGAGAACCATCTGCGGTGCCCTGTCATGTGCCTAGAGCATCCAGAGTCCATGATCTATATGTCCTCCAAGCCTTGATCCTGCAAAATCAAGGAAAGCGAGAGTGAGCAAATGGTCTGGCACTGGGGTTAGTAAAACTGTTGAACCAGTGCCGAGCCATCTGCTCAAAAGTGGGGTAAACACAGTCAAAGTAAGCATCACGTCTATCTAGGTACCCACGATCTCCAAAGAATTAGCTCTCAAACCCTCTACCTCCAAAGCCTCGGTCACGAGGTCCATAGCCGCGCTGAAAATGACTAGGAGCTCGACCAGCAAAGTGTGTCTCACCACCAGGAGCACGGGCCTGAAAGCCGCCTCCTCTCTCACCATGAACAAAGCGGTCTCTCATCTCACAGCGGTGGGGAGGATCCTGCCTACCACCCTGGTAGAACTGATCCTGGTTCCCCCAGGCTCTCTCTTACCTCTCAACTCGCTTCCTCCTGAAGTTGTGAAGCTGGGGGTTAGTAGCGACCTCACTAGAGGGAGAAGCCAAGGCCAGGCTCTTGGAGCTAGTACAAGTGAGAGAATCCCTCAACTTGTAATCCACCTCTATGGCCTTGAGCTTGCTGTAAAGAGCCTCCACTCCAATCATGTCATAGGCCTTAGACTCGATGATCGAGTTAACCTTGATCACCCATATCTTCCTGTCCAACGCATACAGCAATTTGACAGCCTGCTGATGGTCGGTGTATGGGATACTCTCAGGGCTGGAGTTAACGCGCAACTTGTTGATGATCGATTGAAAATGACCAAACAAGTCATCGATGGACTCACCAGGCTTCTGAACGGAATTCTCATATTCACGCCTGTAAGTCTCAACGAGACGCCCCTTGATAGTAGCAATGCCCTCATGGTGTGCACTCAGCAGGGACCAAATCTGACGGTAGTCTCAAGGTGGCTCACTCTCTCATAATCAACCGGACCAAGTCCTGAGAAGAGAAAGTTAACAGCTTTGGCATTCGCCTCATGCTGAGTTCGCCTCATGCTGAGCCACAATCGCTGGGGTAGTGCGCTAAGCAACTGGAAGCACCACAAAGTTCGCACTCTGAGTAGCATCCCAAATACCCTCATCCTACCCTTCCAGTAGGAGTAGCCATCGGAGCCAAGGACCGAAATCTTCCCCGAGTGAGTCATAGTCGCTACTGGTTTCTCACCGGTAAAGGTATGAAGAAACCTAACCGGCTCTAATACCAATTCTAGGACTCAGACGTGCGACCGGAGGAGGGGGTGAATAGGAGCACTTAAAAACACAAAATCACAATCCCCAAGAAGGTGCCCTGCAAAGCTCATGAGAAACCAAAAACTATGCACCGTCCACTGAACAGATAAGTGCCTAGCAGTGCAAGGGTTCTGTCCACTATGTGGATATGCACCAATGCAAGAAAACTCAAAATCCGACCAAGAATAGCACGGAAAAACCAAAGTGGGAAGAACACTACAGCTCCTTGGCAGGACCGGACTGTCCGGTGGCCAACACCGGACTGTCCAGTGGGACCGGACTATCCGGTGCCTGCTGCCGGACTGTCTGGTGGCACGGCCCGGGCAGAGCCTCACACCGGACTGTCCGGTGGGCGCTGCCGGACTGTCCGGTGGCCTGTGCCGGACTGTCCGGTAGAGTCATAGACAGGTGGTTTTCCAACCCAAACCAGATCAAATCTTATCCAATCTTCACAAAATTTTGCACCGACTGTCTGGACCTTATTCCAAAGCTTTTCCCAAAAGATCAACACAAAATGATCAAGGGATCAGCGGGAATTTCAGATTTCGTGAGATGACAATCTTTGGGCAAGAAAGGGGAAAACACAAAGGAAACTTGCTCGTGGCAATCCAGCAGGATTGAGATGTACTAAGTCATGATCTCCACATCCTAGCAAGTCCAAAGCATCAGCAAGCAAAGGGATTCAAGCTTGGCCAACACAAGCACCCAAAAGCCAAGGATTGAACCCAAAAACCAAAGAGAGAGAGGAAAGGGGATGAACACAAGGTTGCTGCACAAATTTGCTTTGATTAAGTGCCCAAGATGGGTCTAAAGGTCCAGCATACAAGCAGAAATTCATCCCAAGCAACCACCCTGACCTTCCCTCATGATTAGGAGGCTAAATCCTACTCTAACCTCCCTAACAATGGAGCTCAAGGCTTGAGGACGAAAATCACAAAGCTAAATCTAATCCTAGCAGCCAAGAGACGCCCTAATGACCTGCCTTGGATCTATTTATACCCGAGTGCTGTTTAGATAGTTTTCCACTTAGGTCCCTAAAACTAGACAAACCCTAAGACTCAAACGAAAGATTACTGGATATTTCGGGATGGACGACCACAATGAAGTGTTGATCTTCGTAAGTTCCACGCAATCCTCGGATGTTCTCCACGTGGCCAGTAGTCCAATCCGCGATCCGCCGCCGGTTTTGAAGTCAGAAACTGGGAAACTTTAGGAAGTCTCCGCCTGGGCCAGATTTGGCCCATCTTCTCTATCTTGGCGAGTCAAGGCCCAACTCACCAAGGCTTGGGTAACTTGGTTGATGGTTTTGAGCTGAAGCTGCCAAAGCCTCTCTCTCACGTCTTCGCGCCACGCATTTGGGTTGGAGCACCGTGGTGGCGCCCGGCATCCCCTGTCCATTGGGGCTGCCTCACAGTCCTTCGGAGGACTTACTCCTGCCGTCGCCGTGCCGCTCCTCCGTGTACCGAACTCCCATGGCCGACAGACGCCGAGCATGCCTCCAGTCCTTTGGAGGGCTTTCTTCTCCAACTACCTCTAGTCCATCGGAGGGCCTCCTGTCCATCGGAGGTCTTATGCCCAAGTCACTCATCACTCCAAAGGCAATGGAGCCGGTCCATTGGCTCTCAGCAACAAGAGTACTTTGCGGAAGGCAAGTATAGCATGAACACAACCTAATAACCTTGTAATCGCATGTGTCTAATTTGTACACCCATAAGGACTATACGATAGCTACTCTTTACTCGATGTTTTACCTATGGGAATGCATGTTGGTCAAGTTTTGCTAGTTGCTGCACGAACACATGTTTCTTTTGTTAATAATTTGATTAATGAATGCATGCAATTTAATTTTTGGGCTTGACCCTCTGTGCTGAGGATTGAGTGGTTCATGTCTCCTTAATAATATGGCTTTTTAGCAACATGGTTTAGGAGGGATGGGCAATGTGCTTAGTGGTTTTGCTCATAGCCACTCTCCATAAGGACCGGTTCGCAAAGCGATAGGACAATAGTGCTACCATGAGACTGGAATGGCGCAGTCTTGGCTAATTAATTAGGTTATCTTTGGTTTGGGCGTAACTTACCTGTGTGGCAAGAGGGAAGGTGAGCTTTTGTGGTCCTCACGCTACCTTAGGTTGAGTGTGATCCTGTTCTTCTCCCTTTGTGAGCTGGGCCCCACAGTTGCGGAACCTAAATCCTTAGCGGTTACACCTTACCAATGTGATCTTTGTAAAGCCTTCATAGTGCGCTTGCCAGTCATTTCACAAAAGGCAGTGTTATGAACCACTGGCGTAGCTCAAGACTTATGGGTAAAGATGTACAACCTCTCAAGAGTGTAAAACTGATATATCAGCCTAGCACACAATTATGAGAGGCCTAGATCCTTCATGCTGATTAATGGTTCCTGCTTTGTTTTGGGAGTTGATTTTGTTGTTAATAATGTTGATTAATGTTTTCTGCAATATATCTTGGGCTAATGGTTTACCTAATCACTTTAGTAAATAGATGATAATAAAATTTAACCAACTAAAACTCATGCATTTGAGTCAGTCAACCTTAGAGCCTCATGGTTCATGTTATGCTTGTTGAGTACGATTGTGTGCTCATGTTTGTTATTTTCTTTCTTTTGTTGGGTCCATACCCGACCGCTGTTTAGTTGATGAAGGTGCTGAAGAATATGTTCAAGGTTATGATGAGTTCTAGGCATGCTAGTCTCCCAGTCAACGTCCTGTGGCGGCTCTTTTGTTTTTCATTTACGCTTCCACTTATGACTCTGCTATAAAGACTTGTGGTCTTGATGTAATAATGTGATGGTACGCTATGTAACGTTAATTCCATTTTTATGCACGTTCTGTGATGTCACATTTGACATAATATTTGTGAGACATGTTCCTGTCACATATATGTTGTTTTGGTTCCATTGGTTGAGAACTGGGCGTGACACCTCACCTGGTACATAACTCCTAGTTGCATATGACTCCGTCAACCGCGACATCACCGCTCGCCGCCACTGCCGCGCTGCAGCTACGCCGCTGCTAATCTGTGCTGTGCTAGGGTTGGAGAGAGAGCAAGGGAATGGAAAAGAGAGGATCCTAACAAAAAACAATGGCCATAGCCGGCACTAGCGGCCCAAGGGGGGAAAATAAAGGGGGTAGGGGCCATGCAGTCTTTTCCCCTTGCTTTGCCAGCATGGACGGCCTCCATGGCATACCAGATCAGCCAAAATGGTAAATAATTAGCAACTTCTATGCGGGGATGGCCAATATGGATGTGCCATTTGTTGCACCCAAATACCGGTGGAGGGGATCGGCCGCATGTAATGCCCCAAAATTTAGCACCCGGAATTTTCTTTCTAATCTCTCCCTAATTCAAAATCTAATTTTTGAAAACTTTGAATGTTGCTTATTTGTTTTGAGTGTGTTAGTATGAGCTCAACAAAATTCCAAATATCGCAAATACTATCCACCAAAATTATTTACACAATTCAATTCCAAAATCCCCACGCCATTTGGACCCTCCATCTCCACGCCACATGGACCTTCCATCTCCGCGCCACTTGGACCCTCCATCTTCGCACCACTTGGACCCTCCATCTCCGCGCCATTTGAACCCTCCATATCTGCAACACGTCATGGCAAGCCCTCCTCCACCGGCTATAAATAGCCCCCTGCCCCATGCCTCCATCCACACCAAGCTCACCACCACCGCGACCATCCCCCGGCTCACCCAGGCGTTGCCCGCCGCGAACACTTCCATCTTGTTCCAATTTCTCCATTATGTTCTTGACTGCAAGCAAGTTCACCGCAAAATTCTCCACAACGGAGCCATCTCGGTCCAATTAAACTAGCATAGAGAACCATCTCCACCACGCTGACAACCACCAGAGCTAAATCCCCTCGTCCTCCTCTTTCTCTCGGTATGCTCAAATTGAAGAACGATGGCTGGGAACCCCATTTCGGCAAGCACAGCCAAGCCGCCTCTATTCTTGCAGCAGCGCGAGGTAAGAAACCGAGCAGCAGCACCGCTGCTCTGTCTCTGGCCTAGCCCCGCTCTGCTTCTGTCTTTCTTATTTTTCACCTCCCGCCTAGCCTTTTGATCCCTACCGGCATCCACGTGTGCTCTGCTCACACAAGCCACTAGCCCAAAATGTAATTAGACTACCTCCTATTCAAGTGAAGTTCATGCTAGGCAAGCTATGTATCCATCTTTTTCTCCTAACCATTTATTCCTGAATTAATTTTCCGACCATATGAGCTCCGATTCCGTTGTTTCTCCTTTCCAAATTCATCTAAAATCAATATCTACTGCCCAGATTAATTTTATGATTTTAGAAGTTTCCAGGGCCCGCTGACAAGTCGGTGCCACGTTCGACACCGTAGGCGTGGACCGTTGACACCTGCCTGAAACTCTGCTCGCATGCAGTATAGAAATATTTTCTGTTCCTTCAAAATCCAAAAATACGATTTTATTCTTTAGTTTCCAAATATTCGGATTTTGGAATATTTCTTTTTCTTTTTATTTTTCTGAATATACAAAATTCATATCTTCTCCGTTCCAACTCCGATTTGGGTGATTTTTCTCCTAAATTCATCGAAAATCAAGCTCTACCTACCTATACACTCCACATAATCTATTGTCCTGGCTGTAAGCCGCCGTCATGCCACCATAAAGTCGTCCTACGCCCAGTCAGTGCTTCTCACCGGTCCCCCAATTTTTGTGTGCCTGGTGATTGATGCTCTTATACACCTACTCCACATAAAATCCTAAAAGTTCCTGTCTTAGTTTGTCCGAGCCTTGAATTTAGACGATGACGATACCGAAAATCATCTGAACATCATTGCTCTCTCCACCACTACACAAAAAGATCTTTTCCAAAACACCAACATACGGCCACCACCCCTTCAGCGTTGTCGACACCGCATCTCGCGTCCACCACCCCTACCATGGCGTCTCCGTAATTGTCGTTACCAAGCCCGCCAACTCACCCGAAAACTCGCTACACCCCAACCACTTGCAGTAACACCACCAGTAAGAACCTAGCAGACTCTAATCTCCACAATCCAAGCTCTACATCACCAAACCCGTTGAGCTCATATTATGTCTCGATTTGTGTATTCTTGTTTGTGCACGTAGGAGGCCCCAGAGAGGCCAAGCAGTCCAATCACTAGGACATTCAACCAGGAAACCGGAGAAAGCATACTGATCATACGACAGCCCCTCACCCTTCGAGTTGTAAAGCAAGCCCACTGGAATCCTCACTTAATGCATAAATTTCCTATGTTTTGTGAACACAACCCTTGGCCTGTTAATCACATAAAACTTGCATGTTTTGCTTGCTAAGTTAACCCCAGCATGATATACAGCCACCTAAGCCTATTCTAGATATAGCGCACATAGGTGGGATCGGTCATTTAATTATCTATCATAACCTTGATGTTATTGATGCGGAATATGAAGGGTGTGGGAAAATAGATGTGTGTGTGATTTTGAAATAAAATGGGGTAGAACCCTGGCAACCGACTTTGTTGAAATACAGTTACACGCCAAAACAGCCATAAGGGCAGGGTATGAACGGGTAACTTAGCGACTCGCGGTTTCCTCATGTCCCGGGATTCATGGAGAATACCGGATAGGTGGATTGCTCACGCTGTCGAGCATTGGAAAGTGGGAATGGTTCTACCTGAGCTCTCCATAAGGACCGTTATGATTTTCATCTTGCCTAACTCTTTTAGTACAACCACTCGCTCTGTATGAGGCATTGGCCAGGCCCAAGCTAGAGTGGATAGCCTAGTAGCTTCTATGTTGGCGCACAAGGGGCTAGGGGAAGGGTAGGTGTCAACAAAAGTACCACGGGGTACTAGACTGACTCAGATGCCAGACCCCTAAAGTTCTGCTAGGTGATGAAACAAAGACAACGGCTTAGTTTGGAATTCAGCCAGTTTCGACAGTAACGTGCCGCTGAGTCCAACTTGTGGGAATTAGTACAATATCTGATCAGAGTAAAACATATTCGAATAGTCCGTGTCCACTGGTATGGATGAGTTACGGCTTGGTTCTTCGGTTAGCAGTTTTCATAAAATAAAATAGAATTGGTTTTGGATTGGATAAAATGGTTTTTGGTTCAGCAGTGGATGCTGGGTGTATGGAGAAATGTATTGGCTGGAAAGCCATGAGCCATGTTTGACCAGAAAGTCCGGTGGCAACCCTTTTTGAGAAAAATTCAGTCTTCAAAAAGGATAAAACTTGACAACTATCTCAAACCCTGTATACAAACTATTTTTATGCAAAACCTCCCCTGAACTCCAGATATCTCTTTGCATATAGTGTTAGCCTTCCCCAAAATTCCTATGGAGGAAGGTGGGCTGCTGAGTACGTATGTACTCACCCTTGCTTTGTTGTTGTTTTTCTCAGTGCTATCGATATATATTGGTCCGAGAATAAGTAAGGGTTACGACCTGCTTCCTGACTATGGCGTGAGAAAGATGGGACTACATTTTATATTTCGCTGCTTAGATTTTTAGGGCTGCGCCCCTTGCTATCCGACCCGCTTAGGGCGGAACTGTATCACTCTGATGTAAGAATGTGATTACCAAACCCTGAGATGGTAATAAAGCACATTTTAGTCTCATTATGGAAACTGGGGTGCTTCAGCGCAGAGCACATGAGAGCTGGGGATCGCGCTGCTGCTGCACTCGTCTCCCTTTTGTGCGGCTCCGATTGGCTCTCAGCGAGGAAGCCGATCTTGGTCGTGTGTGGTGATGCGGGCGTGCCACCTGGCTTGACCAAGCAGCCATGAAGGTTGTATGGTCGCGGTTGTTAGCTCCTGTTCTCCCTGTAAAGCATACACAATAGATGCAAACGCCAAGTTTCTGCCTGATCGCTAGGATCGGCAACCCCGAGATGTCATGTACTCCAGTCAGCCGATGTAAAAACATCGGATGGTCCATCGAACGTGCATGAATAGATATAGTAAAAGCTAAAACCATGTCCAAAGATGAGTAAATATGAAGCCCTAACTAAAATCATGATGTAACCGATCTGCATAATCAAATTAGCTTCAAACCAGGACCTCCAAAGAAGTCCATCTAACTAGACAGATACAAATTATGATGTGTATAGCTAGGGTACTTGAGCTATGCTGATCTACTGGCAGGTCGCGTGCACACGCTGCAGCGGCATGTCATGGATTGTAACAATCGATTAGGTAGCGTAACACGAGCTACAGGAAGATCGATCTACTACGTGAAGCATAGGTACAAAAACAGATCGATAAACATGCGAAAGTAGAGACGAGTCTCACGCCAAGCAAAGCTTGCCGCGAGATCCGTCGAGATAACTAACGAGTCTTGTTGTCGAGCTGGGCTCAAAAATGCTTCAGTACATGGTTCACCATATGGCTCACGCCCTGATGCCCTAACAAATCTAAGAACTATTAGAGCAACATGTCGATTACCCTGAAAAACCCTAGTTGTTAGGGGTGACGATGCGCCAAGAGAGATTAGAGACACGAGTTGCTAGGAATGCATGTCGTCAATTCATTACGTAGAATATGGATACATATTTATAGTCCGTAGGCTTGAACAACAAGTCCGACTCTTTCCATGACTCTTTCTATATCTAAAAATTCTATTTCTAACAGGCTAGTCCCGATTCGACTCAAACTAGGCTAGATACATAGACTTAAAATAAAGATACAAGGCCCATTGGACGTTGGGATCGCCTCTTCCTTGGATGACTATATCTAGCCCATCAGCTGATCTGGCCTAAACATCTATCGGCTAAATTTTGGCTATAACACCATTCTAAGGTTGGCAATCGGAGAGGCACCATTCGTAATGATGGCAAATAATTAAATATCCCCCATGCCCCACCTCATTACCCACCCCGTCGCGCCTCTGTAACACCCTAAATTTAATTTTCAGAATTTAAAATAGTTAAATGTTTTTTTATTTCTTAAGGACTTTTCTTGTTTAGAATGAGCATTTAAATGATTTTATAAAATAATGTTTAAAGCAAATAAAATGAATTTAGGCCAACTTATTGTTGCATTCATGCCGTTGCATTGGTTTTATGTTGAGTGGTTGCCTAAGGACTCAAATTCGAATTTTATTTGAATTTATAGAGCGTTTAAATCTGAGGTTTGAAAAGTTTTCAAAAGGAAAGACTGGACAGTTCCCTTTTCTCGTCGCCTACGTTTTTGGCTAGCTCTTTTCTCCTCCTATGCTGGCCTACAGCCTTTTCCTCATCCCTCTCCCTTCTCTCTTTCAGCCCAACAGCCAAGCGAAGTTGGAATCGTTCACCTCACCTCATCCTCCTCTTCTCTCCTAGCCTACTAGGCCCACTCAGACCACACGGACCAGCTTTCCACCCCTTCCTCAAGCTGGTCTACTCCAATGTCCTTTCTCTCTCGTTGTCCAGTGGCCCTATGCCCCTCCTGCCACCAACAGGTGGGACCACCTTTTCGGTGTTGTCTCACACCAAGCCCTTTGTTTGCAACCTTGTCACACATGCCCGTTCGTTAGATTATCCTTCTCCTCGCCTTTCCAATCCTGTCGACCATCTCATCCCGCCATACTGAGCTAGCATACTTGGTATTTTGGGTGAGCAAACCTTTCCAAATGTGTTTGGTCATCGTTAAATTGTTTCTGGAAAATTTTCGGATTTATCTGGAAGCTTTTCCTATTTTCTTAGAGTAAATTCTATTTATTGGAAGCTCTTTCCAAGCTTTTCAAGAAGCTCTAAATATTTTATTGGAGTTCCTTGGGTCCAAAAACATTTATAGGATTTTTCCTATAATTTTTGGAGTGTTTGGAATATTTTTGGGCCAAGGCCCATTTAATTCCCGAGCCACCTCGTCCACTAGGACCATGCTGCACCATTTGGACCATATCTCTCTCATACAGAGTCCGTTTGGGCTGTTCCACCACTTTTTGGAAAGCTAACGATAGGTCCTTTCCAACCCAAGTAGAATCGTGGCGAAATTCCTTCTACATAAACAGGAATTCATGAAACAATACTGCCATCCAGTTCTACCCAGTTTTGTCTCACCTTACTTTTTGATGGGAAGGTGAAGGGTTCACAATCCTATATATTGGGACCACCCCAAAGGGAATAGGTGCACCAAAGACTCCTTTGCAGGAGGCCCCTAGTTTGGGAACCCTAAGGTAGTCTCCCATCTCCCATATTTTAGGTACACTGCTGGGTGCCGTGCCACCCCTTGCGCCTCACTCGTGGCAATCTGCGCGCGTTTTCATCCTAGTGTCTTTGGATTCGTGGGGAGATCTTCGAATCATCGTAAATCTACAAGCCCCTTTTATTTGATAATGTGTTTCTCTCCTATCCATGTTCTTATTCAACTATGATGAGCAATTAATTCATTTTCGTTCATCCTTAGTGAAATTTGAGATTACAGAGGTGTTCTTCTCGGAATTCTCTATGCCGTGGTGGTTCTTTTTTTGAAGAATCCATTGCTGGATCATCATCACCACATTATTCTTCATCAATTCTTGCAATGTATCCATTTGTGAGCTCTCTCACACCCTCTCATCCTCTCTATGAATTTACATATTCGTCCTTTTTCCTCACATATTGACCCCCTACATCTTTAAATGCTCATATCTTTCACGTTTTAGCTCTGATTAGACTGTTTCTTGCACTCACGTGCTCATAGTGGCGCGTAGAAAAATTTAGTAAACATTTTATCTTTTGGTGTACTGTTTCTTATAGTTTGTACTTGTTTGCTTCCATGTATGAACTTGTATGCATATGTGGTGCTCCGATGAACGTATAGACGCTGGTGTTCTTTGCGCAATCACAAGTGTAACTTCAAGATCAACATCTAGAAGACTCTGATCAGCGATATGTTAAGGAAGACAAGTATAACACAAACACCACCCCATAACTGTTAAATCTTTTGCATGTGCATTTAAGTTTGTCTTGTCATAAGGTGATACCTAGCTACTTTTATCCTTATATCTACCTTTTGGGATGCATATGGTTATGTTGTGCTAGGTGCAGCGCGGACTCATGTCCTTATGTTAAATTAATTATGATCAATGGTTCTATGCAATTTAATTGTTGGGCTTAACCCTCTGTGCTGCGGTGCTTGAGCGGTTCATGTCCTTTTTCGTATTCTTCTTTTTAGCGACATGGTTTAGGGAGCTTGAGCAATGTGCTCGTGTGCTTTTGTGTCTTCTCTCCATAAGGACCGGTTCACAAAGCGACCACCTGGGACAACAGTGCTACCACAAGGCTGGAATGGGACGGACATAGCAGATTAATTGGATTGTTTTGGTTTGGGAGTAACTTACCTACGCGGCAAGAGGGGAGGTGAGCTTCTATGGTCCCTTCGGTACCTTAGGTTGAGTGTGCTTTACGTGATGTATGTGCTTTTCCCTTTGGAGGTGGGCGCCACTATTGTGGAACCTGAAACATTAGCGGTTACACCTTACCAACGCAATCTTTGTAAAGGCTTCTTAGTGTGCTTGCTAGTCATCTCATCTAAGGTGTTGTGATGAACTCCTAGCGTAGCTCACGACTTGTGGGAAAAGATGCGCCACCTCTCAAGAGTGTAAAGCTAATATATCAGTCGTGCTCACGGTCATGAGTGGCTTGGATCCTCCTGTTGATTAGTGGGCTTTTGGGTATGTTTTGGAAGTTGGTTAGGCCTTAGTAATGCTGTTAATTCTTTATGCAATATCTTAGAGCCTCAGTAATTAAAAGCTCATGCAGTCGTGTCGGCTAAACTTAGAGCCTCATAGTTTATGTTATACTTGTTGAGTACGAGTTGGTGTAATCATGCTTGTTCCTTTATATTTATTCCTTGTTGGGGGGAAATTCCAACCGCTGCTAAGAAAGATGAAGGCCTGAAGGAGTACAAATAAAGGTTCATGGAGTTCTAGGCGAGTGACCCCCAGTTGGTTTCCCTGTGGACGGCTCGAAGATGTAGTTACGCTTCCACTACTCTGTGCTAAAGACTTGATATCTTAATGTACTCTTGCTTATACGGTACATAATAAAGCTCTGTCTATGATATCACTCTATTGTCTTTGTTTGTGTGAGATTAGATCTTGGCACACATATGGATTTGCTGTGGTTTTGTCCGTTGAAAGCCGGGGTGTGACAAAGTGGTATTAGAGCTTTGCTGACTGTAGGACGCTAGCCTAGTTAGAAAATGGTCGATTTTAAGGACAAACTCCTCTCCTTCCTCTTGGTTGTTGATTCCGAAAGCTTCTTCTTTATCACCTTTCCTCAAAATACCTATATTCCTTAAATTATGTTTAAAAATTTTCTTTATTCATTGACCCATATAGATCTACTCTCAAACTTGTGCTAGTTGTGCCCTAAAGATGTTGTGCAATGCGGTCGCTGTCAAGTGGAGCATTGTAGATGTTTCACTCAACCAAGCTCAAGCAGAAGATGCACGTGAAGCAGAAGTTGCATCCAATGCCTTGATAACTCTTCGGAAATCTCAAAGTTCAATAGGAGCGTGTAACCTCGCTTTGTGTTTAGGTTTTAAGTCTTGCAGTGTCTTATGTTGTTTTGTGTCTAACTGATTGTTATGATGAATCTTGTTTGATTTGGATCTTCGTATTGTGTCTGTTTGAGTTGTGGAGTAATGTCCATGACTTAAACATGTTTTAAAAAGCTATGCTTTAATAAAGTTAGATCGTTGGGATAAACCATACACTCTGTTTTGCTCCCTTCTACTCATATCAATCAGTGCCACCTACCCTATCAACAATCCATCACATTGGAAACATCATGCATCACGTTGGTGAATAAGATGGATAGCCATGGATGCTCAAGCAATATCAATGTTAGTTGTCAGAAAGACAACAAATCCACGTCACCACCAATGGCAAGGATGAGAAGCAATGACAAGCCTACACAGTTGCCATCCCACATTCATGTTGAAGTTGACAATGAAGGCAAGCTTCATGATACAGAAAGAATGAAGTGGAAATTCCAGTCACCTACACCTGGCAGCAGCAAGCATCTTTGTCTCCCAGCATAGATAAGCTCATCTTCTAGTCTCATTAGACAGTTTGGTAGTACTATGCAGTAGACTAACCAACCCTCCAACACCCAAGCACAAGGCTCCTAATATCAAGCACGGTGCCCACTCATCGAGGTTTTGACAGTGTTCAAACCATTTTGAGTGAGTACAGTTGCTACACATGTGGTGAAAAGGGTATAGTACCAATTGTCCCTAGAAGAAGATTTCAAGAGTTAAAGACAAGAAGTAGAATTAGCATCAATCAGTGCACAAATCCAACAAAAGGAAGCTGGATTATGTCTATGCCTATTGCACCCAAATACCGATGGGCGGTGATGTTTGGGCACAGAGCACACGGGAGCCAGGGATCGCGCTCCTGCTGCACTCATGTCCCTGTCGTTCGGCTCCGATCGGCTCTGCAGGAAAGCAGATCCTGGTTGTGCGTGGTGGTGCTGGCATGCCACCTGGCTTGACCTTGCAGCCAGGAAGGTCAGATGATCATAGCTATTGGCTCCTATTCTCCCTGTAAAGCATACATACCATATCTAAACGTTAAGTTCCTGCTTGATCGCTAGGATCGGCAACCACGAGATGACTTGTACTCCATTCGGCCGATGCAGAAACATCGGATAGCCTATTGAACGTGCATGAATAAATAGAGTAAAAGCCAAAACTGCATCCAAAGAGGAATAGATAAAAAATCCTAACTAGAAGCATGATATAACAGATTTGCATAGTCAAATCAGCTTCAAACCAGGACCTCCAGATAAATCCATCTAAGTAAACAGATACAAACTATGACATATATAGATTGGGTGCTTGAGCTATGCTGATCTCTTGGTAGGTCAAGTGCACACGCTGCAGCGGCATGTCGTGGATTAGAACAAGCAATGAGGTAACATAAAATGGGCTACATGAAGATCGATCTAATGACAGGAAGCATAAATAAGATAATAGATCGATAACATGTAAGATAATTGATGGATCCCACGCCAAGCAAAGCTGCTTGGCATGAGATTCATCGAGATAACTAGTGAATATAGATACCTGCGAAGCTTAGTACGAGATCCACTAGGATAACTAGCAAACCTTGCCACAAAAAATGCTTCAGTACAAGGTTCACCATGGATCCGGTAAACGCTTCATTGCCCTAGCTGACACGGACGACTCCGCTAGGGCAGCATGGCGCTTAACTGGAGAAAATAACCCTGAGAAGGGGTGGCATTGCGCCGAGAGTTGATGAATGAGCCATGAGTTGCTTGGAATGTATGACGGTCGTTAGTTTCTTCATGAATAGAAGATAAATATTTATAGTCCGGAGACTTAGCCCTCAAGGTGAACCCTTTCCTAGATAGACTCAAACTCTTTCCTAACTAATAGATTACAACTCAACTAAGACTCTATGACTTGATAATGTGATCTGGATTCTTTCTCTTATCAATCTAGATCCTTGTTAAGCTTTCAAATATCCGCCGAAACAAGCCATATAATCTTGGCAGATTTTGGTCGTCATATTTTTTTGGCTATTCCTATCGACTCCGAGCTTATCTGGTCATGGTTCTTCTGGCATTGGAAAGCTTATCTCTTTAGCTTTCCATGCATATGTAGAATATCCAAAATGGAGTCCGTATGTGGCTGGGGCGTCCGTTTTCGTGTGGCCTACTCTTGCAGTCCGAAGCGGCCTCGCGAATAAACTCGGCCTTGATGTGGATTACGCTTCTGACAGATCTTGGCTTGGGCCTTGGGCACACAATTATCATCATATTTCGCCAAACTTATGATATTGGCCTGGCCCAAGTGGATTCCTTCACCCTGGGCTTCCTCTAACATTTTGGTCTACTAGTCTTGGTGAAAATCTGGTGTCAACACATGCCCCCCAAGTTTGGCCAAATATGACAGAATCTTCCAAGCGCTAACTACAAACTACAAAAGAACATAAGATCTTCAACTTGTCTTCTCATGTTTTTGATGATCCCTCGCCCCGAGCTGATGGATCGGCTCTGCATTAGCTAACATTGTCGGTTCTCAACTTAAATGCTTAAGCATCATGATTTTTTTTTGTGGCCGATTGCTTGAACCGGCCTCACGCCTTCTTCGATATACTGACTGATCACAAGGACCAGCCTTAATATGTTGTTGAGGACCAGTCTCAAGCCTTCTGTACTAAGGTTGGTGCTAACTTGTGGGATCGCTCTTGTGCTTCATCGGCTCAATATTTTTTGAGGCTGATTGCTTGGACTGGCCTTGACCTTCTGCTTTGTGTTGAGATTGGCTGATGACTTGCAATTGTGGATGGCAGCCATGCCGCTTGTAGTACTTCTTGTTCCTCAGCCATTCAGCTAATGGCAATTCTTCTGACAGGTAGTAGCCGATCGCGATCGGCTGATTGGCCAAACATACAAATCGGCCTCCTCTTGCTGACGCAGAAAAGTTGATGAAGACTTCCATCAGTTGGTAGGATAGCTCGCTCGACCCTTCCGAGACCGAATAGGAATGTGTACCTCATGGATCAACTGCAAAACATTTGGTTGCCGGGGCCGGCACTACCAAAAAAACTGTGATTGGGCTAAAAGCCGATGGATCATATTTGGTTTGACCAAAAGTCGATATAAGCCAAACCAACAACAAGTATAAAAAACATCTCCCCCACAAAATATGCTATGTCATGCAAGGCATGTAAGTGAAAGCTTCCAGGTATGTCTAAAAGCATTTTCAAGTGCTAGCATGCACATACAGTGAGGGTATAGCATAAAGGCACCGCATGGAAAAGCTTAGGATAATATATTTATATTAGAACATGAGCAAGCAGTTTTAGATTTACGAAATAAAAAGCATCGCCACTTAATCCAGACAACTAGCACGTTAAAGCATGATAAGCAGAAGCTAGCAAGTATCTACACACGTGAGCTTTCCAGAACAAGGATCTTTTAGCAAGCTTGATTACTCATGGCCCCCTAGGTCTTGCAGGTTAAACATACCAGATTTGAACTTTTAGGCAAGTCTTTCATTATGTGCCAAGGTTATCTGCTTGTCATGCCACTTCTTCCCAACCAATGCCAAGCCTAGGTTCATAGAACCATCAGAAGCTTAAAGCAAGGTTTTGGTCATTCACAGCCTAGTCCAAGTTCTTGTCAAAGTGCAAAAGCAAGCAGTCTAAAACTAAATCAGTGAGACAACGCAAACCCACCTAGATCTTTTCATTTAAGCAAAACATCTTTTTAATTGTAATTCAATATTAGCACAAGATTACCATGTAAGCATTAAGACTCAAGCCACATAATTGATTCATAAGTACAAGACATAGCTACCAGGCATGTACATGATAGCAAAAGCAAGATCAGCCTACACATACTAGTAGCCAAGTAAAGTGGTGACCATGTTTCCGATTTTTAAAGAAATAAAAGCCATGCTTAGCATCGGATATTCAACATATTCAAAAGAGCTTAACAACACATTGTCAAAAGCAACCACACCTCAAAGCACATACACAAAGCATAAGTAAAAGCTACTAACCATACAAGGAAGCTAATCCAAGTGGAGAGTGTATATGGTGCATTATAATGAAATTGTGGGTTTGAGTCTTACCGGTCGAATCAACTATTGATGAGTCGATAGCAAAAAGATCTACGGTCTCTGGACTCACCTGGATAAAGCCAATATGAAATCCAACCAGTAGTACTCAGGAGCTCTCAAATGTTCTGGCATGGGAGCTGGAGCCTCCGATGATGATGGCGCCGTAGGAGGATGCCGACGAATTGATTGACTGAGGTGACGGACGCTCCTGCACCGAAGATGAAGTAGCCAATGGTGATGGTGCTGTAGAAGTGCTGGTGTCCAGATTGATCCACTGTATTAATGGCTTCATGCTCTTCTGCCTTGTGGTCCCTTTCTTTTTAAAGCTGATGGCCAAACATCGGCACTGTTGTATGTGCTGCACCTTCTTCATAATACTTGTTCCTTCTGACAGCATTGTGCCGGCTGTTCCACCATTTTTTTATTTTTCTTGAGGAAGTCTCTGCTGCCACCTGAGCGTAGCCAATGGCATAGTGTCGCCAACTATGTAATATTGCTGCAACCAAAGGGTGTGTGTTGTACTATCGGCCGATTGCGTGAGGATTGGCCTCAACTGCTTCCATTCTTGGTGTTTGAGGTGGCCATTGTTGATGAAGATCTTGACGTAGGTGTTGCACCATCGGTTGTTGTAGTTAATAAATTGGCTCTTCCTTCCCCAACCAGAATAAAATATTCAAGACAAGCTGATTTCCTTATTGTCTTGCAAATAAGTATGCCGTGATAGATTCTGGATGTCACCAATGAGTTATGGAATCAGCTAATGATGAGCCGATGGCTGATGTCGCATCTGATATGTACTCGCCTTGATACAATCTCATCCTAGGTATCGGCTATTAGCCAGCCGAACATCCATAACTTGAAGTAGGCCAATGAATTATAAAGTGGAAACAATTCATGCTGACCTTAGGATGAAGTCGATCCGAAATCCAATCAGCAGTTTGTAGTCCCAGGGAATTATTTGAACGCTTTGTCGTGGGAGCTGGAGCAACCGATGATGATGGTGACATAGGAGCATGGTGGCTAAATCACCGGCCGAGACAAGGGACACTCCGGCATAGGAGCCGAAGACGATCATCCTGAGAAGAAGTGATGGATGCCCCGGTGCAAGAGCCAAAGCAGTCGATGTCGATGGCGCTGTGAGAGCATCGATGATCAGACCACCCATCTATAATGATAGCGCTAGAGAAATGACGACTTCATAAAACTTTTTTGGTCATGTTCCTTGGAGCCAATGGCTAGACATCGGCACTGTTCTATATGCTGCACACTCTCCATATTACTAGTGTGCACCTAATGTCCCGTGCATAGCCGATGGTATTGTATCAGCCGTTCTTCCATACTATATTTTCTTGAGGTAGCCTTCCTTGCTCCTCGAGTGCAGTCGACGACATGACACTAGTAGCTTTGTAATCTTGAGGCAGGTCACCATGGCCCCCAAGCGAGAGCATTTCTCCTAGTATGCCGAAAAAGTCTATGCTCCACTATTGGCCGACTAGGTGGACTTGCCTTAGCCTCTCCCATACAAATGCTGCCTGACCTCGTACCTATCAGGAGTCGACGGTCTCGATCGGCCATCTTGTCGATGCTTTAACGTTGCACGCATGCATGGCGAGGACATGCTTATACAATAAATATTAGCCGATTCCCGATGCAGCAGGTTCAGGTTGCCCCACTGTTTTAGCAATTCCCTTCGACTCCAAAGGTATTTGAACATGATTCTTGTTGGGTTGAAAAGCTTATCTCCTTATATTTCCATCCATATGTAGCACGTCCAAAACAGAGTCCGTATGTGGCCTGGGCGTCTATTTTCATGTAGCCTACCCTTGTTGTCTGAACTGGCTTCGCGAATAAATCGGCCTTCAACATGAGTTGGGCTTGCGCTCCAAAAATATTGGCTTGACTGCAAGGAGCTAGCCCACCACCATACATAGCTCGCCACTCATGTACATCTGAATCAGCAACCTTGGTCTTCTCATGGGATGAGCTTGCTATCCACAGATATAGTTGTTTGCCTTCCCGCAGTAGCCTGTACTGCACTTTGCATTGGTATCCCTCAGGTATATATACCGGAGGCTTGCTGAACATTGTTAGAACATAATGTGGTGCTTCAAGGAAGTATAGGATGAACTCTTCTTTCATGCCATCTGGTGCCTCGAACTAAATCAGCTCCAATGGCCGATCGTAGAGTGCCTTCTCTCCCAACGTGTGGTGGATCATGTAGTTGATTTCCTAGTGTAGAGCACAGGTATGTTCTTCTGAGGGTACAGAGATGTCAATGCCTTTGAGTAGAGCGTCCGGATGCCTGATGGTCTTGATGCCACTGGTCTGAGTCCAGGTGACGTGGTTGAGAAGTTCCTCAGATAGTTCAGCCAGGATATGGTCGTAGACCCCCCTATGCTCAGGTGAAAGTTCATCTAGCTTGGGAGGCGCATCTTTGTCTTTCAGCCATGTAGTAGGGTCATGGCAGGTCGAAAGAGCCATCTTGCTCTTCTTCTTAGATGTGTCAGACGTCGTTGCTTGGTGAAGAAGTTGACAAAGTCAACTTAGGTGGGGTCCCACTGGGCGTGCTAAAAGTGCGTTGCACCCAAATACCGACGGGCGGTGAGGTTCGGGCACATAGCACACGGGAGCTAGGGATCGCGCTACTGCTGCACTTGTCTCCTTGTCGTGTTGGCTCTGATCGGCTCTGCGGGAAAGCCGATCATGGTTGTGCGTGGTGGTGCGGGTGTGCCACCTGGCTTGACCTTGCAGCCAGGAAGGTCAGATGATCATGATTGTTGGCTCATGTTCTCCCTGTAGAGCGTACACAACAGACTTGAACATTATATTCCTACCTGATCGCTAGGATCGACAACCACGAGATGTCTTGTACTCCATTTGTTCGATGCAGAAATATCAGATAGCCCATTGAATGTGCATGAATAAATAGAGTAAAAGCCAAAACCGCGTCCAAAGAGGAATAGATAAAAAACCCTAACTAGAAGCATGATATAATAGATCTGCATAGTCAAATCGGCTTCAAACGAGGACCTCCAAACAAATCCATCTAACTAAACAAATACAAACTACAACATGTATAGATAGGGTGCTCGAGCTACGCTGATCTATTGGCAGGTTGCGTGCACATGCTGCAGCGGCATGTCATGGATTGTAACAAGTGATGAGGTAACGTAAAACGAGCTACATGAAGATCGATCTAATGACATGAAGTATAAAAAAGATAATAGATCGATAACATGTAAGATAATTGATGGATCCCACGCCAAGCAAAGCTACTTGGCACAAGATTCATCAAGACAACTAACGAATCTCGATACCTACGAAACTTAGTACGAGATCCACTAGGATAACTAGCAAACCTTGCCATCAAAAATGCTTCAGTACAAGGTTCACCATGGCGGTAAACACTATGCTACCCTAGCCGACCCAGACGACTCTGCTAGGGCAGCATGGTGCTTAACTGGAGAAAATAACCCTGAGAAGGGGTAGCGATGCGCCGAGAGTTGATGAACGAGCCATGAGTTGCTTGGAACGTATGATGGTCGTTAGTTTATTCATGAATAGAGGATACATATTTATAGTCCGGAGACTTAGCCCTCAAGGTGAAACCTTTCCTAGATAGACTCAAACTCTTTCCTAACTAATAAATTACAACTCAACTAAGACTCTGACTTGATAACGTGATCTGGATTCTTTCTCTTATCAATCCAAATCCTCGTGAAGCTTCCAAATATCAGCCCAAACATGCCGTATAATCTTAGCAGATTCTGGTCATCACATTGTTTCGGCTATTCCCATTGACTCGAGCTTTTCTCGGCGTGATTATTGCGGCATTGGAAAGCTTATCTCCTTAGCTTTCCATCCATACGTAGAATGTCCAACATGGAGTCTGTATGTGGCTGGGGCGTCCATTTTCGTGTGGCCTACTTCTACAGTCTGGACCAGTCTCGCGAATAAACTCAGCGTTGACGTGGATTAGGCTTATGACTCCATCTTGGCTTGGGCCTTAGGCACACAATTATCATCATATTTGCCGATATAGGCCTGGCCAAGTGGATTCCTTCACCCTAGGCTTTTTCTGACATTTTGGTCTACTAGTCTTGGTCAAAATCCGGTGTCAACAATGCCATGATAAACAATGTCTCCGTACAGGATGCTCAGAGTGCCTAGAATGTGGTCCTAGTGAGGATCGAAAGAGCAACCTAGAGGGGGGGGGTCAATAGGTCGACACCAAAAGCCTACAACCCCAAACCCCCTCTCTTCTCAAACGCGCAAGATCACATAGCTACTGAGAGGCTATAGACCCTAGGACACGTCGAGGAAAGCTTAGCGGAAGCACTCTATACAACACTCAAAAGAACGGAAGGAAAACGATCAAAACAGCCTCAAAAACACAAAGCATCGGACGGTCCGATGTGCACGGTGGACTGTCTGCCATTTAACCGCGGACTGTCCGCCGATTAAACATTGGATGGCCCGATGGTCGGATGGCAGCGAGGCCTCAAAATTTCCACCCTCAGCTTTGAACTGCGGACTGTTTGCCGTTGTACCATCAGACGGTCCGATGGTCCAAAATCAGCCTTTTCAGAACGTAGAAAACAGCTTGCGAATTTGCGCAAAACTTGTCCAAAATTTGACCAAATGAGCTCCAAACTTCACGAAACTTTGAGGGAAGCTTGTCTAAGGCATGAGGAAACTATTACCAAAAGATCCACACCAAAAGATCCAGGATTCTTCATGAATTTGACCCCTCAAGAAGTGAAGCACGTTGTAAAGAAAAAGCTACTGGGGGCTGCTCGTGGAACCAACAAATTTGGCACTTGAAAGCAGAAATCCACCAATTCCTAGCAAGCCAAAAATGCAGCAAAAGAAGCACTCAAACTTGGCCAAAGCACAATCACCGAAAACCCAAGATTTGAGCCATAAAACCAATTTAGAAGGGGAAGAAACAAGCACTCAAGGGGCTGCACGAAATTCCATCTATTTATGCCTCAAAGAGGTCTCAAGATCTGATTACAAGATGGGGACTCGTACACCAAGCTTCCTCTCATTTCCTACCCTCTTTTTGTGGAGGCTACATCACTCAAACCTTACTAAAACATGGTACTCTTGCTTGGATGATGAAAATAGGACTCTAACCCTAGCCTAAAACAAATCTAACCAGCCAAGAGAGATGGCTTGAGGCTGCCATCTCCTTATTTATACGACACCTCTATTACCCTAAGGCATTTTTCACTTAACCCCCTATATTGCAGACTCGTTGCACTAAAACGTCTGTAGAGGCTAGAAAAGACCACAATAACTCGGATGAACGGCCATGATAGAGTCCTCGACGTCTTTGGTTTCTCCGCCTTCGCTTGATGTCCTCCACGTGTCTAGTAGCTCATCCCTCTGGGGTAACTCCCATTTTTGGGATATCGGCAACCTGCCCTTGGTTTTGTTGGTGGAACCAGGAAACGGTTTTGGCACCTAGTTTTGACGCTCGAACCAAGAAACGCTTGATGGGCCTCCAGTCTTGAGTGATTTTACGGCTCACGACACCGTTCCACACCCAAGGTCACTCTTATGGGCTGAGCCTAACTTGGGCCTTAACCCAAGCCACCTGCCAGTCCACTCGGCAGGGATTTTGTGACGCCATAGTAACACTCGGGTGCGGCCACCAGGTCACGCTTAGGTGAAATTTCCTCCAGGTCACGCTTAGGAGGTGCTCGCTCATCCTTCAGCAAGTATTTGGTGTTGACAAGCGCTCATCACAGCTAGGACGACGGTACACTTGAGTCCCTCAATCTCCCCCTTGATGAGTGCCTTGTCAACACCCTCACCAACCACCTGAAATCATAGACAAAGAAAAGAAAAGAGTAACAAAGAACAACAGAAGAAATAAAAACAAAGAAAATTCACTCAAGTGCTTAAAAGCCAAAGAAAGGCAGAAATGAGAGAACTAGAAGTGAACAAGAGCAATGCTAAAAGATCGGCCCCCTAAGACAAGGGTAACTGCTCAACGCAACCTATCAACAAAGCATGATCCCTCAAGAAAGAGGCAGGGCTCAACACAGTCATGCTAGAAGCAAAGGACCAGCTCCTCCAGAAAGAGGCAAAGGCTCGACACAGCTGGCCAAAAGAGCATGCTAAAACTCCAACTCCCCCTGCATTTTAGCCCATCTCACAATGCAAGCTCTCCCCCTGGAATGATGCACTCTCTCAACTCTCCAAGAGGCTCTCCCTTTGTTGGTGACTTCGCTCTCCCCCTTGTTGACAATGCACACATCAAGTCCCATGAGAGAGACTGGTGTGCAAATGCAACTAGGTGTAACAAAGAGCTCAAAAGGGATGGAAAGCTAGCAGATACACAGAGCATGTGAGGGCAACGAGGCATGCAACAAGCTTAAAAGAACCTATCAACTCAGTTTAAGAGCAAAGCATGATTTTCAGGTTTGGTTCAAAAGAAAGCATCACCAACATGAATAGCATCTAGCAAGATAGGAATGAATAGCAAAAATGCTAGCAATGCATACAAGGTGTTCTAATCCTAACCTGAGCATATCCAACAAGCCATAAGCAATTCAGAGACTTGCAAATTCAGATTTAACATATTCATTTCAAGCAAGTTCTAAACATGTGCCAGGGGTTATTTTTTTGTCATGCCACTTCTTACCAAGCAATGCCAAGGCTAGGCCTAGAAAGACTATCAGAAGCTTAATACAAGGTTTTTGTCATTTACAGCTAGGTCCGCGTTCTCAACCAAGTGCAAAATTGAGCAATCTCAAACCAGGTCAGTGAGACAAAGCAAATCCCCCTGGATCTTTTCATTCTAGCTCAAACAGATACCAATGTATGGAGATTACTTCAAATTCAAATTAGGCAAGGTATCATGAAAGCTTAGGCATCAACTAACAAAGGTAAGCAACTAGAACAATCAAGCATGGAAAGATAGTACAAGCATTCAACTTCCTACACATGCTAGGTTGCCAAGTCAAGTGGTGATCAAGTTTATGATTTTAAGGAAAACTAAAGTGACTAGTCTCTCACATAGTATACAATAGATCCAAATGAGCTCTAGCCAACCATGATCAAGCATACTACTGTACATCATAGCACAAGCAAAAAATAGCAAGTCATTCCAATCAAGCTCAAGTGCAAGTGTATACTACAAATGTACATGATGCAATGCATGAATATGATACAAAGATGCATGAAGAAGCAAAAGAAAAACCAAAGCAAAACAAACTCGAAACAAAACCTAAAAGCGAACAAAACTCCCCCTAACTAAAAGGGAAAGCAAACCCCTAACTCTTCCCTCAACCAGTTGAAAGTCTCTAGTTCTAGGGGTTTAGTTAGGATGTCAGCCACTTGGTTCTCACTCGCTACATGCACTACATCAATGAGGCCTTTCTCATAGCTATCTCTTAGAAAGTGATACCTCACATCTATGTGTTTGGTTCTAGAATGGAGTACTGGGTTCTTAGCAACACTGATAGCACTAGAACTATCACACAAGATTGGTATCCTCCCATAGGTTAGCCCATAGTCCTTAAGGGTAGCAAGCATCCAAATAATCTAGGAGCAGCGGCAACATATACTGCCTCACATGTAGAAAGAGCTACACTAGACTGCTTATGAGAAGACCAAGAGACTAAAGACGTACCTAGAAACTGACACATACCAGAGGTTGATTTACGTTCTAACCAGCACCCAGCAAAGTCAGAATCTGTGAAGCCAAGGAGGGCAAGAGAGTAATCTACGGAGTACCACAAGACAAACTCCGAGGTGAATTTTACATACCTTAGGATCCGCTTTACAGCAATGAGGTGTGATGCCCTTGGAGAAGCCTGAAAACGAGCGCACAGACCTACAGCAAACTGTATGTCCAACCTCATAGCCGTCAGGTACATCAGGGACCCGATCATCCCTCGGTACATCTTCTGATCAATCTCCTCTCCTTCTTCATCCTTGTCCATCATGGTAGATGTCATCGGAGTCATTTGTGATGATGCATTCGCTATATCAAACTTCCAAAGGAGGTCCCTTATGTACTTGCTTTGGTGGACAAAGGTGCCCTATGGAGTCTGCCTAATTTGGAGCCCTAGGAAGAAATAAAGTTCTCCCATCATGCTCATCTTGAACTCCTTCCTTATCTGCTCAAAAAACTTGCTCACAAGTGCATGAGAACAGCCACCAAAGATGATATCATCCACATATATCTAAATGATCAAAAGGTCTTTGCCATGTTTTAGCAAAAACAGAGTCTTGTCCACACTCCTCATCTCAAAACCCTGGGCAACTAGGAATTTCCTAAGTCTCTCATACCAAATCTAGGGAGCTTGCTTCAGGCCATATAAATCCTTCTGCAACTTGAACACTAGGTTAGGATATTTAGGATGCCCAAAACCTAGGGGCTGCCTCCCATAGACTTCTTCCTCTATATACCCATTCAGGAATGCACTCTCCACATCCATTTGGAATAGCTTGAACCCTTTTGAAGCTGCCAAAGCTAAAAGAATACGAATGGCTTCTAATCTGGCTACAGGGGCAAAAGACTCTTCATAATCTATCCCCTCTTTTTGGCAAAAACCCTGAGCAACTAGCCTAGTCTTGTTTCTCATCGCAACTCCATCCTCTCCCTGCTTGTTCTTAAATACCCACTTGGTACCTATAGGATTGCAGTGTGGTGGAGGCTCGACTAACACCCAAACTAGGTTCCTCCCAAAATTTCCTAGCTCCTCATGCATGGCATTGATCCAATTCGGATCAGACATAGCGTGTCCAACATCATGGGGCTTGAAAGAGCAACAAATGCAGAGTGTGCAAAGACAGCAAGAGAAGTGGACCTGGATCTTGTAACTCTCTCATGCAGTCCACTGATGATGTTCCTCGAAGGGTGATCCCGCGAGACCATCCGAGACGGCTGTGGCTCGAAGGTCAGCTCCCCCGCGTCCTTACGGGACCTACTGCATGTAATGGAGGATCTTGTGGAGGTAGCTCCCAAGTAGTCGAAGGAGAAGGTAATGGAGCTCCCTCTTCATACTTTGAAAGCGAAGCAGCAGGTTCTAGAGCTGCAGTAGGCGTAGTATCACTAGAAACACCTCCATCTTCTTCATCATCTTCCTCAAAGATGGTAGTACCTAACTAAGCATCACCTGCAAGCTCAAAGCCAGGGGTTGTGCAAGGCATTGTTTCATCAAATGTAACTTCACAAGTCTCAACAATCCTATTGAATTCCAAGAGCCAAACCACGTATGCACGCGAATGCGTGGCATAGCCAAGAAAAACTCTGTCAGCATATAGCCCTCATGGCATGATTAGATTCGTTTCTCAACCTCAAAACTAAGTCATGAACAAACTCAAAAACCTCATCCTTTGATTGCATTAAATGCACCCAAGACCAGCGAGAAAAATCATCCACGATCACAAGAACGTATCACTTCCCAGCAACAAACCTCACCCGAGTAGGACCAACCGTGTCCATATGAAGAAGCTCTCTGGGGTAAGCCATCATCACATGGTTCACAGGTGTGTGCGACAAGGATGGCACACAAGGTCAAGCTCACTCTTCAACTTCGGCAATCCTCGGATTAGTTCAAGTGAGCTAAGCTTTGCAAGCAAATCAAAGCTCAAATGGCCTAGCCCCCTATGCCACTTCCACAAATCAGAGGAGGGACTAGCCACCAATTAGCGAGAAGGACCAGGGGAGCTCGAGAAATCAACACAAAAAACCTTCCCAAAAGGCAACACAGGGCAAACAAGATTTTCTCGAGAATCCAAAACTCGCGAACAACCTTTCTTGAACTGAACCTCAAAGTCTTCATCGAGAAGTTGTGAAATAGAGAGAAGGTTGTAACCAAGGTTAGAAACCAAAGCAACATCCCTCAGAACAAACCTCTCAAAAACAAGAACAACGCCAACACCTTTCACCTTACCTGTACCTTTATCCCCAAAATGATATGCTCGCTGGAGCTCATTGGGGTGAGACTGGAGAACCATCTGTGATTGCCGGTCATGTGGCGCGAACAACCGGAATCCATGAGCCATATGTTCTCTAGGACTCCATCTTGCATCAATAGCGGTTCATGGGGTGAGAATATGGTCCGACATGGGGTTAGTCTGAAAAGAAGCAAAGTAGTGTCGAGCCATTTGCTCAAAAGAAGGGTTAGTGAAGTCACAATCAAACATCCCGAAACCCTAGTCCTGCACAAACTAAGACTGTAGGTCACCACGTCTAGCAAAGCATGGTCTGTTGTAGCTCTCAAAGCCTCGGTGGGGAGGACTAAAGTCGTACTGCTCACGACCCAGTGCCCTGCCGGCAAAGCGTCCACTACCTGGAGCACCGTGAGGAAAACGGTCTCCTCTACCTCTACCTACATGGGGTGGCCAGCGGTCTCACCTATCCCCATGCCAAGGTGCCACATCAGGCCTACCACCCTAATAGTACATGTCCTCGTTCCTCAACTCAACCTCTCTACACTCAGCTATCATCCTGCGGTAGCAAAACTCCACCAAGCGACCCTCCCTATGGCAGTAGTCACACACATACCTCTTGGGTGGAGCACCCTTAGGTTGGCTCTGGGTCTCAAACTGAGGAGTGGGCTTAGGAGGAGCATTCCTCTTAGCCCCTTGCTTGGAGCTCTTAGGAGGTGAATCAACTGAATTCCTCACAGGTAGAGTGTCAAGTGGGTTTCTAACAAAGTTTGGCTTGGGAGTCCACACTTGTTTCTTAGGTTGTTCCCTTGGCTTCTCTACCCACACCCCATCCTTAGGATTTCCATGCTCGAAATAGGGCTTGTCATGGGTGACAGGGAACTTCTCACTAATGGGAATCCCACTCAAGTCACCTATCTTCCCATACAACTGATCAAAATTAGCCTGGGTGTAGTGGTAGTCAATCCCCAACTTATCACTCAACTTGAAAGAGGAAACAATCATGCCAAGCTATGGCTCCTTAGCCAAAATCCAACTGAGAATGGTCCTAAGATAGGTATTCTCATCTTCTAGCTAGACCTTCTCAATGGCCAAGTCATCAAGCCTACATCTAAGGCTATCACACTTAGGACAATCAGCACTAATAGGGCTAGCAGTCTTTTCAGACTTCATCAAAGCAGCTCTAGTCTCTTCTAACTCCTTCCTAAGAGTGGGACAAACAGCACAAGCACCAAGCAAAGTCGGCCTAGCTTTCAATTCCTCTAACGCTGCAGTAGTAGAAAAAAAAGCAAATCTACATTACTAGCATGCTTGGCGCGTAACTCAATCAATTCAACAACTAAGACCTGACAATCAGTGCACTCAATCTCATTAGTGTCACACCCAAAAATTTCTAATTTTGGGATGTGAATAGATAACAATAAATAAAATGAAGGATTTCTTGTTTTTCTAAAATTTTCAAGCTTGTAAGTTTTGTTGGGTTGAGAGAAGAGTATGCTTTTAAAATTTTTTCCAAATAGAATTCATTTGTTTGTTTCATTCATGCTGAGGTGCACATTGTTTATGTGTGTAAAATGAGGTTTCAAAAGATTTCAAAACTGGCTAGATTTCGAGACAATCCTAAGACGTATCTCTAAAAGCCTTAACCTTTTTCTTTCTTGCCAACTCAAACCCAACCTCTAAAACCCTTGGTCAAACTCTAAAGTTTCATCACCTCAAAACCATAATCCAATCTTGTCGATCATCCTATATACCAAGTCACTTCTTTCAATTGATCCAAGTCATTCTTGAAACCCTAGAAGATATCACCCGAACCTCACTCTCCTCTCAATGTCTTTGATATGATCTTCACATTTACCTTATTGTCATTTATATCCATTGACACCTTTCTCTCTCAATAGTATAAATCAATATCATTTTGAAGCTCAATATCAATATCAAGTCCAACTGACATTCTCTTCCCTTATTTCCTTCCGCCATGAACTCAAATTCATCATGATCTAATTCTTGTTGACCTTTCTATCTTTATTCAAGGAAAATTTAACCCTAACCTAAAGTTTGAAGAATCGTCAAATTAAAACCCTAGCCCACCTCTCAGATTTCACAAAATGAAAACCTCAGTTCGGGACCCTAATTTCTCCTTAAGTATCAATGTCCACCCATGTTTTTACAATGTCATGATCTTGTTTCAATCTTATATCAGTTGCAACTTGAACTGTATCCCAAATCCCTCTCTTGCAAATTGGTTGAGGTTCGACTTTCCTCTCATTTAAACCTTGGACTAAGCTCTGGAATCCTATCTTCTTTCCCCACCTTTGTCCACATCTTGGGCCAGCCCTAAATCTTCACAAAACAGCCCCTTCCTTCCCCTTCTCTTCCCCTTTTACACAGGTCGCCCCAGCCCCTTCCTGGTCGCCCATCCCCCTCATTCTCATGAAATAGCAGCAGGGGATGTTGCCCCTAGTCCCTGCTGGAAGCCCCCTCCCCTCTCCATTCACCTCCCCCTTCTAATTGCTCTTAATTCCCTGCTATCACTCCCTCCCTTAATTTTCCTTCAATCTTTTCAGTTTTCCCTCATCAACACGAACAAACAAGGGCGCCCTCCTCTCCTCCTGCCATGGCTGCCCTCTCCATCTTCTTCCCTCTCCCTCCTCTCCACCAAAATGGAGTGCCCCTGCCATGGAGAATCCATCCTACCACTACGTTCATCGTTCTGGGCATCGGTGTTGTCGACTCCTTTGTTATGCTGCAAGTGGCGCCCATGGGTGAGCTGTGCCCCCTCCTTGTTCTCCCCTCTCCAATCCACCTCCCTCACCTTCCTATCTGTGCAGGACATCAAGGATGATGCCTTGATCGATTATGCTGCTGGACAAGGCCGCATTCCCAACTGATTGTGTGCAGCAGCCAACGTGTCGTCCCTCATCATTGCTGATCGTCTCCATCGGCCATGACCTGTCTCCAAAGTGAGGATCCCCTCATATCATACTGATTGTTTTCATGTTTCCTCAGACAAATACAAGGAGTTAGATCGTATCCCATCAAGTTCCGGCAAGGTTTACCCACGTAACGTCTCACTGCTGTAATGGACAGCTACATTGCCCTAGTTGACACATGTGT
Organism: Paspalum vaginatum; assembly: GCA_030272315.1. Classification (NCBI taxonomy): domain Eukaryota; kingdom Viridiplantae; phylum Streptophyta; class Magnoliopsida; order Poales; family Poaceae; genus Paspalum; species Paspalum vaginatum. The sequence continues at coordinate 189,183 of JAMSGZ010000149.1, forward strand.
TTCCCACTAATCCAGTGACCTAATGGTCATGACATTCAACTAAAACTTGTATCTTGTCCTTGAACTCATCTATGTAAAATGGTTTGGCCATTGGAACCACGTAGACCAGATGTTCAGTGGTCGATGCGTCCACTGTTCCGCTGTCCAAGACAGCCGTGTTGCTGCCTTTGGTTAATATTTTGCCGGTGATCCGGCAGTCTAATGGTCGAGCCCTTCGATTGAGGTGTGCCCAATATCTTTGTACACACCCTTATAAAACAGTTTTGTCATTGGTGATGCAATCAGAAAGATATGGATGTCTTTGCGCTTGATGTCACTGAAGTCCAGACAGCAGCACTGCTGCCACTTTGGCACATGTTTTCTCAGTGATCTGGGCGTCCAATCAGCAAGCCCTTCAACTGAGATGTGTCTTATATCCTCAAACATGATCCTGTAAATTGGCTTGGCCATCGGACACACAGGTCCGGATATTTTAGCGTTACCGCGAACGCATCTCTGCAGTCCAGGCAGCCGAGCCCCTGCCTAATAGCAAGGGTCATTTCCACCAATCCTCTTGTCCAATTGTTGAATTTCCACATCATGTATATCATAGTACCACATCTCGCTGTAAATTTTGGCAGCCATTGGATCAGTTTAGACCAGGTGTTGGACGGTCTTTCCGATCGGTGTGTTTGCTGTCTCTATTGCAGAAAAGTAGCTACATACGTCTCTCTTGCGTCTTCTTTTGCCGTTGACCCATTGGTCGAATCTCAGTACCCTTTGGTCAGAATCTAGTCCACATATCCCTTATAAATTCCCCAAATAAGATCCTTAAATGGTGCAGCATGAAAAGAGTTCTCATGATCACATTACCATTGTCCTATCACCTGCAGTTTTCAGCACAAACACCACTTGTCACGCTCTATGTTTTTCAGCAGCATTCTCTTGATGTTTGCTCTTATAAAGATGTATCCCTTTGTAAAATAAACACAATACCACCCGACCTCCCTCATATCTCAAACCGATCATCAAATGCAGGCAATGAGCATAGCATAGTTGATTTTTCCATATATAAGTCCCTTTGTCGATTGTGTGTTCTCATCTTTATAACCACCCCATCTCCCTCGAGCATCATAAAATTATGTCTACCTTCACTCATTTAGTCACTTTTGTCAGCCCCTATCTAGAAACAATATAGATCATCTCCATAGTAGCATGACTTAGATTCTTCCCCATGGATATCAAAGTCATGAGTCTTCCACCATCCCTCGTAACCTTTGTATCATGTTATCACCTCGTCCTAGTCGATTGATCTATCTCAACCTTGTCATCACCAAGTGTACAATAGCACTGCAGGATCAACAATATCTCTCTCTTATTTCCATCTTAGTTCCCTCTCGGCCACTCACATCCTCCACAATAAAAAAATCTCTATGCAAACCATGCCCCGGCGTCGTCATTCACTTTTACACGTGGATATCCCTTAACCTATAGCCCTATCATAGTTACTTCTTGTGCTTCCATGTTAGTAGTAACGAATAAGTGTTCTTTAAAAATCATTTATTTGTATGGTGTATTGTTCTTAGTTTCCTTTATTTGTTGTTTCAGTTTATTGTTTGCAGTGAGGATCAACATTTATGAGCAGCAGAAGCAAGAGTACTTTGAGGAAGGCAAGTATAACATGAACAACACCTAATAACGAAATATTCATTGCGTATGCATATTAATTTTGATGCACCCTTAAGGACCATACGATAGCCTCTCTTTCCACTATATTACCTATGGGTTTGCATGTTGGATAAGTTTGCTAGGTGCTGCACTAACCCATGCATCTTTTGTTAATAATCTTGTTAATGGTTCTATGCAAGATAACTGTTGAGCTTGACCCTCTGTGCTTAGTGCTTGAGTAGTTCTTGTCTCTTTAAAATACGGCTTTTTAGCTACATGGTTTAGGGGGCATGAGCAATGTGCTTAGTGGTTTTGCTCATAGTCACTCTCCATAAGGACCGGTTCGCAAAGCGACAACCTAGTATGACAATGCTACCATAAGACTGGAATGGGATGGTCATGGCTAACTAATTAGATTATTCTAGTGCGTTGTACTTACCAAAAGGGCACGAGGGGGAATGTGCATGTGGGTCTCGTCCTGCCTTGGGTCATGTGTGTTGTGTGCATCACCCCTTGGAGAAGTACTCCACCTGTTGAGTGTGGCGGAACCGCCGATTTAATCCGGGCTAAGCACACCTGCCACCTCTGGCTTGCAGTGCGATTAGACCGAACTAAACCCGGTCGTCCGTCGAGAGCCATTCGATTCCCGATATTACCTTTCCCAGAGGAACCGACATCATACACATCTGACTCACGATGGAGCCACAACAGATACATCATCACAGGCAGTTGAATAGTAGAAAGTTAAACTTAGTTACAAGCCAGTTTTTACATAAAACACAAGTCCAACATAAAGTTATAAAGTAGCAAGTTTGAAAGTTTCTCGCAGCGGAAAATATAAGTTTAGATCACCATGTTATCACCAAAAGTTTTGCATTGGAGGTACAACATCGAGCCCACCGATGTTGTCCTCGTGCCACTTAGTCACTTCATCCTACATGAGGGCATGCCCCGCCTCCAACACAGGCGCACACCAAGAATTCCATACCTGCGCTCAAAATGTGGGGGCAAACCCTGAGTACTAATTACTCAGTAGGTCTTAATGGATTTGGCTTACGGCTGACGCGAAGCAGCTTATTAACAAGTAGATCCTTAGCTTTTAGTTTTTAACAGCAACTTAATTAACATAAATAACAAGTTTCATTGTCTCTATGATTGCCAACATAGTAGTAAGTCTTTGCAAGATAACAACTCAGCTCAAACATGTAGTATTCCAAAAACCATGAGTTTTAAGGTACCGGGAGTTTAAGTAATTACTACGTTGCCCGTGTGCATTATCAGCATTCCCACACCTGGTGGGCATCAGCGATTCGAATCGATCTTTAATTCCCGGGAATAACTATCATGCCAGGGGTATATGCTTACTAGCCATCGCGTTCCCACATATAGCCCCAATCTTAACCTGCCTCGTCCCAAGTTCGATTCACTCCCGCCTAGCCCCCGGGTTGTGCCCCCATGACGAGCCTGCCGACATCTCGGTCTCCCCGTCATGAGTACCAAGCTCCCCCGGGCCACCTTCCTCTCAACCAGCGGGTAGGAACGTGTCTCTGTGCTTCGGACGAGCCCAGGAAAGACTTTTCCGGTCCCATTCCCCGGATAAGCACTTTAGCAATGTTATGCCGATCAGTAGGCGAACAGCGAACGGGCCTTAAACGACTCGGGCGGAGTCCGGGTGCGACATCATGAATAGTAAACACTGAAATAAAATCTCCGCCCGGTCTCCATTTACGTTATGAGCAACAATTTCAAGCGATATAACTGTAAGCTTTTGATTTTGAAAGCACCTACGCGACGAGTCCACATACTCGTGTCTACTCGTACCTAGCAATTTCTAGGCATACTCGTCCTACGAACTCTATGTATAGGTGCTAGGGCCAGGGCGGCCAGGAAATCTAATGCAATTGGTTCCAAGCAACTCCTAATGCATATGCGTAATCATCAAGTATAATTTATTTGCTGGGTAGAGTATGGTCCTGCCTACCTTCCTCGTTAGAGTCAGTAGCTGCCTCCGGAGCGTAGTCGGGTTCTTGCTGTTGGTCCTCTGGCTCTGGGTGCAGTTCCTCTTCTGGCTCCGTCACGATCGGTTGGTCCGGTGGTGGTTCTTCGTTCGTGGAATCTATATGTATGACATGATGCAGTTGAAGTATGTATTAGTGCAATGCTTGCTTCATTATGCGGGTGTAATGCAGTAGATCAGTGAACTTATGATTCATGGTACAGAGTTATGCATATTGAGGCGAAAGTCGTTTCATACTAAGAAATCGTACAAGCCATCATCTATGACAGCTTAGCTTGTCACATAAAATGACCCAAAACTAGATTTCAACAATCATGCATGCCAAAACACAAAATACCAAAGTCATTCCTTATGGAATTGCCTACAAGTTGGGTATGTAAAGTTTTATGAAAAACACAATTGTCTTAAAGTTATATCCGCAAAACAAACACAGCTTTTCAGAAAACTAAGTTTAGTTGCTCAATTGACCTAATTTATGCATGCTCTCAAGATAAAATGTCTTTGAAAAGATGTCATTATGCTAATGATTTTAGTGTAAAGCACTTGAGATGCCTAGGGCATCACAACCCACCCTCCTTAAAGAAATCTCGTCCCGAGATTCTTGAAGTGTCGTGGGTGGTTAAATTGGTTGTAGTTAGTGTTGGGTGCATGTATTGAGTTTAGACCCAGAAGTTAAGCTGTTGTAACGTACCGGGTTGAGGTGGATGGTAGAAAACCAGGATACTTAGTGTGTAGGAATTCTTCTTGCTCCCAAGTGGCTTCTTCTTCGGAGTGATTACTCCATTGAACTTTGTAGAAGTTAATTGTTTTCCGACGGGTTGATCTTTGCTTCTGATCGAGAATTTTTATGGGATGTTCTTCGTATGTGAGATCTGGTTCAATCTGAACTTGAGAGGTATCTACCACTTTCTCTGGTACCCTTAAGCACTTCTTTAGTTGTGAGACATGAAACACATCGTGAACCGCAGCTAGATGTGGTGGTAGTTCTAACCGGTAGGCGACGGGTCCGCATTTTCCAACGATTTTGAATGGACCGATGTACCTTGGTGCTAATTTCCCTTTTACTCCAAACCGTTGTACCCCTTTCATCGGAGATACTTTGAGATACACATGATCCCCCTCATCAAAGACTAGTGGCCTCCTCCTTTTATCCGAGTAACTTTTCTGTCTGGACTGTGCTCTTTTGAGATGGTGGTGTATGAGTTTCACTTGTTCTTCGGCTTCTACCACTAAATCAGGGCCAAAGGTAACACGTTCTCCTGGTTCGGACCAGTTTAGCGGGGTTCTACACCTCCTACCATAAAGAGCCTCGAAAGGAGCCATTTCTAAGCTCTTTTGGTAGCTATTGTTATAAGCAAACTCTGCCAAGGGTAGACACTCATCCCACTTGGTGGCGTAAGTCATTACACAGGCCCTCAACATGTCTTCTAGGACTTGATTTACTCTTTCTACTTGACCACTGGTTTGGGGATGGTAAGCAGAACTGCGTACAAGAGTAGTGTTCAAGGCCGTCTGCAGTTGCTCCCAGAAGCGGGAAACGAACAGAGAACCCCTATCTGAGGTGATAGTTCGCGGAACCCCGTGTAAAGATAGGATCTTGGAAAGGTACAACTCAGCGTACTGTTTTGCTCGATAAGTGGTCTTGACTGGAATGAAGTGAGCAGATTTTGTGAGCCTATCGATAATTACCCATATGGAGTCATATCCTTTTTGGGTACGAGGTAAACCCACAATGAAATCCATGTGTATATCCTCCCATTTCCACGCTGGAACATCTAGTGGTTGAAGCATCCCAGCGGCCTTTAAGTGATCAGCTTTTACTTTTTTACACACATCGCACTCCGATACATATCTGGCGATCTCCCGCTTCATGCGGGTCCACCAAAACTTTTGCTTCAAGTCTTGGTACATCTTATTGCTGCCTGGATGTATCGTGAGTATTGAAGTGTGCGCTTCGTCCAGTATCTTCTTCCTCAACTCCATGTCCTTGGGTACCACTAGACGATTCTTGAACCACAGGACGCCTTGGTCATCAAGCGTGAAACACGCCTTCTTCTCTTCACTAATACCTTCACGGATATATGCCATACCCTTATCTTGCTTCTGAGCTTCTATGATTTGCGACTTGATTGTGGGCTCAATAATGACATTATAGAGTTCCGCATGCTGTCCTGAAGATGTTTCAATGTCACTCATCTCACAGCAGATTATTCTTGCTGTAGGTCGGACTTCTATCACATTGCAATGGGCTTTTCGGCTTAGTGCATCTGCTACCACATTGGCCTTGCCTGGGTGGTAGTGTATCTCCAGATCATAATCTTTTATCAGCTCTAACCATCGCCTCTGCCTCATATTGATTTCGGGTTGTGTGAAAATATATTTGAGACTCTTATGGTCAGTGTAGATGTGACATGTGTTGCCTAACAGATAGTGTCTCCATATTTTTAGTGCATGAACGACTGCAGCTAATTCAAGGTCATGTGTTGGATAGTTGGCTTCATGTTTCCTCAGTTGGCGGGAGGCATAAGCAATTACTCTTCCTTCTTGCATCAAGACACAACCAAGTCCATTACCGGAGGCATCACAGTACACTTCAAAAGGCTTGGTGATATCTGGTTGAGCTAGTACGGGTGCTGAGGTTAACAATTTCTTCAAGGTCTGAAAAGCTTCTTCACATTTCGGATTCCAAATGAACTTGGCATTTTTCTTGGTCAAAGAGGTCATAGGCTTTGCAATTTTGGAGAAATCTTTGATAAAGCGGCGGTAGTAGCCCGCTAAACCAAGAAAACTCCGAATTTCAGTTACAGTTTCTGGTTGCTTCCAATTTAGCACATCTTCTACTTTGTTAGGGTCAACTGCGACTCCCTTTTCAGATAGCACATGTCCCAAGACACTCACTTCTTTCAGCCAGAATGCACACTTGCTAAACTTGGTGTAAAGCTTATGCTCTCTGAGCCGAGTGAGCACAACCCTCAAGTGTTCTTCATGTTCTTTTTCATTTTTGGAGTAGATTAGTATGTCATCTATGAATACCACCACGAACTTATCGAGTTCATTCATAAACACCGAGTTCATCATATACATGAAGAAAGCCGGTGCGTTGGTTAGTCCAAATGACATGACCAGGTACTCATACAAGCCGTATCTGGTAGAGAATGCTGTCTTGGGTATATCCTCTTCTCTAATCTTCATCTGATAGTAGCCAGACCTTAGGTCAATTTTAGAAAAGACCTTAGCCCCAGCTAACTGATCAAATAGAATATCGATGTGTGGCAGTGGGTATTTGTTTTTGACGGTCACTGCATTCAGTGGCCGATAATCAACACATAGCCTCTTCCCACCATGATCCTTCTTCTCAACAAAGAGAGCTAGACAACCCCACGGTGAAGAACTAGGCCTAATGAACCCTTTGTCTAGTTGCTCTTGTAGCTGTGTTTTCAATTCCTTCAAATCATCAGGTGGCATCCTGTATGGTCTTTTTGACACAGGTGCCGTGCCTGGAACGAGTTCAATGGTAAACTCTACATCTCGTTTTGGTGGTAACCCAGGAAGTTCTTCCGGAAACACGTCCGGGAAATCACACACTACTGGTATCTTCTTAACTTCTTGTATTTCAGTCGCATTAACTGTGGGGGTCATGTGTTTTTGGTTTGGCATGTGTATCAGCATAGCCTTACCACTTACGCCTGACTTTAATTGTATTGTCCTGCTGCTAACATCCAGGACTGCATCGTGTTCTTTCATCCAATTCATACCTAAAATAATATCAATCCCCTGGTGTGGTAGTACCACGGGGTTGATGATATAATTTTCTGTGCCAATGCTCAGCTTAAGTTGTCTAACCCCCAAACTGGTTTCAATAGGTGATCCCGGTGCTGTAATTTGATAATTTTCTTTCAACTTGTACATTTTTATCCCATGCCTCAATGCATATGTTTTGCTGATAAAAGTATGTGTAGCCCCAGAATCAAATAACACGACGGTCGGCTGACCGTTGATCATGAACGTACCAGCAAGTACCGGTTCTCCGGCAGAAATCTGATCCATGTGCACATAGTGCACACGACCCATCTTGGGCATGGGTCCCTTCGGCTTGTTCTGTTGACTTCCACCAGCTGGGGTAGGACCCTGTATCTTACAGGGTGCCCTACAGTCACGACTGAAGTGACCTATTTTGCCACAATTGAAGCACGGAGCACCCGGCCCCGGGACGATAGGAGCACGGGGAGCTGGCAACTGTGCGGGTGCTCGATAAATGGGGTACTGTTGCTGCGGTGCTGCCCGATGGATCCATCTTGGTTGGTTGGGTCGGACCACATAGCGAGACTGCTGATAATTTTGCTGTTGAGGTCTATATGCGGTCTTCTGCTTCTGTGAAGGGCCCGTCGCTGATGTGTTGACTAGTCTTTTGCGCTTCTGATCCTCGTTAGCAGCACGAAGACGATTCTCCATTTCAAGAGCAGTGTCTACCAGCTCAGTGAAGCTCTGGTAGCGCCGTGCCAAGTGAGTCCGGAGGGTAGGGTCAAGGCCCTCTAGGAGTCTCTCGGCCCGCTCCGGCTCAGTAGCAACATCTCTCGGAGCATACTGAGAGAGGTGGATAAAGGTCTGCACATATTGCATCACGGTCCGGTTGCCCTGCTTGAGGTCTCGGAACTCGCGACGCTTTTGCTCCATCAAACTTGCCGGGATGTAGTGAGCCCGGAAAGCTTGACGGAACTCCTCCCATGTGGGCTCATGGCCCTCTTCCTGCATGGCGAGGAAAGTGGCGTACCACGCTCCCGCAGGCCCATGAAGAAGCTGAGCAGCAAATCGAGCCTTCTCTTGCTCATTGATCCCTGGCAGAAGGGTAAACTTGGACTGGACAGTGCGAAGCCAGTCGTCTGCCGCCAGTGGCTCTGGGCAGTTGGTGAAAACCGGGGGTCGCAGCCCCTCGAAGTCCTGGTAAGTAATGCCACGTGGCCTGTACTCCCGCGGCTGTTGTTGTCCACGGGCTTGACGGTCTTCTGCTAATAACCGAATCAGCTCAGCTTGTTGGACCACCAAAGTGGCCAGTTCCGGCGGGGGTGGAGCGCCTTGCGCTGACTGCCCTGATGACTGTCCAGTGCGAGTGTTCACCATCTGCAAAATGGAATCATATGGGTTCAGCCCAATAACCCTTGTGCAGAAATACGGTGACAGCAAGATCATAGGACTATAGGTAATTTGTGAGCACAGGTAAACTTGTAACAAAGCAGTTAGACTTTATCTCTCAAGGCCAAGCTTAACGACATCGCATCATTCGCATCATCCATGCGCACTCAACAGTTACTGCAACCATACTTATAGAGTCTTAATAAACTAAAGGTTTACTTAGTACACACATGGGCCATCTCATCCATCACCTCGGAACACTAACTTAAGGTTCTACATTAGGTTACATGACGTACATAAGTGAGTTCTCTCGACCTCACCACTGTTTAGTACAGTCATGATAAACTGCACGGAGCGATATAGTACAAAACATCGCTCACAACGTGCACCATCTACAAAAGGCTTCATCACACAGTGCTATTGTCAAAGTCTCTAACGCCCGTTACGCGCGTCAGACACCATGCTGCCCTCATCCTCCACCACAGGGGCAACTGAAGGGTCCTGCTCGTACTGTGCCAGGCGCTGCTGTGCCTCAGCCAACTCTGCCTCCAGCTCCTCAATACGGTCCTGTGCATACATGTGCTGGTCACGGTAGTGGGCGACACGGTCCTCGGCACGGAGGTACATCCCGTGTACGCTGTGAGCAAACTGCATGGTCGCAGCATAGGGCCTGGTGTCAATCCGCTCCTCCAGCATGTTGTGACGATGGAGCCACTCATCGTCGTAGCCGTCGGTGGGGAGGTAGCGCAGCACTGACATCCCTGCTGCACCCGAGGAGCTGAGTGAGGTGATGGCTGCTAGGGTAACCTTGTCGTAAGCGTCCTCCTCATTGGCCCCGTAGACGGTGATCGTCTGCCGGACCGCGGTGTGGCTCGAAGGAAGGACAACACTGGCCATGCAGTGTCCCTCCGCGTGCACTGTCTGCACTGAGAAGAAAGGGCACGGCCTGCGCCTCATCTCACGCAGAGCCCGACAAAGGATCTGCGCAAGGCCGTTCTCCTCACGGCAACGGGTGTGGACCATCCCATTCTCAAACTGAGGAGGGGTGTGAGTCACTGGTGGGAGGGGAGCAGCCCTTCCCTCCTGTACGCGGAGTCCCCTCGCACTGGTGGCCTTACGAGCGGTTTGCTTGGTCCTCGCCATCTGTTTTTAAAAGAGATTTTAATCAGTGATAGGCATAGGTTGCATATAACTTCAACGGTTAAGTGGGTGATGGCTGCAGAAAACATCTTTGAATCTTTCATTTCACTTATTTGACTTTTAACAATAATCCCCCAAGCATGAACAAGTAAAAGTAAACATGATGCATGACTCGTCCTATTCGTTCTCACATCACACACCTTATGTATAATGTATATATCTAACGAGTATCCGGTGACATATATGCACGGCACTCTCTAATGCAACTAGTCGTTCTCTATTCGTTCTTAATTTCGCACGTGGTTAGTGTACCTGCAGAAAAATGCATGCTCATACCATCATCATTACCATGACCAATCATTACCACTCTAACCCTAGAAGTGGCATCCACGAATTTCTTTAGACTACGTCTGGTGGACGACGTAGTGGCGCCATTTCTCCCAACACACCCAGTCTTCCTCCAGTACTGGGGAATTGCTGGGGAGAGAAACGGTGGCCAACAAGATCTAGCTATAATTTCGGTTGAAGGAAAAGTGATCACGAAACACTCCAATGGCGTGACCACCCCCCTTAAAGAGTTCTGCCCTATCAGCATGAATGCAGGATTCGCAACAGTCCGCAAAGCCCAATAGCGCTCCGCCAGTACTGGGGATAGCTATGGCCGAAATGTTGCTTCCCAAAGCGCCGAATATGCATATGAGTTCTATCTAGGTCAGAATGTTAGCGATGTCACCTGGTATTTCACTAACATCCTTAATATGGGCATATCGATACTCTCATTTTTCAAATACTTCGAAAAAGGGTTTTCGAAATAGGTTTGCAAATCAAAACTGGATGATATGTCTGTTGTCTGTGTATGATCGGCTCTGATACCAGCTGTGGCGGAACCGCCGATTTAATCCGGGCTAAGCACACCTGCCACCTCTGGCTTGCAGTGCGATTAGACCGAACTAAACCCGGTCGTCCGTCGAGAGCCATTCGATTCCCGATATTACCTTTCCCAGAGGAACCGACATCATACACATCTGACTCACGATGGAGCCACAACAGATACATCATCACAGGCAGTTGAATAGTAGAAAGTTAAACTTAGTTACAAGCCAGTTTTTACATAAAACACAAGTCCAACATAAAGTTATAAAGTAGCAAGTTTGAAAGTTTCTCGCAGCGGAAAATATAAGTTTAGATCACCATGTTATCACCAAAAGTTTTGCATTGGAGGTACAACATCGAGCCCACCGATGTTGTCCTCGTGCCACTTAGTCACTTCATCCTACATGAGGGCATGCCCCGCCTCCAACACAGGCGCACACCAAGAATTCCATACCTGCGCTCAAAATGTGGGGGCAAACCCTGAGTACTAATTACTCAGTAGGTCTTAATGGATTTGGCTTACGGCTGACGCGAAGCAGCTTATTAACAAGTAGATCCTTAGCTTTTAGTTTTTAACAGCAACTTAATTAACATAAATAACAAGTTTCATTGTCTCTATGATTGCCAACATAGTAGTAAGTCTTTGCAAGATAACAACTCAGCTCAAACATGTAGTATTCCAAAAACCATGAGTTTTAAGGTACCGGGAGTTTAAGTAATTACTACGTTGCCCGTGTGCATTATCAGCATTCCCACACCTGGTGGGCATCAGCGATTCGAATCGATCTTTAATTCCTGGGAATAACTATCATGCCAGGGGTATATGCTTACTAGCCATCGCGTTCCCACATATAGCCCCAATCTTAACCTGCCTCGTCCCAAGTTCGATTCACTCCCGCCTAGCCCCCGGGTTGTGCCCCCATGACGAGCCTGCCGACATCTCGGTCTCCCCGTCATGAGTACCAAGCTCCCCCGGGCCACCTTCCTCTCAACCAGCGGGTAGGAACGTGTCTCTGTGCTTCGGACGAGCCCAGGAAAGACTTTTCCGGTCCCATTCCCCGGATAAGCACTTTAGCAATGTTATGCCGATCAGCAGGCGAACAGCGAACGGGCCTTAAACGACTCGGGCGGAGTCCGGGTGCGACATCATGAATAGTAAACACTGAAATAAAATCTCCGCCCGGTCTCCATTTACGTTATGAGCAACAATTTCAAGCGATATAACTGTAAGCTTTTGATTTTGAAAGCACCTACGCGATGAGTCCACATACTCGTGTCTACTCGTACCTAGCAATTTCTAGGCATACTCGTCCTACGAATTCTATGTATAGGTGCTAGGGCCAAGGCGGCCAGGAAATCTAATGCAATTGGTTCCAAGCAACTCCTAATGCATATGCGTAATCGTCAAGTATAATTTATTTGCTGGGTAGAGTATGGTCCTGCCTACCTTCCTCGTTAGAGTCAGTAGCTGCCTCCGAAGCGTAGTCGGGTTCTTGCTGTTGGTCCTCTGGCTCTGGGTGTAGTTCCTCTTCTGGCTCCGTCACGATCGGTTGGTCCGGTGGTGGTTCTTCGTTCGTGGAATCTATATGTATGACATGATGCAGTTGAAGTATGTATTAGTGCAATGCTTGCTTCATTATGCGGGTGTAATGCAGTAGATCAGTGAACTTATGATTCATGGTACAGAGTTATGCATATTGAGGCGAAAGTCGTTTCATACTAAGAAATCATACAAGCCATCATCTATGACAGCTTAGCTTGTCACATAAAATGACCCAAAACTAGATTTCAACAATCATGCATGCCAAAACACAAAATACCAAAGTCATTCCTTATGGAATTGCCTACAAGTTGGGTATGTAAAGTTTTATGAAAAACACAATTGTCTTAAAGTTATATCCGCAAAACAAACACAGCTTTTCAGAAAACTAAGTTTAGTTGCTCAATTGACCTAATTTATGCATGCTCTCAAGATAAAATGTCTTTGAAAAGATGTCATTATGCTAATGATTTTAGTGTAAAGCACTTGAGATGCCTAGGGCATCACAACCCACCCTCCTTAAAGAAATCTCGTCCCGAGATTCTTGAAGTGTCGTGGGTGGTTAAATTGGTTGTAGTTAGTGTTGGGTGCATGTATTGAGTTTAGACCCAGAAGTTAAGCTGTTGTAACGTACCGGGTTGAGGTGGATGGTAGAAAACCAGGATACTTAGTGTGTAGGAATTCTTCTTGCTCCCAAGTGGCTTCTTCTTCGGAGTGATTACTCCATTGAACTTTGTAGAAGTTAATTGTTTTCCGACGGGTTGATCTTTGCTTCTGATCGAGAATTTTTATGGGATGTTCTTCGTATGTGAGATCTGGTTCAATCTGAACTTGAGAGGTATCTACCACTTTCTCTGGTACCCTTAAGCACTTCTTTAGTTGTGAGACATGAAACACATCGTGAACCGCAGCTAGATGTGGTGGTAGTTCTAACCGGTAGGCGACGGGTCCGCATTTTCCAACGATTTTGAATGGACCGACGTACCTTGGTGCTAATTTCCCTTTTACTCCAAACCGTTGTACCCCTTTCATCGGAGATACTTTGAGATACACATGATCCCCCTCATCAAAGACTAGTGGCCTCCTCCTTTTATCCGAGTAACTTTTCTGTCTGGACTGTGCTCTTTTGAGATGGTGGTGTATGAGTTTCACTTGTTCTTCGGCTTCTACCACTAAATCAGGGCCAAAGGTAACACGTTCTCCTGGTTCGGACCAGTTTAGCGGGGTTCTACACCTCCTACCATAAAGAGCCTCGAAAGGAGCCATTTCTAAGCTCTTTTGGTAGCTATTGTTATAAGCAAACTCTGCCAAGGGTAGACACTCATCCCACTTGGTGGCGTAAGTCATTACACAGGCCCTCAACATGTCTTCTAGGACTTGATTTACTCTTTCTACTTGACCACTGGTTTGGGGATGGTAAGCAGAACTGCGTACAAGAGTAGTGTTCAAGGCCATCTGCAGTTGCTCCCAGAAGCGGGAAACGAACAGAGAACCCCTATCTGAGGTGATAGTTCGCGGAACCCCGTGTAAAGATAGGATCTTGGAAAGGTACAACTCAGCGTACTGTTTTGCTCGATAAGTGGTCTTGACTCATCTCATCAAAGGCAGTGTGATGAACACCTGGCATAGCTCACGACTTGTGGGTAAAGATGTGCAACCTCTCGAGAGTGTAAAACTGATATATCAGCCGTGCTCACGGTTATGAGCGGCCCAGATCCTTCATGCTGATTAGTGGTTTTTGGTTCAGTTTTGGAAGATGGTTATGTTATCAATAATGTTGAGTAATGTTTATGCAATACTCTTTGGGTTAATGGTTTATATACTCACTTGTAGTAATTAGTTTCTTAATAAAACTTGACCAACTAAAAGCAATGCAGTCATGTCAGCCAACCTTAGAGCCTCATGGTTCATGTTATGCTTGTTGAGTATGAGTTGGTGTACTCACGCTTGTTTCTTTTACAATATTCCTTGTTGGGGGGAAAATTCAAACCGCTGCTCAGAAAGATGAAGGCCTGAAGGAGTACAAATGAAGGTTCATGGAGTTCTAGCCGAGCGACCCCTAGTTGGTTTCCCTGTGGATGGCTCGGAGATATAGAAACGCTTCCGCTACTCTGTGTTAAAGACTTGATGTCTTAATGTAAGTTCTGTCTAACGATACGTAACAAAGCATTGTCTGTGATATGACTGTTATTGTCTCTATATGTGTGAGATTAGATCCTGGCACATATATGGATTCGCTTTGGTTTTGTCCGTTAAAAACCAGGGTGTGACAATCAGCAACAGTGCAAGCTTGCTTAGCCACAGCAAGATCATCCAAAGCACATGCAACTTTAGACTTGACAGTCTCAAGCTCATCCTCTAGAGTAGCAGCCTTAGCATTTGCAAGCCTAAGATCCTTAGCAGCAAGTCTAAGCAAGTGATACTGGTTCTTCAAAGCAGTGTGCATGGCATCATCCTCATCATCGCTCACCTGAGCCTTGATGTTGGACTTGTTGCAGACATCTGAGTTGATGGAGCTGGCTTGATCTTCTGCAAGCGCCATGGTACGATAGCCGATCTCGTCGCCGAAGAAGCAGAGTCCAACATGCCCGATGATCTTCTTCTCATCATCATCATCGCTGTTAGAGCCAGAGTCGCTTGAGTTGCCATCACAGTCGCTTAGGCTAGCGAGGAAAGCACGATCACGCTCCTGGGTGTGCTTCTGGTACTGCTTTACAAACTCCTTGTTGTTGGAGAATGGTCGCTTCTTCTTGTCGCCCTTGTACTTACCCTGCTTCTTGTCGGAGACATACTCGCCCTTGTGCTTGCCGGTGGAGTACTTCTCCTGGGCTCTCCTATAGGGGCAGTCGGCAATGAAGTGGTCCATCTTCCCGCACTCGTAGCATTGGAGCTTGTCACATCTTCTGTGGCTCATCCTGTTGGAGTAGAGGCATTGGAACTTGTTGGACAGTAGGCACAGCTTCTCATCATCTAGTCCTTCAAGCTCCTCCTCTGTAGCTGAAATCAGAGACAAGGAATAACCAGCAGAAGGGTTAGAGTTCGCAGCACCACCACAGCTACGGCCAAGCATAAGAGCTAGACTCTTGGGAGTTGTTCCACTCATCTTGGCATACACCGGAGAGTCAACCTCCAAAGCCTTCAACTTGCTATAAAGCTCGTCTGTGGAAAGGGTCTCATAGCCAGCTGACTTGACTATAGACTCTTTCTTCAGTTGCCAAATACTCCGATCCAGAGCATAGAGAAGCTTGCAAGCTTGCTCATGGTCATCGTAAGGCAATACCACATTTCTTGCATTCTCACGGATCGGAGTATCTCACCAGTAATTCCGTCGATGCTCTCACCACATTGCTGGGAGAAGTTCTCATACTCTCTCTTGTGCACCTTAAACAACCTAGCCTTGACCTGACTAGTCCCCCCATGCAAATTACTGAGGTTAGTCCAAATCTCGTGTGTCGTCTTCAAGTGCACAACCCTATCAAACTCAGGGCGGCATAAGGCAATAAAAAGAAAGTTCCTTGCCTTGTTGTTTGCTTCGTGTTCCCATTGTTGTTGTTGGGTAACACAGTTCTCTACCACTTGGTAGCCAGCATCCTGACAAATATCCCAGATGGACGAATGCTAGCTCTAAAGGAACGCAGACATGCCCTGCTTCCAATATGAGAAATCTGAGTCATCAAACCCTGGGATCTTGCCAACAGACTGATCCATGGTCGCCTCTATGTGGATCTAGAATTGGTTAAGGTATAGAAGACCCTAACTTGGCTCTATTACCAATTGAGGATCAAAAGAGTGACCTAAAGGGGGTGAATAGGTCGACACCTAAAACCTACAATCGCAAAAACCCTCTCTTCTTAAACGCGCAAGATCACATAGCTACTGAGAGGCTACTGACCCAAGGACACTTCGAGGAAAGCTTAGCGGAAGCACTCTATACAACTCTCAAAAGAACGGAAGGAAAACGATCAAAACAGCCTCAAAAACACAAAGCATCGGACGGTCCAATGTGCACGGTGGACTGTCTGCCATTTAACCGCGGACTGTCCGCCGATTAAACATTGGATGGCCCGATGGTCGGATGGCAGCGAGGCCTCAAAATTTCCACCCTCAGCTTTGAACTGCGGACTGTTTGCCGTTGTACCATCAGACGGTCCGATGGTCCAAAATCAGCCTTTTCAGAACGTAGAAAACAGCTTGCGAATTTGCGCAAAACTTGTCCAAAATTTGACCAAATGAGCTCCAAACTTCACGAAACTTTGAGGGAAGCTTGTCTAAGGCATGAGGAAACTATTACCAAAAGATCCACACCAAAAGATCCAGGATTCTTCATGAATTTGACCCCTCAAGAAGTGAAGCACGTTGTAAAGAAAAAGCTACTGGGGGCTGCTCGTGGAACCAACAAATTTGGCACTTGAAAGCAGAAATCCACCAATTCCTAGCAAGCCAAAAATGCAGCAAAAGAAGCACTCAAACTTGGCCAAAGCACAATCACCGAAAACCCAAGATTTGAGCCATAAAACCAATTTAGAAGGGGAAGAAACAAGCACTCAAGGGGCTGCACGAAATTCCATCTATTTATGCCTCAAAGAGGTCTCAAGATCTGATTACAAGATGGGGACTCGTACACCAAGCTTCCTCTCATTTCCTACCCTCTTTTTGTGGAGGCTACATCACTCAAACCTTACTAAAACATGGTACTCTTGCTTGGATGATGAAAATAGGACTCTAACCCTAGCCTAAAACAAATCTAACCAGCCAAGAGAGATGGCTTGAGGCTGCCATCTCCTTATTTATACGACACCTCTATTACCCTAAGGCATTTTTCACTTAACCCCCTATATTGCAGACTCGTTGCACTAAAACGTCTGTAGAGGCTAGAAAAGACCACAATAACTCGGATGAACGGCCATGATAGAGTCCTCGACGTCTTTGGTTTCTCCGCCTTCGCTTGATGTCCTCCACGTGTCTAGTAGCTCATCCCTCTGGGGTAACTCCCGTTTTTGGGATATCGGCAACCTGCCCTTGGTTTTGTTGGTGGAACCAGGAAACGGTTTTGGCACCTAGTTTTGACGCTCGAACCAAGAAACGCTTGATGGGCCTCCAGTCTTGAGTGATTTTACGGCTCACGACACCGTTCCACACCCAAGGTCACTCTTATGGGCTGAGCCTAACTTGGGCCTTAACCCAAGCCACCTGCCAGTCCACTCGGCAGGGATTTTGTGACGCCATAGTAACACTCGGGTGCGGCCACCAGGTCACGCTTAGGTGAAATTTCCTCCAGGTCACGCTTAGGAGGTGCTCGCTCATCCTTCAGCAAGTATTTGGTGTTGACAAGCGCTCATCACAGCTAGGACGACGGTACACTTGAGTCCCTCAATCTCCCCCTTGATGAGTGCCTTGTCAACACCCTCACCAACCACCTGAAATCATAGACAAAGAAAAGAAAAGAGTAACAAAGAACAACAGAAGAAATAAAAACAAAGAAAATTCACTCAAGTGCTTAAAAGCCAAAGAAAGGCAGAAATGAGAGAACTAGAAGTGAACAAGAGCAATGCTAAAAGATCGGCCCCCTAAGACAAGGGTAACTGCTCAACGCAACCTATCAACAAAGCATGATCCCTCAAGAAAGAGGCAGGGCTCAACACAGTCATGCTAGAAGCAAAGGACCAGCTCCTCCAGAAAGAGGCAAAGGCTCGACACAGCTGGCCAAAAGAGCATGCTAAAACTCCAACTCCCCCTGCATTTTAGCCCATCTCACAATGCAAGCTCTCCCCCTGGAATGATGCACTCTCTCAACTCTCCAAGAGGCTCTCCCTTTGTTGGTGACTTCGCTCTCCCCCTTGTTGACAATGCACACATCAAGTCCCATGAGAGAGACTGGTGTGCAAATGCAACTAGGTGTAACAAAGAGCTCAAAAGGGATGGAAAGCTAGCAGATACACAGAGCATGTGAGGGCAACGAGGCATGCAACAAGCTTAAAAGAACCTATCAACTCAGTTTAAGAGCAAAGCATGATTTTCAGGTTTGGTTCAAAAGAAAGCATCACCAACATGAATAGCATCTAGCAAGATAGGAATGAATAGCAAAAATGCTAGCAATGCATACAAGGTGTTCTAATCCTAACCTGAGCATATCCAACAAGCCATAAGCAATTCAGAGACTTGCAAATTCAGATTTAACATATTCATTTCAAGCAAGTTCTAAACATGTGCCAGGGGTTATTTTTTTGTCATGCCACTTCTTACCAAGCAATGCCAAGGCTAGGCCTAGAAAGACTATCAGAAGCTTAATACAAGGTTTTTGTCATTTACAGCTAGGTCCGCGTTCTCAACCAAGTGCAAAATTGAGCAATCTCAAACCAGGTCAGTGAGACAAAGCAAATCCCCCTGGATCTTTTCATTCTAGCTCAAACAGATACCAATGTATGGAGATTACTTCAAATTCAAATTAGGCAAGGTATCATGAAAGCTTAGGCATCAACTAACAAAGGTAAGCAACTAGAACAATCAAGCATGGAAAGATAGTACAAGCATTCAACTTCCTACACATGCTAGGTTGCCAAGTCAAGTGGTGATCAAGTTTATGATTTTAAGGAAAACTAAAGTGACTAGTCTCTCACATAGTATACAATAGATCCAAATGAGCTCTAGCCAACCATGATCAAGCATACTACTGTACATCATAGCACAAGCAAAAAATAGCAAGTCATTCCAATCAAGCTCAAGTGCAAGTGTATACTACAAATGTACATGATGCAATGCATGAATATGATACAAAGATGCATGAAGAAGCAAAAGAAAAACCAAAGCAAAACAAACTCGAAACAAAACCTAAAAGCGAACAAAACTCCCCCTAACTAAAAGGGAAAGCAAACCCCTAACTCTTCCCTCAACCAGTTGAAAGTCTCTAGTTCTAGGGGTTTAGTTAGGATGTCAGCCACTTGGTTCTCACTCGCTACATGCACTACATCAATGAGGCCTTTCTCATAGCTATCTCTTAGAAAGTGATACCTCACATCTATGTGTTTGGTTCTAGAATGGAGTACTGGGTTCTTAGCAACACTGATAGCACTAGAACTATCACACAAGATTGGTATCCTCCCATAGGTTAGCCCATAGTCCTTAAGGGTAGCAAGCATCCAAATAATCTAGGAGCAGCGGCAACATATACTGCCTCACATGTAGAAAGAGCTACACTAGACTGCTTATGAGAAGACCAAGAGACTAAAGACGTACCTAGAAACTGACACATACCAGAGGTTGATTTACGTTCTAACCAGCACCCAGCAAAGTCAGAATCTGTGAAGCCAAGGAGGGCAAGAGAGTAATCTACGGAGTACCACAAGACAAACTCCGAGGTGAATTTTACATACCTTAGGATCCGCTTTACAGCAATGAGGTGTGATGCCCTTGGAGAAGCCTGAAAACGAGCGCACAGACCTACAGCAAACTGTATGTCCAACCTCATAGCCGTCAGGTACATCAGGGACCCGATCATCCCTCGGTACATCTTCTGATCAATCTCCTCTCCTTCTTCATCCTTGTCCATCATGGTAGATGTCATCGGAGTCATTTGTGATGATGCATTCGCTATATCAAACTTCCAAAGGAGGTCCCTTATGTACTTGCTTTGGTGGACAAAGGTGCCCTATGGAGTCTGCCTAATTTGGAGCCCTAGGAAGAAATAAAGTTCTCCCATCATGCTCATCTTGAACTCCTTCCTTATCTGCTCAAAAAACTTGCTCACAAGTGCATGAGAACAGCCACCAAAGATGATATCATCCACATATATCTAAATGATCAAAAGGTCTTTGCCATGTTTTAGCAAAAACAGAGTCTTGTCCACACTCCTCATCTCAAAACCCTGGGCAACTAGGAATTTCCTAAGTCTCTCATACCAAATCTAGGGAGCTTGCTTCAGGCCATATAAATCCTTCTGCAACTTGAACACTAGGTTAGGATATTTAGGATGCCCAAAACCTAGGGGCTGCCTCCCATAGACTTCTTCCTCTATATACCCATTCAGGAATGCACTCTCCACATCCATTTGGAATAGCTTGAACCCTTTTGAAGCTGCCAAAGCTAAAAGAATACGAATGGCTTCTAATCTGGCTACAGGGGCAAAAGACTCTTCATAATCTATCCCCTCTTTTTGGCAAAAACCCTGAGCAACTAGCCTAGTCTTGTTTCTCATCGCAACTCCATCCTCTCCCTGCTTGTTCTTAAATACCCACTTGGTACCTATAGGATTGCAGTGTGGTGGAGGCTCGACTAACACCCAAACTAGGTTCCTCCCAAAATTTCCTAGCTCCTCATGCATGGCATTGATCCAATTCGGATCAGACATAGCGTGTCCAACATCATGGGGCTTGAAAGAGCAACAAATGCAGAGTGTGCAAAGACAGCAAGAGAAGTGGACCTGGATCTTGTAACTCTCTCATGCAGTCCACTGATGATGTTCCTCGAAGGGTGATCCCGCGAGACCATCCGAGACGGCTGTGGCTCGAAGGTCAGCTCCCCCGCGTCCTTACGGGACCTACTGCATGTAATGGAGGATCTTGTCCAAAACTTGATCAAACGAGCTCCAAACTTCACGAAACTTTGAGGGAAGCTTGTCCCACACCAAAAGATCTAGGATTCTTCATGAATTTGACTCCTCAAGAAGTGAAGCACATTGTAAAGAAAAAGCTACTGGGGGCTGATCGTGGAACCAATAGATTTGGCACTTGAAAGCAGAAATCCACCACTTCCTAGCAAGCCAAAAATGTAGCAAAAGAAGCACTCAAACTTGGCCAAAGCACAATCACCGAAAACCCAAGATTTGAGCCCAAAAACCAATTTAGAAGGGGAAAGAAACAAGCACTCAAGGGGCTGCACAAAATTCCATCTATTTATGCCTCAAAGAGGTCTCAAGATCTAATTTTTGGATACCGGCAACCTGCCCCTGGTTTTATCGGTGGAACTAGGAAACGGTTTTGGCCCCTGGTTTTGATGCTCGAACAAGGAAACGCTTGATGGGCCTCCAGTCTTGAGTGATTTTATGGCTCACGACACCATCCCACACCCAATGTCACTCTTATGGGCCAAGCCCAACTTGGGCCGCAACCCAAGCCACCTGCCAATTCGCTCAGCAGGGATTTTGTCACACCACGGTAACACTTGGGCGCCGCCACTAGGTCATGCTTAGGTGGACTTTCTTCCAGGTCACGCTTAGGAGGTGCTCGCTCATCCTTCAGCAAGTCATTGGTGTTGACAAGAGCTCATCACAGCTAGGACGAAAGACCAGACTCGGTACACTTGAGTCCCTCATCTAGGCATGTTCCTTGTCAACTCAAACCCTACTACAGTTCTATTTGGTTCTAGTGCTGCTCGTTCTTTCATCGTGGTTAGTTATGCAACGAGTAACAACATATTGAAACTACCAATGGGGAAGAGCATGAACATTAGTTCACTGGAAGGAGATATGAGGACCAATTTGTTGTGCCCAAGAGTTAATCTCAGCATACAAGGAACATACTTCTATACGGATCTCATCATCGTAGAATCCGAGGGAACAGATGTTATTCTTGGGATGAACTGGTTAATAAGATGCAAGGGCGTGATCCATTGTTCCAAGCTGATAGTGGTTTTGACAAACACTACTAGGAGAAGTGGATGTCATGGCAATACTAGTGCTAGAAGATTGCTCAGAAACTACAGGTCAACAACAATGTTCAAAAGCAAGATCAACAATAGTAAAAGCACAAAGCCAAAAGGAAAGCATAGATTATGTCTAAGCCAAGTATGGAAAGGGACATAACCTAACTATGCAACTTATGAAGAAGCCCATGCATGTTAGTACCCCAAGAGAGAAATTAAGGAAAATCATATCTGTTCAACGGTTTGTCTAAAGACAAGGGGGGTAGACTTCATTGCAAGTCTAATAGTTTTTTGATTTAGAAGGTATTCATGTTATCCTCAGAATAAACTGGATAGCAACAAAAAAGGCAGTAGTCTGTGATGTGAAGAGATCAATATCCTTGACAATTGGATCAAGAGGAAGAATCGAGTATGTTGCATCATCTCCTTTAGCTGAATAGTGTATGGTCAAATCAATGGAGTGAACCTTTACAAAAACATCAAAGTTGTGTGTGAATTTCTTGGTGTCCTTCCAAATGAGTTGTTAGATGAGATGTTGAGTTTTCTAATGAGTTATTGCCTGGTACAACACCAAAATGTGCTCAAGGGTTATCTTGATAAGTTTGTGGTAGTGTTCATATTCTGGTCTACTCCGAGAGTTAAGAACATGAGGGACATCTGAGGCTAGTGTTGCAGAAGCTCAGGGACAATCGGTTGTACACCAATCTAAGCAAGTGAGAGTTTTGGATTAGCAAAGTTCTTTTCTTGTCATGTCATCTCAAACGGAGGAGTCAAAGTGGACCCGAAGAAGGTGCAAGAAGTTTTAGATTAGAAACCACCTCAGGATGTAAATGACATCAGAACCTTCCTTGATATGACATGGAATTACCAGGGATTCATTAAGGGATTCCTAAAGAATTGCAAGGCCCATGGCAACCTTGTTAGAGAGAAATGCTGAGTTTGTGTGGGCTTTGGATTACCAAGCTGCATTTGAGGGGTTCAAGAGGAGACTAACTACTGCACCAATGTTAACCTTTGCAAATATTCACCAGAGCTTGCAGTCTATGGTGATGCATCGCGATAAGATCAAGGAATGTGTTTTGATGTAGGTCATAGCGTATGCATCCAAACCATTCTGAGAGAAGGGGAGAAACACCCAACTCATAATCTAGAGTAGCAGCTATTGTTCATGATCTAGGGATATGTAAAGTTACGCCAATACGGCCTTGGGTTTTCAGATGCTTTCAGCGATACATATGGAGTGTGAAACTATCAATTTTGGATTCTTCAACCAAACCAAGGGAGTTACCATGGAAGTAGAACATACCTTGGAGCAAGAAAGTCAGAAATAGTTGGACAAGGGATAAAATGCTCAATGGGATAAAGGAACAACTTGAAGAAGGTAAAGCGTCACTAGAGGTAGTATTTGGTAGAGAGTGCGAAACAAGTGTCGCCTCTAAGGATCAGCCTAGAGAAAAACTATAGCTTGGTCCAAGAATGATAAGGGATGTAGAACCACAAGCACAAACCATGAGAGAGAATACAAGAGAAGCTCAGTCAAGGTAGATCCAAAGAAGTACTACAATGTTTGTTTCAAGGTGCCACCTATCGGAGGTCCCCACCAATTCAAGGTTATAGGAGAGTTATTCTTCAGATACATTGGGCTGTTCAAGAACACTGAGAGAAGTTATGAGGTTGCTTATCGACTTGAGTCACCATCCAGATTGTCCGGTCTGCATAATATGTTTCATGTCCCTCAGTCAATGTACCTCATAGTACCAGAAAAACAATCTTCGCTTTATGAGCTCAACGTACAAGAAGACCTAACCCATACAGAGCATCCAACCCAGATACTTGAAGCTGTAGAAAGAGTACTAGGAACAATGTGATCAAAATGTGCATGGTTGAATGGAACCAGCATGCAAGGGATAAAGACAACAACTTGCGAGAAGAAGAGTTGAAGTTGAAGCACCTTGCCCTTGTCCTCTCTACTAGCCAACACGAATCTCGAGACGAGATTCTTGTAAAGGGGGGTAGAGTTGTAACACCCTAAATTTCATTTTCAGAATTTAAAATAGTTAAAATGTTTTTTATTTCTTAAGGACCTTTCTTGTTTAGAATGAGCATTTAAATGATTTTATTAAATAATGTTTAAATAAAATAAACTAAATTTAGGCCAACTTGATGTTGCATTCATACTGTTGCATTGGTTTTATGTTGAGTGGTTGCCTAAGGACTCAAATTCGAATTTTATTTGAATTTATAGAGTGTTTAAATCTGAGGTTTGAAAAGTTTTCAAAAGGAAAGACTAGATAGTTCCCCTTCTCTCTTCGCCTACGTTTTTGGCCAGCTCTTTTCTCCTCCTAAGCCAGCCTATAGCCTTTTCCTCATCCCTCTCCCTTCTCTCTTTCAGCCCAACAACCAAGCAAAGTTGGAATCGTCCACCTCTCCTCGTCCTCCTCTTCTCTCCCAGCTTACTAGGCCTACTCAGACCACACGAACTAGCTTTCCACCCCTCCCTCTAGCTAGTTTGCTCCTATGTCCTTTCTCTCTCATTGGCCAGTGGCCCTATGCCCTTCCTGCCACCAATAGGTGGGACCACTTTTTCGGTGTTGTCTCACACCAAGCCCTTTGTTCGCAACCTTGTCACACAGGCCCATTTGTCAGATTTATCCTTCTCGTCTTTCCAATCCCGTCGACCATCTCACCCCACCATACCGAGATGGCATACTTGGAGTTTTGGGTGAGCAAATCTTTCCTAATGTGTTTGGTCATCGTCAAATTGTTTCTGGAAATTTTCCGGATTTATCTGGAAGCTTTTCCTATTTTCTTGGAGCAAATTCTATTTATTGGAGGCTCTTTCCAAGGTTTTTAAGAAGCTCTAAATAGTTTATTTGAGTTCATTGGGTCCAAAAACATTTATAAGATTTTTCCTATAATTTTTGGAGTGTTTGGAATATTTTTGGGCCAAGGCCCATTTAATTCCTGAGCCACCTCGTCCACCAGGACCATGTTGCACCGTTTGGGCCATATCTCTCTCATATGGAGTCTGTTTGGGCTGTTCCACCACTTTTCGGAAAGCTAATGATTAGCCCGTTCCAACCCAAGTAGAATCGTGTCGGAATCCCTTCTAAATCAATGGGAATTCGTGAAACAATACTACCATCCAGTTCTGCCCAGTTTTGTCCACCTTGCTTTTTGATGGGAAGGTGAAGAAGTGCCTTGCACTGTAAATTTCGCAAACCAGAACCTTGATCTAAAAAAGAAACTATCGGGTCTGTGAACAAGTTTTTAAGAAGCCCAATCTTTGACCACCCCTAAGGGAATAGGTGCACCAAAGACTCCTTTTCAGGGGGCCCTAGTTTGGGAACCCAAAGGTAGTCCCCTATCTCCCATATTTCGGGTACACCGCTGAGTGCTGCACCACCGCTTGTGCCTCACTCATGGCAATCTATGTGCTTTTTCATCTTAGTGTCTTTGGATTCGTTGGGTGATCTTTGATTCGCCGTAAATCTACAAGTCCCTTTTCTTTGATAATGTGTTTCTCTCCTATCCATGTTCTTATTCAAATTTGACGAGCACTTAATTCATATTTGTTCATCCTTAGTGAAATTTGAGATTACGGAGGTGTTCTTCTCATAATTCTCTACTCCCTGGTGGTTCTTTTTTGAAGAATCCATTACTGGATCATCATCACCACATTATTCTTCGTCAATTCTTGCGATGTATCCATTTGTGAGCTCTCTCACACACTCTCATCCTCTCTATGAATTTACATATTCGTCCTTTTTTCCTCACATATTGATCCCCTACATCTTCAAATGCTCATATCTTTCACGTTTTTGCTCCGATTAGAGTGTTCCTTGCGCTTACGTGCTCGTAGTGATGCGTAGAATAATTTAGTAAAAATTTTATCTTTTGTTTTGACATGGTGTACTGTTTCTTATAGTTTGTACTTGTTTGCTGGCATGTATGAACTTGTATGCAAGTGTGGTGCTCTGATGAACATATAGACGCTGGTGTTCTTTGCGCCATCGCAAGTGTAACGTCAATATCGACATCCAGAAGACTCTGAGTAGCGATATTTTAAGGAAGGCAAGTACAACACAAACACCACCCCATAACTATTAAATCTTTTGCAAGTGCATTTAAGTTTGTCTAGCCGTAAGGTGATACCTAAATACTTTTATCCTTATATCTACCTTTTGGGATGCATATGGTTAAGTTGTGCTAGGTGCAGCGCAAACGCATGTCCTTATATTAAATTAATTATGATCAATGGTTCTATGCAATTTAATTGTTGGGCTTAACCCTCTGTGTTGTGGTGTTTGAGCGGTTCATCTCCTTTTTTATAATCTTCTTTTTAGCAACATGGTTTAGGGAGCCTGAGCAATGTACTCGTTTGCCTCTCCTTAAGGACCGGTTCACAAAGCGACCACCTGGGACAATAGCGCTACCACAAGGCTGGAATGGGACAGACTTAGCTGATTAATTAGGTTGTTTTGGTTTTGGAGTAACTTACCTGCGCAGCAAGAGGGGAGGTGAGCTTCTATGTCCCCTACGGTACCTTAGGTTGAGTGTGCTTTATGTGATGTATGTGCTTCTCCCTTTGGAGGTGGACCCCACCATTGCGGAACCTGAAACCTTAGCGGTTACACCTTACCAACGCAATCTTTGTAAAGGCTTCGTAGTGTGCATGCTAGTCATCTCATCTAAGGTGTTGTGATGAACTCCTAGCGTAGCTCACGACTTGTGGGTAAGATGCGCCACCTCTCGAGATTGTAAAACTGATATATCAGTCGTGCTCACGGTCATGAGCGGCCTGGATCCTCCTGTTGATTAGTGGGCTTTTGGGTGTGTTTTGGAAGTTAGTTAGGCATCAGTAATGATGTTAATTCTTTATGCAATATCTTTGGGTTAAGGGTTCCTTCAATCAGTAATAGTAATTAGGCTTTAATAAAGTTTGTTTAATTAAAAGCTCATGCAGTCGTGTCAGCTAAACTTAGAGCCTCATAGTTTATGTTATACTTGTTGAGTACGAGTTGGTGTACTCACGCTTGTTCCTTTGTATTTATTCATTGTTGGGGGAAAATTCCAACCGCTGCTCAGAAAGATGAAGGCCTGAAGGAGTACAAATGAAGGTTCATGGAGTTCTAGGCGAGCGACCCCCAGTTGGTTTCCCTTTGGACAGCTCAAAGATGTAGTTATGCTTCCGCTACTCTGTGTTAAAGACTTGATGTCTTAATGTAATATTGCTTACACGGTATGCAATAAAGCATTGTCTATGATATCACTCTATTGTCTATGTATGTGTGAAATTAGACACTAGCACACTTGGATTTACACTGGTTTTGTCCATTGAAAACCAGGGTGTGACAGCCTCCCTCCCATTTCTTAGCCGACACTGCATCCGCTCCCTCAGTCGCTGCGTGAGGCCGGCCGTCAGGAAGAGGCAGCATGGCCATGCAAGAGAGCAGATGTGGCCGCACGGCCCATCGCCGTGTGATGACAGGGCTGTATCCACCACCACTGGAGCTGGACGTGATGTTGCTCCTTGATCCGGCCTTGTGGGCGTGCACGGCGGCGATGGAAGACATGAGGCGCGCGCCGGTGGAGGCGGAGGAGGCTGCGGAGAGTTCGCCGCGGGGAAGAGGCGAGTGAAGGTAGGCGTGGTCACTGCCACATGAGGCTACCCTCAGGGTGTAGGCTAGCATGGCACCATGAAGCCGGCCATCAGACAGAGGCGGCACAGCTACGTGAGGCCAACCACTATACCAGAAAGCATCAAAGAAGACACTATAATCACATATGCGGTTTTGAGAAGCGTCTGTGCGCGTCTGTGATATACACAACTGTACACGTCTATGACATAGTAGCCCCCGCAGCTCCCATCTGGCAAAAGGGAAGACGCGTCTGTGATGTACATGATTCACAGATGTGTTTCTTACAACCGCATCTATAAATATATCATAGACGCTTCCGTTGTACCTGCGTCTGTGATTTGCGACGTAATTACAAACACATTCCCTAGAGCCACGTCTCGAAGTATATCACAAACGAGTTCCTTTCTTCCACCTCTGTGATTTGTGTATATGTTATAGACGCTTGACTATAATCCACGTCTGTGATTGGTCTGTTACTGACTATGACATGACATCGGCCGGGATCCTTGTTCAGGCAGCCATCGTGGAAAGGGGCCGTTTTGTCAGCTGTAGGACTGAGACGTGCGACTAGAGGGGGTGAATAGGAGCACTTAAAAACTCAAACTCACAACCCCCGAAACTGGTGCTTGAGAAAAGAACTAGACACCATCCACTGAACAAATACGTGTCTAGTAGCGCAAGGTGCCATCCACTGAGAGGATATGCACGAAGCGAGAAAACCGTGAGCCAACTCAACACAAACACGGGGGCAACGGATCTTGCAAATTGCACCACACGACACTTACCACACCAAAGTGCGACTCACTCTCTCACAGAAAGCACAGAGAATGGTTTGGAAGTGGGGAATGCAAAAAGACCGAAGCAAAAACACAACGGAAGAAGAAAACAGAAGAAACGCAGCTGCAACCCTGGCAGAGCCAGACTGTCCGGTGGTAGGACCCAGACTGTTCGGTGGCACGGGACAATCCGGTGGCCTCTGCCAGACTGTCCAGTGGGAAGCCCCGGCAGGCCCCAACACCGGACTGTCCAGTGGAACCGGATTGTCCGGTGGCCCTGCCGGATTGTCCGGTAGAGTCGCAGGAAAAGGGGTTTTCACACCCAAAACTGACCAAATCTTGTCCAATCTCCACGAGATTTTGCACAAGCTATCTAGACTCTATTCCAAAGCTTTTCCCAAGAGATCAACGCAAAATGACCAAGGGATCAGCGGGAATTTCAGATCTCGTGAGATGGCAATCTTTGGGCAAGAAGGGGGAAAACACAAGGGAAGCTTGCTCATGGCAATCCAGCAGGATTGAGATGAACTAAGTCATAATCTCCATGTCCTATAAAGTCCAAAAGAGCCAAAAGACCAGGATTTAACTCATGGGCAAAGCAAATCACCAAAAGCCTTTGAGTTTCATACAAAAACCAACTAGAGAAGGGGGAGGGAGATGGCTGCACACATGAGCACGAATTTGGGACAAACCTTGCCTTGATTATGAGTGGAAAACAGTGTACAAGATGTTCCTCAAAGCCTACCACCCTTCATCCTCCCACTTTTGCAAAGCACTAGCCTAGGGGACTCTCAAATCCTAAGCTAAGCACCCGATTTGATCTCTAAGCTCTTGGCTGGTTGGAAAGTAAGCCTAGGGTTTTTAAGGTGAAGAGTCATCTAAATAACCAGCCACTTAGGTATATATAGCCCAGGCCTAATAGACACAGTTTACACTAAGACCCTATATTACAGAAACGCCTGTAGGGGCCAAACTGGAAAAGACTCGACTTTCTCGGGGATGGACAACCGCGATGGAGTCTTGATCTTCCTCGGATGAACGCTAACTCCCGGATGACGGCCGCGTGGCCAGTAGTCCAAATCCACCGATCGACCCCCAGTTTTAATGTCAGAAACCAA
Source organism: Paspalum vaginatum (assembly GCA_030272315.1). Lineage (NCBI taxonomy): Eukaryota > Viridiplantae > Streptophyta > Magnoliopsida > Poales > Poaceae > Paspalum > Paspalum vaginatum. The sequence continues at coordinate 218,702 of JAMSGZ010000149.1, forward strand.
AAAACTTTAGGGTTTCCTTCCTAGGCCTGGAACAGCCCACTCCACTCTATCTCGACGAGAATGAGCCCATTCGCCGAGTATGGTAGCTTGGTGGTAGGCTGGTGGATTTGAGCGAATCCGCCAATGCCCTCCCCTGTCTTCGCGGCATGTACTCGGGTTCGAGCACCGCGGTGGCACCCGGCATCCCCGGTCCATCAGGGTCACCTCGCTATCCTCCGGAGGTCTTACACTTGCCGTCGCTGTGCTGCTCCTCCGTGTACCAAATTCCCATGGCCGACCGACGTCCAGCATGCCTCCAGTCCTTCGGAGGACTTCCATCTACCTCTAGTCCTTTGGAGGGCCTCTTGTCCATCGGAGGTCTTGTGCCCAAGTCCTTCTGGGTCTTTGGCTTCTGTTGACAATCACTCATCACTCCAGAGGCAATGGAGCCGGTCCATTGGCTCTCATCGGCCACGCGTGCCACTTCCATCACTGGATCAAGGACCCGGTAGCCTCGTTTCCCGGCCCCGGCAGCGCAAGTGAGAGGTATGGAGGCCGCCGTCGCACCATGCCACTGCTGCCCAGCCCCTTGTGCGCCAGAGGACAACCCCATACCCCATCTTGATCTCGCGCAACCTCCGCCGACACCCCATCTTGATCCTGCAGGGCATCGAGCTCCACCGCCACTATGCATGGCCGCCTCTCCTAACCCGCGTGCATCACCACTAGGGAGCGCCAGTCTCTCTTGTCACCAACTCTGAGCTATTATATACCCATTAGGTGTTCATCATCTAGATAAAAATTTCTCCTTTTTATGTGTACATTGCCATGAGACAAACAATTGCACTTAATTTTGAATTACTCTTGAATTTTCGTGTCATTGTAGATGGAGGACAGGGAGTGGACATATCTTGGAAGTCATATATGCGATGAGTACTTAACTGGTTTGAACTCAGACATAAGAGTAGCGGAGATGGATATGGTCAATCATCACAAGTCTGCCATTTGTTGTCCATGCTTAGATTGTCTGAACAAAAGAGAATTCTCAAGTTCAATGAATGTCCATGCTCACCTGATCATTCGTGGTTTCATGGATGACTGTAAATGCTAGAACAAACATGGTGAGGAAGGCCTTAATGACCGAGATCTACACGACGATGAAGATTGTTGCAAAGAAAATCGCTTTGGCATTCATACAGTTGGCAGTCAGGATGATGATCAGTATACCAATGTTGGTAGTAAGGATGATGGTCAGTATAGAGTTGGTACCAACATTGATGATCTCAGTGATGAGTGTTGATGGTCATTATTGCACTACCTTCGACCATCAACTATTCGCAAACATGAAGGAAAATACATCATAGTGTAGACTAACCCTTGCTACTGACATAGTTCTACAAATTGTGTTGAATATTTGATTGCAGGAGCAAGATCAGCTGAAAACATGTCAAATTTGGCTAAGTCAGAAGGGTCACTGACCAGAAGGCCAGGCCGCCTGGCCCCACCCAAGTTGTTTGGCCTGACATTGGGTCCAAATGGCCTCATCTTCGACCTGCATGCACATAAAAGACATGTCCACATAGTTCAGAAATATAAACGCCAAAGCCAACGTGTTAAGTACCAGAAGGATTGCCACCTCATTGATCCAACACTTGGATTGGTGAAGTTAGTAATCCGAGGGACTTCAATCTTGTGGCTAAGGAAGAAACACAAGTTTTAACCGCCAACCACCATGCAACCGACTTTGGGAGTGCAGATGGACCGTAAGATGGAGTAAGGTGGTGAATCCAAGGGCTGGCTAGGCTGCCCAGCCTCAGGTGGGGCCACCCAGCCTCCCACCTGGCTGCCCAGCCTACCACCTGCCTCCACCACCTTACCAACCCTATAAGTACCCCCACTCACTTGGTGACTATAAATACCCCCTGGTAGCTCATTTGTGAAGTGTGGAAGTTGAGTGGAACACACCATTGTCTTAGTATTGTAGCACTAGGTTAGTCCTGGGAGTTAGAGTTTAGTCTGAGTCTTTGCCTCAGGGATTCCGGAGTTAGCTTCGAGTCTTGGTAAAGCTCTTGTATCCTTTTTATAATTTGTACTCTTGCTACTCCAGTATAATATAAATCATTGCTCTATCTTTCAGCTATACTTTACTTTATTTCTTGCACTTGCCTAGTGTGGTGTACCTTTTTGCATACTAGATCAAGGCTTAGGTTTGTGTTGTTCTTTAAGTTCTATGAATCTTGCTAGACTTGCCAGTGCTATAAACTTGCCTTAGGCTCTGATCTAAGGTTAAGTTAGCTCACACCCTCTAATCAAGGATGAGCTTTAGTGATCAAGTTTGATCACTAGTTTAGCGTGCCATCTTACCCACGCTGATCTAGTTGGTAGCCCCTATTGGTGACAACATTAGCGAGCCTCTGTAATCTGACCCCGTTGTTCGAGAAGCCCATAGGCATTAGCCAGTTGCCATTCGGTTGACCAACTATCTACCCCCGTGCCTCCTTGGTGAAGTCTGGAATTTCGCTCGACACAAGACTCTAGTTCGTATTCGATTAACTTAGATCAACCGCGAATACTCCTTTGCAGCAGTTAAGGAATAGAGTTTGGATATCTTAATCTCACTCATTGTCCACCCAGATAGCTATACCTAGTTGCTGACTACTTTGGCCCCTGTTTACTTTTCCCACCATACACTATCTTGTTTATCTTACCCCCGTTGTAAGAATAGCTGTATTTATCTAAGTTATATAGTACCGTTGAAAGTTTGACATTTCATTCCACCTATTCGCCCTTGCTTCCCTGAGGATTTTTATGATACTAGGAATACTCTGAGTGAAAAAAGCTACATCGAATCTCCTTGCGCTTACAGAGTAAAATTTGTTACGCTAAGAGACGTCAACAAGCTTTTTCTGGCACCGCTGCCGGGGAAGCAATTGGCAATAGAAGTTTGATTTGTTCGAACCTAGGTACTTATAACTTGATAATATACCGCTATCTCTTAGCGGGCTTATTTGCCTCTGTCTACTTTATTGTTGGGTGACAGAAAGGTGTATGACCGATTTCGACCTACTGGCAAATTTCCACCACAATCCGGAGTCGCTGCTCAGAAAGAGAGTCCATCAAAAGACAATCCATGGGCAGAGGCCTGTGCCATTAGCATTGGAGTTCGGATCCACGAGCACAATTTCACCGACACTGACTATGGCCGAAAAGACCATTCATGAGTTCTCCGTCCCATCCAGCAACAACATCCCTACTGGGCTTGAAGTGCAGGTTGGAGAAGGTTTTGAGCTCAAGCCAGGTGTCATCCATATGGTCCAAGCTAGTCCATTTTGTGGATTGGTGTCAGAGGATGCTGATAGCCATCTACAGTAATTCCTGGAGATATGCAGCACTTTCACAATCAAGGGTGCAACTGCCGATGCTATTCGACTCCGCATATTCCCATTTTCACTAGTGGGAAAGGCAAAACAGTGGTTTTATCTAAACCACACAAACTTGGCAACCTAGGAGGCATGCTCAAATGCCTTCCTTGCAAAGTACTTCCCTCTGGGAAAGACGAGCTCATTGAGGAATCGAATCTCGAGCTTCCAATAGCTCATAGATGAGACCTTGGCCGAAGCATGGGAAAGACTTCAAGAGTACATCGCCGCTGCCACCACCATGGTATGGAACATTGGCTGATCATCCAGAACTTCTTCCACGGGCTACACCGGTCCGCACAAGAACACCTCGATGCAGCTGCTGGAGGATTCTTCCTGTCCTTGAGTGTCACTGTTGCCCGCACTCTCATCGAGAAGATGGCAAGCAACCAAGAATGGAAATAGGAGAGGGCAAACAATAAGCCCTGTGGAGTCCACCATATTGACAGCACCGACATGCTCGCCACCAAGATGGACCTCCTGCTAACAAAGCTGGAGGATGCTCCTGAAGCTGTGCCGGTTTAGGCACTGGATTCTCGCATGACTTGCAAGCATTGCGAGAATACCGGCCATATGGGGAACAGCTGCCCCGGAAATGGATCAGAGGACATTAACTTCATCAACAACAATAGCTTCAACAACGAGCCTCGTCCTCAACCAGGTTGGAATTCACAACCACACTTACCATTTTTTGGCCAAGGTACGTCTTCTGGCAGTTCCCAGTAGTTCAATAAAAATCCTTTTAATCAAAAAGCTATGAACGATAGCATAAGTAATAAATTCCTTGCAAACGATAGAATTCTAGAAAACTTGTCGCTCCAAATGGAAACTCTTAACCGTGCCATCAAGAACCAGCTGAGCTTTAATAAAATGCTAGAAACTCAGATAGCTCAGCTAGCTGCCACTTTACCAAGTCCAACTTCGGGGAAGCTCCCAGGTCAGCCCGAGCCACCTCCGAAGGAACATATCAATGTTGTAACCACTAGGGGTGGAAGGTCTACACAAGACCCCCCACATCCTAGATATGCAGGGAAGGAACAGGAAAAGTCAGCTGAGCCAGAGGAGCAAGTAGCAAGTGAGCCACAATTGGTTAAGGAAGCACCAAAGTCGGCTCCACACGAGTTCTACGACACTACCGTGCTCCCTTTTCCTCAAAGGCAGAAAAAGACCTCCGTTGACGATCAGTTCGGCAAGTTTGTTGAGGTAATAAGGAAATTATATGTCAATATCCCATTGCTAGATGCCATGCAGGTGCTTATGTACGCTAAGTACCTGAAGGACATCCTCAACAACAAAAAGCTGCTGCCATCCACAGAAGTCGTGCACCTTACAGAAGAATGTAGCGCTGCTATACTCAACCAACCATCCCAAAAGAAAAAGGATCCAGGGAACCCAACCATCTCATGCTCGATCGGGATCCAACACTTTGATCAAGCTCTCTACGATCTGGGAGCAAGTGTGAGCTTCATGCCAAAGGTAGTCTTTGATAAACTCACGCATGCTACACTTGCCCCTACTGCTATGTGCCTACAGCTGGCGGATCAGTCAATTCGCTACCCCGTCAGGATTGCCAAGGACATTCCGGTCAAAATCAGGAACTTCATCATCCCGGTGGATTTTGTGGTGCTAGACATGGAGATTGACAGCAAAACACCGCTCATCCTTGGGCGAACATTCTTAAGCACCGCCAAGGCCAACATTGATGTGGGAGCTAGACAAGTTCACCTTAACATCAATGGCAGAAGGGAGACGTTCGCCTTCAAACCAAAGGTTGAACAGTGTCAGCAAGTAAAAATGATCAAATTCAAGTGTCAGGCACCCCGAGAAACGCCAAGAGAGAAGATCGAGCTCTTGCCAAGCCAGTCAAAAGTGGATTCTCTCATCCTAGCAATGGAGAAAATCTTGCTAAATGGAGAAGCCCGCAAGCTCAAAGCCGATTGCAAAGCCGAGTCACAAAGATGTGCCTTGATGGCCAAGCCGCCAACAAAGGAAGCAGGAGGCAAGACTCCTATCACAAAGGTCACCGCCAAAACTATGAACACAACCAAAGAATGGCAGAAGAAGGAAGAAACGCCAAAAGCCAAGCCAGAAGAAAAGAAGAAAAGCAAAGCTCAGAATCAAAAGGCTATGGTAACCAAGAAGGTTTGGCGAGCAAAAGTTGCAGTGCAGACGGCCGCTAAGTCTCCGTCGAGCGCTGACTCTACATAAAAGGTATGACTTGCCCTAGCCGGGAGGTAAACTGGCATTATCCTCGACTGCATGTTTAAATTTTTCGCGTGTTTATGTTTATGTTGCACTCGAACTTTTGAATTCCTCTTACACCATTGCATGTTTAAATTCTAAGTTTTTGCATAAGTTTATTTTCATCTCCTATATTTCAAAAAAAAATTCGCAAGCCACCTGGCCCCACCAGGGCCGGCCGACCCTTGTCCTCTAGTGCCAAGCCGCCCGGCCTTTTCTTCAGGCTGCCCGGCCCCTGGTACTTACTCGTGCTTCTCGTGCATTCCCTTAGCGCAAAGTGCCAAGGGGCACTAAGCACAAAAGGCCAATCGGCCGCTTGCTCAGCCACCCGGCCAGCTCTTTTGCACCGTTGCAGTCACATCTCGTGCATACAACACCCACCAGCCTAAGGGGCATAGGCCTCAGGCCGCCCGGCATCTAGCTCAGGCTGCTCAGCCTCTAGCTCAGGCCGCCCGGCTCCCTACCAGGCCGCCCGGCCCCTGCTGCCCCCTACCTGCTTGCTCGCTCACCTATAAATACGCATTAACACAGCGTTCAATCCTCGCACCGCTCAAGCAATGTGAGCTCTCTCTTTCTCCCCCCTAATCACTCTCTAATCCAAGCACTTAGATTAATTTCTGCACTTAGGAAAATTCCACGAATAAAATTAGTGTTACACTCTCGCTCTGTTGGACAGTTTGTGGAGGCCCTGACCCACAAGAATGATTAACCTTCGGACGACTGACTTTTGGACTGCTAATCCCTAACACTAATTCTTTTTATCTGATGTTTTCCTCGGGTATTCTCTTGTCTATGTCTATTTTACAGGATGTCTTCATTTTTCAGAAGAGCCAAGAGAGCCCTCAGCAACACAGGGAGGGGTATCCACCTTAGCTTCCTGTCTTCGTCACACTCCCACTCCCAGAGTGGAAGTTCAAGGACCCCAACTGCATCAGACTGGATGTCCATCAGTGGTGCCCGAAGCCAAGAACAGGATGAGGGAACGTCTTCACATCCTCCACCGCAGCGCCAACTACTGACGATCCATGACATCACCATAAAGAGTGACAAAGAAGCTTAGAAATTGGAGCATCTTGCCTCCAAGTCATTTGGACGGACAAGATACTTCGACGCCTTCTTCCTCGTCACCATAGGTATGTTGGATCAATTTACGAAGGCATTCGACTATGCAGGATTGTTAGAATTCTCGTACATCACCGAGGAAGGGTCCATCCTTCTCATGAAGGAGTTCCAAATGACTCTCTGCAGGGAAAGACGCGTCTTAGGTACAACCATCCACTTCCGTCTCTTTAACACTGAATTTTCTGTTACCCCAAGGAGCTTTAGTGACCTCCTATGCTTCGACTCAAACTGCTCTTTAGCAGAGGAGCTCGCGGGGTATAACATGAAGACCTTTCGGATGGAAATCTATGAAGAGAATGTGAGGGGAAAACATAGCACCACAAAAATCCACAAACCTGCTCTGAGACTCCTTGCTCTTTGGGTCTCCCTTGTGGTTTTTCCATGTAGTGAAGTGCGATGTGCACCAAACAAAGATCTTAAGTGTCTTTATGCCATCTGTTGAAAGAATCGCTGTGCCTCGGTTCTTGTCATAGTCCGTCACTGGATGGACATGCCAAAAACCAACACCCCCATAAACATCACATCACTAGTCACCAAGATTGCACACTACTTGGGCATCCTAGAAAATGCCCAGGTGACATACATCCCTGAAGAAATGTCACACATCAATGGGGAATAGCACTTCATTCAGGACACTTCATGAAGAGGGATGAATTTGGGAACCTGGTCATGACCTACTTTGGACATAATTTTGAATTGTCGCTTCTAGCGCCACAGTTCGACTTGTACATAGTTAGGAGCCTAACCATGCAGCTCGACACGGAAGCACCACGGCAAAGAATTGGAGGCGTCATGACTAGGGGCCAACGACGATGAGTAGAGGAACATCAACGTGAGGCACGAGAGGAAGCAGGAGAAGATCCATCACTGGCACCCCATGCTGCCACTCTGACTGGAAGTGTCGACCTGGAACTATCATGGTTCTGTCGATACGGCCAGCCCGAGCCATGGTATAGCAGCAGTGGCAGAGGCCAAAGTTCATATTAGCCATCGCATAGTAAAGTTGACGCAAGATTTTGACTAAATGTATGCTCTATTTTTACAAAATTTTATGCCTTTTCAGAAGTTAATCTTATGATTTAGTCTTGTTTTGCTAACAAATAACCCCGTTTTCGAGAATTCTCTTTGTTTTTGTGCAATATTGATTTTTGCAGCAAAATAAGGTATAATTGTGATAATTTTGAGGATTTGTCGAAGAAAGGATTTATGCTACAAGTCCAGGGAGGTGAGATGATAAATAAAAGAAGGACAATTGAAGCCCAAAAGAAGGCCCAAGCCCATTATGGAGAACATTCCGGAGGCTAAGGATTGCTTGAGTATGAAGAATATGAATATAAGGAAGGTTTATCAAGAGACCAATCCAAACTCCAATTAAATCTCGAGATATTCTCGGATTTCAGGACAGTAGCAACTTGTGGATCCAATTCAGAGACCTTAAGAATGTCAAATAAAGAAAATTTGAATACCAAAGTTGTAAATCTCTTCGAGGTCTACAATTTAGAGTCTGAGTTTGCCTTATTTGGAATCCGGATCAGGAAGTTATTGTCGAAATACTAAAGGCTGCAGAATATGGAAAGCTGATTTCGGGAAGGACTAGGACAAGGACTTCTTCTAAAAGCAAGGAAGTATATGGACGGCCGGGACTCTTCTAGAGACTTGTATATACATAGAAATAGGTGTTTAGGTGTCTTAGGATTCTTAGAACCGACCTATTAGATTCCATGTATAGGTGACTCTCCGCAGTATAAATATATGGCCTCCCTAGGAGGAGAGACATAAATTCAATCGAATTCATTGTAAACGAGAGATCCAAAGTTAGGGTTTACGGTCCATCTTCGCAAGACTCATCGAGAAGGAGATCTCGGTGAAAGGAGAAGACAAGAGGAGGCAGGATCAGAGGGGGTCGGCCGACCTACCCCCCTAGGGTCGGCCGACCTCACCTGTTCCCGGGGAGATTCGAGTTCGTCTTCTGATATGTTGTTCGTCTTGTCGAATTCGACAACTATGTGCTTCAAGTTCATGATGAATCTCGAGTAACTCTCTGTTCTTCTTATTTTACCTTGATAAACCTTGAGTTCAATCAATAAAATAGTCTATTTGCTATGAGTTCTTTGTTTATACATGATCTATGATCCATGTCTTTGCAATGCTTCATCTCTACATGTGATCGGGCCCGGTTGATTAATCCACATGTCTTTTAGTAGATCTTTTTACTTTAATTAGTTGATTGAATCTGCTCATACTTAGAGATGGTTAGGGTTTACTAGTTTGTCGATTACCTGGTTACTAGTGACAGTAGAGCCTGGGGAAAGGTTCGAGTAAGTTTTTGACATTCATGATCATGTTTATTCTATGTTTCACGATTAGATCGATGCTTAGGGTGATTCATAGTTTATAAGAAGTTTGTCTCATATCTCTTGCCACTCCCTTAGCCGTATTGCCTTCATAATCGATCTTGCTTTTGATCTTATTAAGCTCCTGTTCTTGATCCAATTTATGCTATAGTTAGTTTTATATCTGGTTTATGCCATAATTTAGATATAGATTAGTCAGTAATTAGACTCTTTTTTATCCTTGGCTTATTAGATCTATTAGAGCTAGTTAGTAATTGATTAATCCTAGATTAATAGTAGTTTAAACCTAGTTTTCACAGATTGACAAAACCCAAGATACTCATCCTAGGAAAAAGCTACCACGATACTGTGCGCTTGCAGAATAAGGTTTGGCGTGCTTAAGTGCCGTCAACAAGCTTTTCTGGCGCCGTTGCTGGAAAAAACTATCGTTTAGATTATTATTAATCTTGTATTAGCCTTTTACTACTAATTTTGATAGTTAGTGTGCGTCTGCTAATTGTGTGCTAATCTAGTTCTAATTGTGTGATAGTCTTGTTCTAGTTGTGTACTAATAGTTTTTTAATTGTGTTCTAATTAGTTAAGTGTGTTCTAATTTGCTAGTTTGTGTTTAGTCTTTGTGTTCTAATCTTAGTTTCTAATTGTCTAGTGTTTTCTAATCTTAGTCTTTAATTGCTTAGTGTTCTCTAATTACATTCTTGTTATCTAATTGTGTTCTTATGTTCATCGTTTGTTCTTGTGTTCGTTCATCGTTCTTGTGTTTAAGACTAACCCAACAACTTTGCTGTCATTAGACTTTTGTTTTTGTGTTTTTTTTGTGTTCTTATGTTAGATATGACAACATTACTAGAATATTGGATGAGCTTAACGTTGAGGGAGTCAACAGTTCAAGAGCTGAAGCCACAAGAATCAAACGTGAAGCCAACAGCCAAATCCTAAGAGCTGAAGCCAGGAATCATCAGAATTGCTGTTAAACTTTCTTTCAGTGGAGCTGAGTCAGAGAATCCATACAAGCACTTGGAGAAGTTCAGTGAGATCTGCCACACATTCCAACAAGACGGAGTTCCAGCAGAATGGGTTAGGTGGAATCTTTTTCCATTCACACTCACCGATAAAGCTCAGAGATCGTACCAACTTGCTGCAAGAGAAGATCAAGGAGACTGGGAATTGCTAGTGAAGAAATTTGTCACCAAGTTCTTCCCCATACTCAAGGTGCACAAATTGATGAAGCAAGTGTGGACCTTTGCACAAAAAGAAGATGAAGACATTGATGAAGCTTGGGAAAGATTCAACAATCTGCTTACTCAAGGACCGAATCTTGGAGTGACGTCTGATGCGGCACTGCAGACATTCTACTTCGGGTTAACCTCAAAAGCTTCCAGATATGTCGACATGTGTGCTGGAGGATCACTTATGAGCAAGTCAATCAGTGAAGCCAATGAGATCTTCACATGGTTCACCTTTCCTTGCCACGGCGCCTTGGCGTTCCCATTGTTGCGCCCCTGAGCTTGCGGCTGCTGGACCGGTCCTGGTCTCTGCGGGTTGGGGACTGTCTTCTGAGGGCAGACATTGGCATAGTGCCCCGGGTCACCGCACTTATAGCAACTTCTGCCAATGACAGGAGCCTGGGCTGGTGCATGCCCCTGACGCTGAGCTTGATATGCAGGGCGAGGAGGCTGATTCTGGTAGCGTTGCCCCTGGGCCATCTGCTGCCCTTGGTGGTTCTGCGGGTATCCTGGCCGCGGTGGCTGCTGCTGTTGTTGGTAGCGGGGGCGGGTGTTGCTCCCGGACGGTGCAGGTATGAGCTTCCTCTTCCTTTCCTCCATCTCCCGATGTTTGCGTTCTGTAAGGAGCGCACGATCTACCAGGTGATTGAAGCTGGGGAAGGTGAAGTTCATGAGGTGGAACTGCAGGGTGTCATTGAGCCCTTCCATGAAATGCTCCTGTTTATCGCCATCCTCAGCGACCTCTGCTGTGGCGTACCTTGCAAGCTGCAGGAACTTGTCACGATACTCAGTGACGGACATGCTCCCTTGCTTGAGCGAGAGGAACTCCTTCTTCATCTTCATGGTCCCAGCCGGTACGTGGTGACTCCTGAAGTTCTCTCTAAACTGAGCCCAGGTGAAGGCATCGCGATCCTGCTGGCGGTACGACTCCCACCAATCCAAAGCAGCACCACGAAGTTGTCCTGCAGCATACAGGACTCTCTCTCGGTCATCGCACTGGGCGATCTCCAGCTGTCTCTCCACAGCACGAAGCCAGTCATCAGCCTGTAGTGGATCTGCAGCGTGGGAGAAGGTTGGGGGATGCCCCTTCATGAAATCGCCACGCCTGTCCCTAGGCGGAGGAGGTGGTGGTGGCGCCTGCACCTGAGCTTGTTGTAGGGCCAAGATGGCATTGTTCACTGTGGCCATCATCTGCGTTTGCATGGCAAAGAACTGCTCCGGCCGTCAGTGGTGGTGGATTGGGCAACGGGTGGTCGGGATGGTCGTGACCCTGGTTACTTCCTTGGGCGCCCCTAGCACCACGTCCTCTAGTTCCAACCATCTGTGGGCAACAAAAGAAAGTCCATAAGGATTTATATCCCTCTCACAAGGTGAAGTAGATTTTGAGATTGCAGGTTGGTCATTAGCCCATGATGAACGAGCGTCAGCTAGATGAGGTAGAGAGGAGTAATAGAGTAGTTGTTCATCCCAACTGACTATTTTTATTAGACTCAACTCAAACTAGTTTGACTATGGACAATCCCCATAGTTGGACATGATCAAGCAACCAAAATGCCAACTCAAACATAGTTCACAAGCACAAACAACCAAACACTGAACTAGACTCCAAGCGTTTATAGACCAACTCGACTCAACGTACTAGCGATGTGAAGCGAAGATAAGGGTAATCCTAATCCTCATGGAAAAGAATCCTAGTGGCACCATTTAGTTCCCCCTTGCGGGTCCTCTTGCGGGATTTGCACTGGGACGGAGTCACGTCTGGCACTCGAGGCTTTGGTCCTTGGAGGCCGGCAAGTGTAGCTTCAAGTTCTGCCACCCTCTTGGTCTTGCGGTGAAGCTCGTCCAACACTATGTCGTGGGCGGAGTTGAGGGCCGCGATGTACCGTGCCATCTTCCTTACCCTCTGGTCATCCTCCAACACCATCGAAGCGATCTCGTGCCCAGCTTGGCCTTCTATGCGGCGAGGGAAGTAGCGAAAACAGGTCTGGCTCAACGAGGTACGGTGGTCGTAGCAGATGGCTCCCAGAGCTTGGCGTGCAGCATCTTCAATGGCAGCTTCCATCGTCTCATGGATCGTCACGCTGCAGTAGTCACCCACAATGGTCTTCCCTCCGTGGATGAGGTTGTAGCGTTCGATCAACGCATTGGCCACCCATCTGTCAGGTAGAATCGGGTGCGTACTCTGAGTGGCGAAGTAGGAGGTGGTGAAGTTGTTGAGGCCGATTTCCTGGAGGCACTCCCGAAGCAGTCCGGGAAAGTTGAGACCGTTGCCTGGGTGGGTATGGTCGATGTTGACCCAGGTGGCGATCACCCTCTCTCTTTTGACAGCAGGTCCTTGATTATCGTCTATCTGAACGGCAATGTGATGTGACCACTCAGGTGCTTCTACCTCTGGTTCAGGGGCTGGATTCTCCTCTGGATCCTCTTTTGTGTTCTCAGTGAAAGAGCTGGCTTCACTGGGGTCTTCAGAGTCATCTCCCACTATGATGGGTTCCTGCAGAGGCGGGGGTGGCACTAGATCTTCTGGTTCTGGGTTCCGTGGTGCCAAGGGAACATGGTAGCCTTGCGGGGGTGCACCGGTTTGCTTGCGGGCGGTCAGTCTGGTACGGGCCATCTACAAAGAAAACGACCAAGATTGGGTTAAGATCAGTTCTAAAAAAGGAGTTAAGAGAATTGAAAATAATGTAGGAACATAGGGTTGTAGTGTAATCTTAAAGAAAAGAAAACTTTTAAAAACAGGAGGAAGAGAAGGAGGAAATCCTTAAATTTCGACCCGCACTAACTAGGCTTCCGTCCTACAGTCGACACGGCTCTGATACCAATCTGTCACACCCGGTTTTCAATGATCCAAAACCGTGCGTATTATACATGCGCCAGGAACGAGTCTCACATGTATAGGACAAATTGTCATCACAGAACATGTCATAATATAACGTTTAACGATTACATCATAAGTATTATTACCATAACAGACACTTGTCTTTAACATAAAGTACGTAAAAGCGGAAGCGTAAACGGAAAGCAACTAGAGCCGCCACAGGGACGTCCACTGGAAGAGCGAAGAGCCTAGACTTCTTGATAATCCTCCGTATCTCCATTGACTGAGCAGCGGTTGGATTTGTCCCCCCAACAAGGAGTAAACGGAAAAGAACAAGCGTGAGCACACAACTCGTACTCAACAAGTATAACAGAACCATGAGGCTCTAAGGTTAGCTGACTCCACTGCATTGCTTTTAATTGGTCAAATTTTATTAAAGCTATTTACTAAAGTGAGTAGAGAAACTTTTATCTCAAAGATATTGCATAGAAGAAATTAAGCATCATGATTAACCAGGATTTTACCAAAAACCATCCATAACCCAACTAATCACATAAAGGATCTGGGCCGCTCATAACCGTGAGCACGGCTGATGCATCAGTTTTACACTCTCGAGAGGTTGCACATCTTTACCCACAAGTCGTGAGCTACGCTAGTGGTTCATCACATACCTTAGATGAGATGACTAGCAAGCCACACTACGAAGCCTTTACAAAGATTATGTTAGTAAGGTGTAACCGCTAAGGTTTCAGGTTATGCAACGGTGGAGCAAGCCTCAAGGGGAGAAGAACACATCACACTCAACCCAAGCAGCGCGAGGGCCACAGAAGCACACCTCCCCTCTTGCCCCGCAGGTAAGTTACTCCCAAACTAAAACAATCCAATTAATCAGCTAAGACCGTCCCATACCAGTCTTATGGTAGTGCTGTTGTCCCAGGTTGTCGCTTTGCGAACCGGTCCTTATGGAAAGTGGCTATGAGCAAAACCACTAAGCACAATGCTCATGCCCCCTAAACCAAGTTGCTAAAAAAAACAAATTTTAAATGAGACATGCACCACTCAAGCACACGGCACAGAGGGTCACGCTCAAACAATTAATTGCATAGATCCATTAATCAACATTAATTAAAAACATAGCATAGGTGTATGTTGGCGCAGCACCTAGCAAAAACTTAACCACATGCAACCCAAAAGGTTCACATTGAGATCAAAGTGGCTAATGTATCGTCCTTATAGGCATACAAGATCAACACATGCATATGCAATGAATTAAAGGTGATAGGTGTTGCTCATGTTATACTTGCCTTCCTCAAGGTGCTCTTGCTGCTTCTCACAAATGTCAAAAGGTGGCTCCTCGTTCACCTCAGACAGATCAACGTCTACTTACGTCCAATCGTCACACAAGCATCCATATACGAGCATACATGCAAACAATGGACAAAAGATAAGAAACAGTACACCAATACATCAAAACAGAACACAAAACTAGTTTAGAACTGTTCTACATATTACCACGGTCACGTGAGCGCAAGAATCGCCCAAAACGGAGTTAAAACGGAAAAGTTATGGCCAAAACAAGGTTCTAGGGACCTATTTATGAAGAAAACTTAAAATCTGGGCTGTTTTGGAAAAACTAGGGACCAATTCTGTAATTTCAGGAAAGATCCGAGGTCTAAAGCACAAAAACACAGCCTCTGGACTGCGGGTTCTATTTTTCAATAGCGCAGGGGCTAAAACATTAAAAACTGGGCCGATCTGTAATTAGTTTTGAACTGGCGTGGACCGCGGGTTGATTTAGGAAAAACCGAGGGTCTCTTTAACAAAAAGGCGGCGACGACCGCGGTTGACCGGTCACCATCTGGTCCGGACGGTCGGATCTAGATCTAACGGCTGAGATGAGATCGGATCACGTTATAATCTCGTGCATCCGTTCTGGATCGGACGGCTGAGGTTGAAAGGCGAGGTTTCGCCGGCGGCGACCATCGGGGACGGCGGCGCATCGCCGGAGCTCGCGATGCCCGGTGTTCCGGGGTGCGATTCGGGACCGGACCTAGCTAGAAAGCAAGACGGGACCACGGCGAAGCTCACCGTGGGGTTTTCGACGACCGGGAGCTGCCGGAGGATGGTCGGCGACGAGCGGAGGCGGCGGAGCGGCTCGGGGCTTCGCGGAGAGCTCGGTCGGAGCGTCCACGGGCGTCGAGAGCTAGCGGAACAGGGTCGCGAGGTCCTGCAGAGCACGGCGGAGGGGTTAGGGCGGCGGGAGCGCGACCACAGAGGGCGAATTGCACCTCGCCGGCGTTACTCACCTCGGACGGTGGCGGCGGAATTGAGCGGCTCGCGACGGCTAGGGCTCGATTGCGGCTGCTGGCGAGGTTGAGGGGGAAAGGGCGAAGCCCGGCGTGCTATTTATAGGACCGGAGCGGCTCGGAAGGGGGCGGCGCAGTAAGGAAGGCGGCGGCCGGAGTTTCCTTCGGCGCGCACTCTCGGGAAGGAAGGGAATCCTTCGATTCCTTTGGGGACTCGGTGCGCAGGAGAGCGAGGAACACGGGGAAGGCGGCGGAGGGAGCTCTCCTCCTCGGAGTCGGCCGGCGTAGAGAAGGAAAGAAATCGGCCGAAAAAGGAAAGTCGCCGTCGCCGAAAAAGGAAAGGCGAGAGGTCGGGGATGACAGGTGGGTCCCGCCTGTCAGCGGCTCGACGGGCGCGGGTCCGCCTGTCAGTGGCGCGAGGGAGAGAGACGGCACGCGCGGGAGGCCGGCTGGGCCGCCTCGCCTGGGCCGGCTCGGGTGAGGGCGCGGGTGGGCCGAGCGGGTGAGGTGGGCCGGTTTCTCCTTTTTCTTTTTCCTGCATTTTCCCTCTCTTTTCTATTTCTCTCCTCTTCTTTTAAACTCAAAAACAAACTACAAATTCAAATAAATTTGAATTCAAACCTTATGCCATTCATCAAATAAAAAAATATGCTCCAGCATGAATGCACAAACATGTTGACCTTAGGATATATTGCAATATTTAGTTCAAAAGATAATGAAAAATGCATACTAGGCACAATAAATCCTAGAAAATAAATAAAGCATATTGAATTTATTATAAAATGCTGGAA
The DNA here is from genome assembly GCA_030272315.1 of Paspalum vaginatum. NCBI lineage: Eukaryota > Viridiplantae > Streptophyta > Magnoliopsida > Poales > Poaceae > Paspalum > Paspalum vaginatum. The sequence continues at coordinate 234,955 of JAMSGZ010000149.1, forward strand.
ATTAAATTTAGGGTGTTACAGACCTACCCCCCTTGCAAGGAATCTCGCCCCGAGATTCACATAGGCTGGTTAGCAAAGAGATCAGGGTATGCTGCCCTCAACTCATCCTCCCTTTCCCAAGTAGCTTCCTCCTCTGTGTGGTATTTCCATTGCACTCGGCACATCTTGGTCCTCTTATTCCGGGTCACCCTCTCAGATGTTTCCAGAATCTTTATAGGGTGCTCAGTGTAGGTCAAGTCCTCCTGCACTTCCAACCCTTCTAAAGGCGCCTGCTCCTCTGGTATTCTCAAGCACTTCTTCAGCTGCGAGACATGGAATACATCGTGCACACCTGGAAGACTAGAAGGTAACTCTAAGCGATAAGCCACTTCTCCTCTCTTTTCTAGTACCTTGAATGGTCCAACGTATCTGGGTGCTAGTTTTCCCTTCATGTTGAATCTGCGTACTCCCCGCATAGGTGACACCTTCAGATACACAAAGTCACCTTCCTTGAACGTGAGATCTCTCCGTCTGACATCTGCATAGCTTTTCTGCCTAGACTGAGCAATTCTCAAGTTCTCTCGAACTATCCGTACTTGTTCCTCCGCATCCTTGATAATGTCTGGGCCAAACACTTGCTTCTCTCCTTTCTGATCCCAGAGCAAAGGAGTCCTACACCTTCTACCATACAAAGCTTCAAATGGTGATTTCTTGATACTGACCTGATAACTGTTGTTGTAGGAGAACTCGGCATAAGGTAAGCACTTGTCCCAACTTGTGCCATATTGGATGACACACGCTCGCAACATATCTTCCAGTATTTGATTGGTCCTTTCTGTCTGACCGTCTGTCTGCGGATGGTAAGCTGTGCTGAAACGAAGCTTGGTATCCAGTGAATCATGCAATTGCTCCCAAAAGCGAGAAGTGAACTGTGATCCCCTATCGGATATAATCCTCTTAGGAACCCCATGCAAACACACAATCCTAGAGATGTATAGTTCTGCCAACCTTGCCCCGGAGTAGGTAGTATTCACAGGTATGAAGTGGGCGACCTTGGTCAGACGATCCACTACTACCCATATGGAGTTGTAACCTTTCTGGGTGCGAGGTAACCCAACAATAAAGTCCATGCTGATTTCCTCCCACTTCCATTCTGGAATTTTCAACGGTTGCAATAGTCCTGCTGGCCTCTGATGTTCTGCCTTGACCCTCTGACAAGTGTCACAAATTGCCACATACTCTGCTACGGCACGTTTCATTCCAAACCACCAGAATCTCTCCTTGAGGTCATAATACATCTTAGTACTCCCGGGATGGATAGAGTAAGCTGTATCATGGGCCTCACTCAGGATCAACTTCTTGATTCTGTCCACATCTGGCACACAAATCCGGTTCTTGTACCATACTGTACCTTGCTCATCTTCCCTGAAGTTGGGCGCTTTGCCTATCTGGATCTGCTCGCGTATCTCCTGGATCTTCTCGTCCTGGGCTTGATTTCTTCGAATTTCTTGTTCCAGAGTTGGTTCGGCTTCAAAGGTAGCTGCAGTATGATGCACAAAACCCAAACTCAAACTTTCGAACTCCTCACATAACTCACGTGGCATCTGGAATGCTATGGCCATGTTGACGTAGCTTCTTCTGCTCAAAGCATCAGCCACCACGTTGGCTTTCCCTGGATGATAATGTATCTCCAAGTCGTAGTCCTTGATCAGTTCTAACCATCTACGCTGCCTCATGTTCAGCTCATTCTGAGTGAAGATATACTTAAGACTCTTGTGATCCGTGTATATCTCACATCTTTGCCCAAAAAGATAGTGACGCCATATCTTAAGTGCATGGACAACTGCTGCTAACTCCAAGTCATGTGTAGGATAATTTACCTCATGCTTGCGTAGCTGTCGGGAGGCATAGGCAATCACCTTTCCTTCTTGCATCAGCACACAACCCAGACCGTCGCCTGAAGCATCACAATATACTATGAACCTTTTCTGCAGATCTGGCAATGTCAGCACGGGTGCGGTGGTCAGCTTCTTCTTTAACTCTTCAAAAGCTGCTTGCCTCTCCTTGTTCCAGATGAACTCAGCATCCTTCTCAAGCAACGTGGTCATCGGCTTCGCAATCTTCGAGAAATTCTCTATGAATCTCCGGTAATATCCTGCTAAGCCCAAAAATCCACGTACTTCCTTGACAGTCTGTGGCACCTTCCAATCCAACACTGATATGACCTTGCCAGGGTCCACTGAGATCCCCCCCTTAGAGATGATATGACCAAGGAATGGTACCTCGTCAATCCAGAACTCACACTTGCTCAACTTTGCATATAGCTTGTGATCCCTCAATCTCTGCAGAACTAGCCTCAAGTGCTCCTCATGTTCCTCCTCGGTTTTGGAGTAGATCAGGATATCATCAATGAATACCACCACGAACTTGTCCAAATAATCCATGAACACCTTATTCATTAAACTCATGAAGAAAGCAGGGGCATTAGTCAGACCAAAAGACACCACAGTATACTCATAGAGACCATACTTTGTGATGAAAGCAGTCTTAGGAATATCTGAGGGACGGATCTTCAACTGGTGGTAGCCAGATCTCAGGTCTACTTTGGAGAATACACAGGCACCTTGCAACTGATCAAACAAATCATCAATGCGTGGCAGAGGATACTTGTTCTTAATAGTCACCTCGTTCAATGCACGATAATCCACACACATCCGTCGAGCAGGCCCTTCCTTCTTATCAACAAACAGAACAGGAAAAGCCCACGGAGAGGTACTATGGCGAATAAATCCCTTTGCTAGCAGCTCATCTATGTTTTGTTTAACTTCCTCATGTTCTGGGGGTGCCATTCTATATGGTCTTTTAGATATAGGAGCAGTACCAGGTAAAAGGTCTATAGAAAACTCAATGTCTCGGTCAGGCGACATACCTGGTAACTCTTCTGGGAAGACATCAGGATATTCACACACTACTCGAATGCCATCTGTAGGTTGGACCTCCATCCGATGCAGATAACCGGAGGGTTTGGATGAGCCAACTCTTACTTCCTGGCCATCTGGCGTTGTCATATGAACAGTCCTCTTGGCACAGTCAATTCTGACTCCCCATTTGGTCAATGTTTCCATTCCTAGGATGACGTCGATGCCCATCGGTTCTATGACTAACAGACTAGTATGAAACTCTAACCCCCTTATGTTAATCCCGACTCTGGTACAGATCACATGGGTTCTTATTTCCCCTCCAGGCGAAGTAATTATCATATCCTTTTTCAACATGCTAATGGGTATTTTATGTTGTTCAGCAAAGGATTTGGTAATAAAGGAGTGGGTGGCACCAGTATCAAATAGTACGGTAGCAGGATGAGAGTTGACCAAGAACGTACCGATCATGACGTTTGGGGCCTCAGCTGCAGTTTCTGCCGTCACATGGTTCACCTTTCCTTGCCACGGCGCCTTGGCGTTCCCATTGTTGCGCCCCTGAGCTTGCGGCTGCTGGACCGGTCCTGGTCTCTGCGGGTTGGGGACTGTCTTCTGAGGGCAGACATTGGCATAGTGCCCCGGGTCACCGCACTTATAGCAACTTCTGCCAATGACAGGAGCCTGGGCTGGTGCATGCCCCTGACGCTGAGCTTGATATGCAGGGCGAGGAGGCTGATTCTGGTAGCGTTGCCCCTGGGCCATCTGCTGCCCTTGGTGGTTCTGCGGGTATCCTGGCCGCGGTGGCTGCTGCTGTTGTTGGTAGCGGGGGCGGGTGTTGCTCCCGGACGGTGCAGGTATGAGCTTCCTCTTCCTTTCCTCCATCTCCCGATGTTTGCGTTCTGTAAGGAGCGCACGATCTACCAGGTGATTGAAGCTGGGGAAGGTGAAGTTCATGAGGTGGAACTGCAGGGTGTCATTGAGCCCTTCCATGAAATGCTCCTGTTTATCGCCATCCTCAGCGACCTCTGCTGTGGCGTACCTTGCAAGCTGCAGGAACTTGTCACGATACTCAGTGACGGACATGCTCCCTTGCTTGAGCGAGAGGAACTCCTTCTTCTTCATCTTCATGGTCCCAGCCGGTACGTGGTGACTCCTGAAGTTCTCTCTAAACTGAGCCCAGGTGAAGGCATCGCGATCCTGCTGGCGGTACGACTCCCACCAATCCAAAGCAGCACCACGAAGTTGTCCTGCAGCATACAGGACTCTCTCTCGGTCATCGCACTGGGCGATCTCCAGCTGTCTCTCCACAGCACGAAGCCAGTCATCAGCCTGTAGTGGATCTGCAGCGTGGGAGAAGGTTGGGGGATGCCCCTTCATGAAATCGCCACGCCTGTCCCTAGGCGGAGGAGGTGGTGGTGGCGCCTGCACCTGAGCTTGTTGTAGGGCCAAGATGGCATTGTTCACTGTGGCCATCATCTGCGTTTGCATGGCAAAGAACTGCTCGGCCGTCAGTGGTGGTGGATTGGGCAACGGGTGGTCGGGATGGTCGTGACCCTGGTTACTTCCTTGGGCGCCCCTAGCACCACGTCCTCTAGTTCCAACCATCTGTGGGCAACAAAAGAAAGTCCATAAGGATTTATATCCCTCTCACAAGGTGAAGTAGATTTTGAGATTGCAGGTTGGTCATTAGCCCATGATGAACGAGCGTCAGCTAGATGAGGTAGAGAGGAGTAATAGAGTAGTTGTTCATCCCAACTGACTATTTTTATTAGACTCAACTCAAACTAGTTTGACTATGGACAATCCCCATAGTTGGACATGATCAAGCAACCAAAATGCCAACTCAAACATAGTTCACAAGCACAAACAACCAAACACTGAACTAGACTCCAAGCGTTTATAGACCAACTCGACTCAACGTACTAGCGATGTGAAGCGAAGATAAGGGTAATCCTAATCCTCATGGAAAAGAATCCTAGTGGCACCATTTAGTTCCCCCTTGCGGGTCCTCTTGCGGGATTTGCACTGGGACGGAGTCACGTCTGGCACTCGAGGCTTTGGTCCTTGGAGGCCGGCAAGTGTAGCTTCAAGTTCTGCCACCCTCTTGGTCTTGCGGTGAAGCTCGTCCAACACTATGTCGTGGGCGGAGTTGAGGGCCGCGATGTACCGTGCCATCTTCCTTACCCTCTGGTCATCCTCCAACACCATCGAAGCGATCTCGTGCCCAGCTTGGCCTTCTATGCGGCGAGGGAAGTAGCGAAAACAGGTCTGGCTCAACGAGGTACGGTGGTCGTAGCAGATGGCTCCCAGAGCTTGGCGTGCAGCATCTTCAATGGCAGCTTCCATCGTCTCATGGATCGTCACGCTGCAGTAGTCACCCACAATGGTCTTCCCTCCGTGGATGAGGTTGTAGCGTTCGATCAACGCATTGGCCACCCATCTGTCAGGTAGAATCGGGTGCGTACTCTGAGTGGCGAAGTAGGAGGTGGTGAAGTTGTTGAGGCCGATTTCCTGGAGGCACTCCCGAAGCAGTCCGGGAAAGTTGAGACCGTTGCCTGGGTGGGTATGGTCGATGTTGACCCAGGTGGCGATCACCCTCTCTCTTTTGACAGCAGGTCCTTGATTATCGTCTATCTGAACGGCAATGTGATGTGACCACTCAGGTGCTTCTACCTCTGGTTCAGGGGCTGGATTCTCCTCTGGATCCTCTTCTGTGTCCTCAGTGAAAGAGCTGGCTTCACTGGGGTCTTCAGAGTCATCTCCCACTATGATGGGTTCCTGCAGAGGCGGGGGTGGCACTAGATCTTCTGGTTCTGGGTTCCGTGGTGCCAAGGGAACATGGTAGCCTTGCGGGGGTGCACCGGTTTGCTTGCGGGCGGTCAGTCTGGTACGGGCCATCTACAAAGAAAACGACCAAGATTGGGTTAAGATCAGTTCTAAAAAAGGAGTTAAGAGAATTGAAAATAATGTAGGAACATAGGGTTGTAGTGTAATCTTAAAGAAAAGAAAACTTTTAAAAACAGGAGGAAGAGAAGGAGGAAATCCTTAAATTTCGACCCGCACTAACTAGGCTTCCGTCCTACAGTCGACACGGCTCTGATACCAATCTGTCACACCCGGTTTTCAATGATCCAAAACCGTGCGTATTATACATGCGCCAGGAACGAGTCTCACATGTATAGGACAAATTGTCATCACAGAACATGTCATAATATAACGTTTAACGATTACATCATAAGTATTATTACCATAACAGACACTTGTCTTTAACATAAAGTACGTAAAAGCGGAAGCGTAAACGGAAAGCAACTAGAGCCGCCACAGGGACGTCCACTGGAAGAGCGAAGAGCCTAGACTTCTTGATAATCCTCCGTATCTCCATTGACTGAGCAGCGGTTGGATTTGTCCCCCCAACAAGGAGTAAACGGAAAAGAACAAGCGTGAGCACACAACTCGTACTCAACAAGTATAACAGAACCATGAGGCTCTAAGGTTAGCTGACTCCACTGCATTGCTTTTAATTGGTCAAATTTTATTAAAGCTATTTACTAAAGTGAGTAGAGAAACTTTTATCTCAAAGATATTGCATAGAAGAAATTAAGCATCATGATTAACCAGGATTTTACCAAAAACCATCCATAACCCAACTAATCACATAAAGGATCTGGGCCGCTCATAACCGTGAGCACGGCTGATGCATCAGTTTTACACTCTCGAGAGGTTGCACATCTTTACCCACAAGTCGTGAGCTACGCTAGTGGTTCATCACATACCTTAGATGAGATGACTAGCAAGCCACACTACGAAGCCTTTACAAAGATTATGTTAGTAAGGTGTAACCGCTAAGGTTTCAGGTTATGCAACGGTGGAGCAAGCCTCAAGGGGAGAAGAACACATCACACTCAACCCAAGCAGCGCGAGGGCCACAGAAGCACACCTCCCCTCTTGCCCCGCAGGTAAGTTACTCCCAAACTAAAACAATCCAATTAATCAGCTAAGACCGTCCCATACCAGTCTTATGGTAGTGCTGTTGTCCCAGGTTGTCGCTTTGCGAACCGGTCCTTATGGAAAGTGGCTATGAGCAAAACCACTAAGCACAATGCTCATGCCCCCTAAACCAAGTTGCTAAAAAAAACAAATTTTAAATGAGACATGCACCACTCAAGCACACGGCACAGAGGGTCACGCTCAAACAATTAATTGCATAGATCCATTAATCAACATTAATTAAAAACATAGCATAGGTGTATGTTGGCGCAGCACCTAGCAAAAACTTAACCACATGCAACCCAAAAGGTTCACATTGAGATCAAAGTGGCTAATGTATCGTCCTTATAGGCATACAAGATCAACACATGCATATGCAATGAATTAAAGGTGATAGGTGTTGCTCATGTTATACTTGCCTTCCTCAAGGTGCTCTTGCTGCTTCTCACAAATGTCAAAAGGTGGCTCCTCGTTCACCTCAGACAGATCAACGTCTACTTACGTCCAATCGTCACACAAGCATCCATATACGAGCATACATGCAAACAATGGACAAAAGATAAGAAACAGTACACCAATACATCAAAACAGAACACAAAACTAGTTTAGAACTGTTCTACATATTACCACGGTCACGTGAGCGCAAGAATCGCCCAAAACGGAGTTAAAACGGAAAAGTTATGGCCAAAACAAGGTTCTAGGGACCTATTTATGAAGAAAACTTAAAATCTGGGCTGTTTTGGAAAAACTAGGGACCAATTCTGTAATTTCAGGAAAGATCCGAGGTCTAAAGCACAAAAACACAGCCTCTGGACTGCGGGTTCTATTTTTCAATAGCGCAGGGGCTAAAACATTAAAAACTGGGCCGATCTGTAATTAGTTTTGAACTGGCGTGGACCGCGGGTTGATTTAGGAAAAACCGAGGGTCTCTTTAACAAAAAGGCGGCGACGACCGCGGTTGACCGGTCACCATCTGGTCCGGACGGTCGGATCTAGATCTAACGGCTGAGATGAGATCGGATCACGTTATAATCTCGTGCATCCGTTCTGGATCGGACGGCTGAGGTTGAAAGGCGAGGTTTCGCCGGCGGCGACCATCGGGGACGGCGGCGCATCGCCGGAGCTCGCGATGCCCGGTGTTCCGGGGTGCGATTCGGGACCGGACCTAGCTAGAAAGCAAGACGGGACCACGGCGAAGCTCACCGTGGGGTTTTCGACGACCGGGAGCTGCCGGAGGATGGTCGGCGACGAGCGGAGGCGGCGGAGCGGCTCGGGGCTTCGCGGAGAGCTCGGTCGGAGCGTCCACGGGCGTCGAGAGCTAGCGGAACAGGGTCGCGAGGTCCTGCAGAGCACGGCGGAGGGGTTAGGGCGGCGGGAGCGCGACCACAGAGGGCGAATTGCACCTCGCCGGCGTTACTCACCTCGGACGGTGGCGGCAGAATTGAGCGGCTCGCGACGGCTAGGGCTCGATTGCGGCTGCTGGCGAGGTTGAGGGGGAAAGGGCGAAGCCCGGCGTGCTATTTATAGGACCGGAGCGGCTCGGAAGGGGGCGGCGCAGTAAGGAAGGCGGCGGCCGGAGTTTCCTTCGGCGCGCACTCTCGGGAAGGAAGGGAATCCTTCGATTCCTTTGGGGACTCGGTGCGCAGGAGAGCGAGGAACACGGGGAAGGCGGCGGAGGGAGCTCTCCTCCTCGGAGTCGGCCGGCGTAGAGAAGGAAAGAAATCGGCCGAAAAAGGAAAGTCGCCGTCGCCGAAAAAGGAAAGGCGAGAGGTCGGGGATGACAGGTGGGTCCCGCCTGTCAGCGGCTCGACGGGCGCGGGTCCGCCTGTCAGTGGCGCGAGGGAGAGAGACGGCGCGCGCGGGAGGCCGGCTGGGCCGCCTCGCCTGGGCCGGCTCGGGTGAGGGCGCGGGTGGGCCGAGCGGGTGAGGTGGGCCGGTTTCTCCTTTTTCTTTTTCCTGCATTTTCCCTCTCTTTTCTATTTCTCTCCTTTTCTTTTAAACTCAAAAACAAACTACAAATTCAAATAAATTTGAATTCAAACCTTATGCCATTCATCAAATAAAAAAATATGCTCCAGCATGAATGCACAAACATGTTGACCTTAGGATATATTGCAATATTTAGTTCAAAAGATAATGAAAAATGCATACTAGGCACAATAAATCCTAGAAAATAAATAAAGCATATTGAATTTATTATAAAATGCTGGAAATTAAATTTAGGGTGTTACAGGCAGCTGACACAACTGAAAGAAGTGAAGATGAGGGGAGAAGACACTATCAATCAGATTGGAGTCATTCAACTTGTAGTAGCTCACTCAAGGAAGACTCCAGATACTCAGCTACTTCTCCATTTGACAACACCATTTGTGCTACTCAAGATTTCACTCTAGAGAACCAATATGTGATGAAGCTTGAAGATGAAGAGACTGATTCAACATCGACCATGCTCAAGACTGAAGATTTAGAAGGACAACTCAATGGTGAAATTGAAGATCATCAAATTAAGGTGAATTCATTTGAAGATGTTGATATTGGAATTTCAATTCAGAAGCTAAGGGATGAGCTCTTTGAAAATTCAAACCCAAGGTACACAAATCTTTCTCAAAATTCTATTTGTTTTGATGAATCCTTCAATTTGAATAAATCGAATCTTGATGCTAAGCCTTATTCTGATAATAATCATGTTTATAGGCTAGATTTTCTTGAAAATAAAAATGAGGCTATAAGTTTTAACTTTGATAATTTTATGCCTAATAAACCTGAGTTAGAGAAAAACTTTAATGCTAAATATATGATCCATGCTCTAGTTAAACACAATTTGCTTTGCTTTTGTAATTTGATCATAATTGTGGTTATGGATGCTTATGTTTATCACAAGTTTTGTAAATCCCGATCTTATCAATATTCTTAAAATTTGAGATGGTAATTAGTCTAGATCTAGACTATAAATTAAGCGCTTTTTGGGAGGCAACCCGTTCTTAGTTTGTTTTTGTTTTTGTTTTGTGTGATAGTTACAAAGCTTAAACACCTTCGTTTGATAACTAATTTGTGGCTAATTTTTTAGAAAAATTTGGTTTAGATTGCATTCATATCATATATCATGTTTCATTTAGATTGAATTTTGCTTATATCACCCTGTTGCATTTAGATTAAAGTTGCATATTTGCATTATGATTGGCTTGGTTGATTAATTAACTTCATTATTCGTACTTTTATGTTTATGATAACATGTCTAGAATGTTTTCCTTAGCAATTTTGTGTAAGCATGGTGCTGAGATTAGATTGTTGATCATCATGATGAAGTTCATTAAACCTTGTTTTTCATTGATTAGTTTATAAGTTTTGCAATGCGTTTTGTTTTTCTTGTGCTGTTATGAGTTAATGATCTTGATAAAACATGGTGTTTTAATCTTGGTTAATTAAAATCTTGATGGCTATAGAGACTTATTAATCATGTTGTAAACGTGGTGCTTAGAATTTGATTTAATCATTGTTGTAGGACCGAGACGTGCGACTATAGGGGAGTGAATAGGAGCACTTAAAAACTCAAAATCACAATCCCTAAGAAGGTGCTCTGCAAAGCTCAAGAGAAACCAAAACTAGGTACCGTCCACTGAACAGATATGTGCCTAGCAGCGCAAGGGTGCCGTCCACTGTGAGGATATGCACTAATGCAAGAAAACTTAAGATCCGACCAAGAATGGCACCGAGGCGACGAACTTTGCAAAAACAGCCACACGACACTCACCGCACCGAGATGCGTCTCACTGACTCACAGCAAGCAAAGAGAATGGTCTTAGAGTGGGGAATGCAAAAATCTGAAGCAGAATCACAGCGGAAAAACCAAGTGGGAAGAACACTGCAGCACATTGCTAGGACCGGACTGTCCGGTGGCACGGCCCGGGCAGAATCTCACACCGCACTGTCTTGTGGGCACTGCCGGACTATTCGGTGGAACCAGACTATCTGGTGGCCTCTGCTGGACTGTACGGTAGAGTCGCAAACAACGGGTTTCCCAAACCAAATCATACCAAATCTTGTCCGATCTTCATGAAATTTTGCACAGGCTATCTGGACCCTATTCCAAAGCTTTTCCCAAAAGATCAACACAAAATGATCAAGGGATCAGCGGGAATTTCAGATCTCGTGAGATGGCAATCTTTGGGCAAGAAAGGGGAAAACACAAATGAAACTTGCTCGTGGCAATCCAGCCGGATAGAGATGAACTAAGTCATGATCTACACGTCCTAGTAAGTCCAAAGCATCAGCAAGAGAAGGGATTCAAGCTTGGCCGACACAAACACCCAAAAGCCAAGGATTGAACCCAAAAACCAAAGAGAAAGAGGAAGGGGTTGAACACAAGGTTGCTGCACGAATTTGCTTCGATTAAGTGCCCAAGATGGATCTAAAGATTCAGCATACAAGCAGAAATTCATCCCAAGCAACCACCCTCACCTTCCCTCAAGATTAGGAGGCTAAATCCTACTCTAACCTCCCTAACAATGGAGCTCAAGGCTTGAGGACGAAAATTACCAAGCAAAACCTAATCCTAGCAGCCAAGAGTCACTCTAATGACCTGCCTTGGACCTATTTATACCCGAGTGCCGTTTAGACAGTTTTGCACTTAGGTCGCTACAACTAGACAAACCCTAAGGACTCAAACGAGAGATTATAGGATATTTCGGGACATACGACCATGATGAAGTCTTGATCTTCGTAAGTTCCACGCAATCCTCGGATGTTCTCCATGTGGCCAGTAGTCCAATCCGCGATCCACCCCCGGTTTTGAAGTCAGAAACCGGGAAACTTTAGGAAGTCTCCGCCTGGGCCGGGTTTGGCCCATCTTCTTGTTGGCGGCTCTTAGCCTACCGGATTTTACTCCGGAAGCGCACGGAGACCGCTGTAGCCTTTCACCTGTGAGTATTCCAAGGTATCGTATTTATCCACAGGGAAGCATTGAGATAGAGATGTCAAACTATCATTCATCCAGTTGTTGCTACTCTTTTCACGTCAACCGATAGCTAGGAAGGATTGACACCTTGCACCATGGGATACAAGCCAAGCACCATTGGCAAGAAAGCAGGTAAAGATAGGAGGACAACGAGGTGGGAGCTCGGATTCCTAATGAGGACGTTCTATACTATAGTGAGCCAATTAGACTAAGCTAGACCAACATGTTGCTCTGACGGAGGTAATGGCTTATCTAGTTGTCTGGGATACTTACTTTGCCACCGAACCTGCTAACCACTTCTGGGCACCAGAGTGCTGATAACCCAGATGAGAAAGGCGGGTGTCACAGTAACTCAGCTATGGGGCTACAAGCGACCTGAACGACGGGGGTGGACTACATAGGGTACACTCCCGTTGTCACCAAGAGGATCTACCAAAGCCGAGTGCGCCTAGTCTACATGCACACCGACTACCCAAAACTACGTGGGATAATAATCACTTGCGAAACCAAGGTGACCGCAATTGTAGACACCACGTCTACGCTTGCAGGCACTACTTCTACTGGTATCCCAGATAGAAGCATACACAACTGTATAGTCAAGCGCTATAAAGAGTATACGAGGAATCTATAAGCATGACAAACTGAATATTGATTACCTATCAGAGCAACTCTAACTATAGTCTAAAAGACATTACTATGCTAAGGCATGAATAATACCGAAAGCAAGAGTAAAGTAAATGCTCATAAAAGTAAAGAAAGATAAGTATTGAATAGCTCATGTCTTACAAGGAAGTAGAGATACAAGAAGACTCATACCGAACTCCTGCAGACGACTCCGGAACGACGGAGCCCTACCTCTAACTCCTACCTAAACACTACTTTTAGAGTGGAGGCACCTCCCATGGGGCACCTCCTAGAGGGAGAAAGAGAGATTTCACATGGTGAATGGTACAAGTGAAGTGAGGAGGGGTGCCTCTCTATTTATAGGTGGAGATGGAATATTCCAAGGATCCTATGCATGATTCTTCCCCAAAAACGCTTTTTGGGATCCACTTGGCTAGGTAACCAACATAGGAAGGTCGGTAGAACTGTTCCCCATGTGTAGGCGCTGAAAACCAGTCAAGAACCGGCCTCTAGGGGGTTGCACCGGCCGTTACAAGTGAAAACCGGAGCATTGCGGTTAAAACTGGTCAAAACCGCCCGTTGGGGCAGTTGAAACGGGAGGCGGCCGCTCCTGGCGCGCCACGTGGCCCTGGGCCGAGCAGGTGGACCGCGCCCCGCGCCCTTCCGCGCGTGACACGTGGCACGGCGGGCGAACGAGCCGGCTTCCGCGCGCGAGTGGCGCGAGCCCACGTGGCGTGCTCTGGTGGGCTGCTCCGCCAGCGTGTGGATCCAGATCCATGGGCGCCCGAGTGCACCAATCCAGCCCTGCCACGTGTCGCGCCCTCGCTGCTTCCCGCCTGTGCGCGTACGGATGGGGGCTGCTGACGTGAGCGATGACGTTAGCGGTCCCTATATTTTGATATCTTTTGCATATGAGCTCCAAACGATGCAAATAATATGTCCGTTCGAATCGTCTCGACGAGCTCTACGCAATGGTGTAGATCTTGGGGGTATTTGAGATACTTTGTAGTGATGGAATTTGCAAATCTTATCTCAAGCACTTTTGTGCGTGATTTCTCTCCTACTCCAAATGATATTCTTTTGCACGGTATCTGAGCATCTCCCTGTGATACATTCAAAACCACCAAAACTCGTGGAATTCGGCAGTGTTAGGTAAATAATGCACAGAACTTTAGTTATACCCCATTTATTCACCGAGGAATTGACGGTCGAAATGGTGAAATAACGACCGTCAACACTTCTCTATCTTGGCGAGTCAAGGCCCAACTCACCAAGGCTTGGGTAGCTTGGTTGATGGTTTTGAGCTGAAGCCGCCAAAGCCTCTCTCGTGCCGCTCCTCCGTGTACCGAACTCCCATGCCGACAGACGCCGAGCATGCCTCCAGTCCTTCGGAGGACTTTCTCCTCCATCTACCTTCAGTCCATCAGAGGGCCTCCTGTCCATCGGAGGTCTTGTACCCAATTCCTTCTGGGTCTTGCTACTGTTGACAATCACTCATCACTCCAGAGGCAATGGAGTCGGTCCATTGGCTCTCAATCTCCCCCTTGATGAGTGCATTGTCAACACCTTCAACCTGTAACCTGAAATAGAACAAAGACAAGAAGAAAAGCGTAAAACCTAAAAGAAAGAAGAAAAGAAGAAGATGCTCAAGATGCCCAAAAGCCAAACACAAGCAGAAAAGGGCAAATTGAAACAACGAAAACAAAAACAAAAGATCGACCCCCTAAGACAAGGGAAACCGCTCAACGCAGTCGATCAAACTAAAGCATGACCCCTCAAGAAAGAGGCAAACTGGCTCAACAAAGTCATACTAAGGCAAAGCGTCGGCTCCTCCAGAAAGAGGCAAAAGGCTCAACACACCGATGCAAGAGCATGCTAAAAGCTCAAACTCCCCCTCAACTAGATCTCTACAGAGTTCTCCCACTTGGTGCATCTCTCCCCTCAAAGGTCAACATCTATACTCTCCCCTTGTTGACAATGGACACATCAAGGGTTCATAGAACTCAACTCCCCCTGAAATGGACAACTCCCCCTCAAAATATGCTATGAAATGCAGGAAGTGTACCAAGAAGAGCTCAGTAGGGATGAAAAGCTAGTAAATACAAGTTCTAGCATACAGAGCAAGTGAGGGCAAGGAAGCATGCAAACAAGCTCAATTGAATCTATCTTATACAGATCAGGAGCATGTTTTTCAGGGTTGTTGAAAAGAAAGCATCACCAACATGAATAGCATCTAGCAAGATAGGCATGAACAGCAAGATGCTAGCAAGACATACAAGGTGTGCTACTCTCAACCAAAGCATATACAATAGGCCATAAGCAATTTAGAGACTTGCAGATTTCAGATTTAGCAATTTTTAACTTCAAGCAAATCAGATCATATGCCAGGGGTTATTCACTTGTCTTTGCCACTTCTTACCAACCAATGCCAAGCCTAGGTTCAGAAAACCATCAGAAACTTAAGACAATGTTTTGGTCATACACAGCCGAGTCCAAGTTCATGCCAAAGTACAAAGGCAAGCCATCTCAAACTAGAACAGTGTGACAGGCGAACCCACCTGGATCTTTTCATTTCAGCTCATAA